>VYZT01009727.1:0-45987 GCA_013400735.1 Pomatostomus ruficeps | reverse complement strand
GCTACTGAAAGTATTAAGGTTTTAAGAGAGGTAAGAAGGAATGGATATAGGGCAAGACAGCAACAATCATCCTGTCTTTGAGTCTAGGCTGTGTTAAGTGTTATCAAGAAACAGTGTCTGAATTGACTGTGTTAATGGGCAGGACATCAAATAATGTAATGCAGTTTCCATAATGTGTCTCTAAATATGTGGGATTCCGTAACTTAGCACTCTTCAATCAACAGGAGGTTGATGTGGATCAAATTCACCGGCCCAAATTTTTAACCTTACATTTTTTCCATGCTGTAGGGAAAGTACTTCACTTTTTTATATGCTTATTCTGAAAAAGAACGATTTTTAATTTGTGTTTTGTGATGATTTTTTTTTAATTGGGGAGGAAAAAAAAGGTTTGCTTCTCTTTGCCTTTTAAACTTAGCAGTGAGTGCGTCACTTTCCTGATCGTCTTACAGTGCTTTCCTCTTACCTAGCTAACTTAGAACCTTTGCACAGATCTTCAGCTGTGAAAACTATTATTGCATTTTCTTGTATTTCTTATTAAATTGGGCTAGTTTAAGCCTTTTCCTGTTTCCACTATTACAGTTTTATCTGAAAGCAAAAGACAGTGCTGCAAAATAGCTTCTTATTACTACGGCCTGCTTTCAGAAATACCTAATCCCTTATTGAAAGCAAGGTCCCAGTCTGGATCCATAGCAAACATTGGACCGGTTTTTCACTAGGTGAAAGGTTGGGGTTAGGTTAGGTTCAGCTAACAGAAATGGACTGAGCCAGATAAAATGAAATAATTTTCTTTACTCATTCTTTAAACAACTTTGTTGGATGTGAAGTTTACAATAATATTTTAATTTTTCAAGGAGAATAAATATGAAAATATACATGAAGAAAAATAAAATAAGGTGTATATTCATTTTATTTTTACATTTCACTTATTTGTATGCTTTTCTTCAGAAACTTCAATAATACTTAGCTTGCATTAATTAAGTCAATTAAATGGTGTATTAACCATTACTGAACAAGTAGCTTGTGTGCATTCCACCCCTAGCCTGAGCTTTGCAATGAAAGGCATGCTTTGCAATAAAAGCATGCTTTTATTTTAGCATGAAATATAAGATTTCGTGACATGTTAGTGAGAACATGTTGAAGGAGAGCAGAGCATAATAAGATTTTAGATTTTTTTCTGATAAAAAAGTAGCCATATTAATTATCTACATCTGTCCTATATATATATTTTCTCACTTTTTCTTGTGTTTCTGCATTGCATGTAGTACTTTCCAAGATGCATTTTCATTCTGTCCCTGGAAATTTTACTCTCTGGAATCCCTCCCCCCTTGTATTTGGTAAGATTGCTTTTTGACTGTCTTCTTTCTGGTGATTTCCCAACTGAAGTGTATTCTGTTCCCTGGCTGTTGAACTTCTACAAGGTTTTTCATTATTCAGGTAGCTTGAGAACTTTTTCCTTTCCAGGCTGCCACAGGCTGACTCCTCCTCTTCCTCATCTGTTTTTATTTTGTTATCACTGCTACGCTTCATGGCTCTGTGTGTAGGTCTGCTGGAGCCTCAGTCTTGGTTTGAAAGAATGGGAGTTAGATGATGGTGCAGATTGCCTGCATGAGAGATTACTCTGAATGTTTACTCACAGCTAGTTTAAGGAGAAAAGGAACAAAGTCATAGGGAGGTTGCTCAGGAAGAGAATTTCAAGCAGTGAGCTGAGTGAGAAAAGGTAAGAATTGGGTCATTGAGGAAGCAGTTTCAGCCAAGGTCTAAGGAAGTCGATGATCAAGTGGAGAGAAGGGCAGGGATTTGGGGAAGATTTATTTGGTCAGGTTATGAAGAATCACTGACAACTTTCTCCTATTAGAGGCTCAGTTCTACCTGATTTATGGTGATTGGGTACTAGATTGCCCACTGCTGAAATTTCTACCTGCTGGATTGTTCTTTCATGGCTGAGATAAAAATTTAACACTAAGTGAAATACGCTAACTGGGACCATGTCCACATTAGTATGTTCAGGTCAGAAATGTGCTTTTGAGGTGAATGTCCTAGTTGTTGTCATTTGTTCTTGGATCACATCAGAAAATGGTGCAACAGAGCATCCATCCATTAACTGGATTATTTCCAGACTAAACAAAACTGGGTTGTGCACTACAGCATTTTCTCTTAAGGAGGAGGTTTTATAGGACCAGATTAGATAGAGTTTGAAATAAAATTAACCTAAACATTAAAAGTGTGAATGCTGTAATCACCTACTCGGTCTGGAAATCCACTCCTGGGCAGGCTGTGTTAATGTAGGCACTGATTTATAGCTCATTCTGTTTTGAAAATTCAGCAGTACCACAGGAATCCTTTACAGTGGTTGTGGTGGTAGCAGAATGGGGAACCCAAGGTGTATGCCATTCATTGAGTGATGTTTTGCATGCATCTAAGTGTCTGAAAAATTACTTTGAAGACCAGGGTCTGCTGAACAGCTTTGGCAAAACATGGTGGAAGTACTGTAGAATATACTGTAAGAATATTTTGTGATCCATTGAAAAGAATTGGGATGGATGCAGATGAAGAATTGTTTTATTGTGGGCCTATTCAATCTGTTAATGATTAATATGTTTGTAATACATAGCTAAGGCTTATACATGACGCTGTTTTGAGATGCTATCTTGGGTTTTGGCGATTTATTAATGTTATAAATTTGATTCTGCTAAACTGGTCCAACTCGCAAAGAAAATCAGAATTTTTATTGTGCTGAGGAACAGCAATATGCACTCTATCGGATTTAGTTATGGAAACTGCAAGTAAGTGTGGTTATAAAAAAAGTCCAATCTACTTACAAAACACAAATGACAAGAGAGGAACGTTGCATTCTTCCCCACACTTAAATAATAGTGTGCCACTGTTCTGGTTTATAACTCATTTTGTAGACTAGTCCTAAGTTTTGGGTTCTTTTTGTATTTATATCAATATTGAATCATATAATTTAAATCATATAATATGAATTTTTTTGACAAAATTTGTGCATGTTAGCTTTTCTTCCCCTAGTTCTCCTATATCTAGCCAGGTGGATATTTTCCTAGGCTCATAATGGCTAATGAACAAACTTATTCCTCTTTTCTGATTATCTAACCTTGTTAAAATAGCTTTAGTCAGAAAGAACTGAAGGACATATACTTTGTGAACTGTGTGATCCTGATTCTGTAGTTCTCACATATGGTGTACTTCCAGTGGTGTCTTTTAATTGTGAATAGATCTTTTTGGTTATCTTCAGACTGTCCTCTGTGGTTCACTTTGCATTCTCTCAGCTTTTTTTAGTGTTGTTTCTGGCTAGATAAGCTAAATGAGAATCATTCAAAGTTTGTCTGGTTCTTAAATTGGCTGCTGGAAGGGAGTGAGTGTGATGCAGAAAAGTAAAAGACCAATTTTGAGCTTCAAAATTCCTTTTTAGCAGTGCACATCGTCACTGGCAGGTCATACGAACATCCATATTTGCAAACATAAAGGAAACTGGACAATGCACCCTCTGTTGGGGTCCATGCTGATACCAGTATAGTTACGTTTCTATTTGTGCTAAGACCAATCTGATTTGATATCTTATGCTATTGATCCATGTAATATTTGTTATGTCTAAGAAGAATTTATATTTGCTGCAGGAAAGTGTGTGTTTCAGCAATGAAACACGAAAGCAGTATTACAAAAAGCATGAGTTGAACCTTTATCTCACTGAAGTTTGTAGTGAAGGTTTCCCTGACTCTCAGGAGCTGGGATGAATACTTTGGTGGCTACTTCCAGGTCTGATGCAATGGGACGATTCTTCCATCCCTGCATGATGTGGGGAGATAGATGTTCATAGGACGGTGCTTGCTTAGGATTTAATAATTTGTGTTTTGATGAGGAGCCTTTTTGTTACATTTGTTGGAATGCCAAATAAGACAAAATAAAACAAACAAATGTGTTGTAATTGACTTATTCCTAAATACTGTTTTTCTTTTCCCTTTTTTAGTAAATCACTGGTTTTACCTTCAGCAGGTGCAGCATGTTCTCCTAATGCTGATGTTGTATGTAGCCATGGTCACAGTTATTTGCAAGTGTTTTATTGAGTGATAACAAATCACTATTCTGTCTTGCAATTTTATGTATTTCATTATTAACACTATAATAATCTCTAACACTAGCACTGCACTGAGAGAAACATGTTAATCTCACTTTTTCTTGGTGTAATTCAGGGAGTATCATGGACACTGACATTTGTATTGTCTTTGGTAACATTAGGAAGTAAGTGTGTGTGTGTGTGTGTTGTGGGTTTTGTGGTTGTTTTGTTCTTGTAAGCCTAGCAATTCTTCTGTAGCAACATTAGTGGCTTATTAGTTGGTTTTGGTATCCAGAGATTCTGATGTGAAGTTTCTTCAGGAAGTAAACACTTACTTGATAAAAGCTGTACCTATATTGGTGTTAGCCAAGTTATCCAAGGCTGCCTTTGACTCCAACAATATAAGCTAACTAGCTAGGAATTTTTGAATTTTAGTAGTGCCATGTAGGTCATATAGAAGACACTGGCAGAAATGTTTTAACCACAGATAAGGTGATTTTACTAATTGATCTTTTGCACAATGGTACTATGTTGGTACTCTTTAAGTAGAGTGCTGTCTTGGCTATTCGCATACATTGGAAACATGTTAAAAATACAGATACAGAATTGTCATGGATGTGGTTTGTTCTACAAGGTTCTGGGCTGTTAGCTGGAAAAAGAACAGAGTGGAATTCATGAGTGTGCTCCTGTGAAGCAGCAAATGTGATGCACCGCTGTACATGAACATACACGTCCACATAACAGACATAAACCACACCGAGTTTGTGACTGACTTTACATGCCTTCTTGAGATGAATTGAATTATCAGCCCACCTGTTTCTGTTACCTTTCTAGTCACACCTAAGATCTGTGCACTGTAGACCCGTGTTGAATCCTACCTCCAAGGTGTGGATTTTGTGTTTTGGAAAAACTGTCAGTCCAAGAATCTGAGAGTGGTGTTCCCAGCAATAGTAATTGCTACAGTTACTGTGGTTATCTTTTTTTTTTTTTTTTTAATTTTTTAAAATAAAACTTATAAGGCCTGAATAGGATGTAAACTGTTGAAACATTTGGTGGAGGTAAAGGGGCCTGGCTGGGCTTGTGTTCCTTAATTTATTGTCTAGGTTTGTCAGTTTTGTTTTGTACGCACTAATATGTAGGATATGTGTGTTTGATCTTGTTTAATGTACGTTTCTCTAGAGCTCATGTTTTATTCATTATTCTTAAGTCATTCCTGAGGCAACACAATTCTTGCTCTCATCTGGAGAAGATAGAGCTGCTAGGCTGCACTTGACCATTTTCATGCAAATAAATGTAAGCACAAAATATATGTTGTTCTTTTTCTGTGAGCTATTATAAAAGAAATAGCCACTGAAATGTTGGGTTGTTATTTAAGCCTCTACCCCCATAAAACTGATTTTAACTGAGGGGCTGGGGTGTTGGGAAGGGGGCAGGAGGGAGGTTAGGTTACCTGAAGATGATAGATACTTATTTCAGTCTGACTTCAGGTCTTGTGTGTTTTGCACATGCTGATTTTAAAGCAGAGTGTTTATTGTAAGGAGTTTGCAGGAATGATGCCAGAATAAATACATACATAAATCATTACAGGATAATGATATTTAACTTGTAATGTTGTCTTGATGCTTTATATATTTGGTGATTTATATACTTTGTGTCCTTTCTAATTCTGGAAGGGTTAAAGCTCAGTTTCCTGCTCTTCAGACAAGATCTGAAGGCTCTGCCTGGGATAGCATGCTATGATGATGTTTCTTCCAGTAGAAAGTTGGAAGCCTACAGCTATAAACTTATCAGATAGAAGGAGGACTGCTGTTTTTAACAGTGATCTAGCTAACATCAATTATACATTTAAAGAAAATAATTTAAAAAGATGGTGGAACATATGGTCGTAACACTTGACTGATTTGCATTTATGTGGAAATCTTAATTGTGTTTTCTTTAAATGTAGGTAAAAACAAAGGACGACTTAATACACCTCTTGAATAGTTTTAACTGTTGCATGGCAGGTGTTGCAGTCACACTTCCATACAGATTAGTAAGTGTGCTCTGCTGTTTATTTCCACATGAAACTTATACTTTGTGGGCCTGCTAAGACAGCCCTGAGGATTGTGTAATATGTATTCATGTTACCAATAATGATATGGTACCACACTGGTACAGGAAAGGCTTAAATGATGAGACTGACTCAGTTTACTCTAAATTCTGAACTCCGGCATTTTCACAAGTGAGAAATGATGACATAAAATACTTGTGGAGGTCGGTGGGCTTATGGCCCCAGTACCCTCTCAGTTATAGACATTGAAAAGGCCTCCCCCCTGGATTCCTGGCTTCAGCCATTTCAGGTTTGTCTGGGGTTTCCTATCCAGGTTGGTCTCCCCGCTCCCTTTGCTATCTGATATACCTTAGCCCTGCTACCTGAAACTGCTGTCTTTAACCACGGCCATGAAGTCCCCCCACTGGTTCTGGCATCCCCTCTCCACTCCCCCGACCTCTCTCCATTGGTCTGGTAATGCTTATAACCCTGTACAGAGAGCAGCTCACTCTCTCTGTCCCTGGGATCCCTTCGTGTGCAAAAGATCTCATGTTTGTTCTCCCATCTGCGCATGTGGTTGGAGTAAATGCTGCGGAATCTCCCATACAAAGGGCCTTCTGGATTACTTCTTCATCAGCTGCAGCTTCTGTGCCAAAGCTATCTGGTGAGACTGTGTGTGGGTGATTGCAGCTGCATTGTACCTGGGAGAGCCTTGGAAGAGGTAATACCTGGGAAGGCAACAGCATTTTAAACACCCCAGAAACACACAGACTGTGACAAATACTGGCTTTTTTTTTCTTAAATTTCCCTTCAAAAAAAAGTGAACTAGCAAAATTTAATTATATTCCCATTGTAAAAAATAATCAGCTATCCAGCTTGTAAAATGGAGCCTCTTAAATAAGCAGCATGTGGCGTTGTTTGTTAATAAAGGTTGTGAACTGAAGCATCAACCCAAGTGAAAGTGAGGGGAAGCTGAGCAGAACGTTATAAAGTGGGGATTTCAAAAAGAACTTGTTCTACCACCCTTTGAGACTAAATAACATGCTTATAAAATGGAGAACTACCAATTTTAATGTTATTTCTGTGGAACTGAATGTTTTTCCTGAGTCTAACCACACTTTGGGAACATATTTAATGCAGGTGAAACATGAAGGTTCCAGGACAAGTGTTGGGAGTTCTGGGCATAGTCAATTAAGAACGTCCATTGGTTACTGTTTAACCATATTTGGTGAAGTCTTTGTGCACAGCTGTGTATCACCCTTATTTATGTTGTGATTCCTGTTCCTATTTTTAACTCCATGAGACACAAGAACTAATTAGACAATTGTGCATATGAGTAGAATTTACTAAATGTGGGTAAATCTGTACAATTTTTACTCCTCTTTCCTGAAAGAATTCTTTGCTGGTTTTGCATTCAATATAAGTTCTACTGAATTAAAGTGAATCACAGAAAACTTTTATTTAAAATTTGTGATTTATGAAGTGATGATTTTAAAGAATAGTGTTGGCAGTCTTAACTAGAAAGACAGACACTGTTATCCAGTTATCCATTTTGGAAAATTTATTAACTGTAGATTTTATTTTTACTTTGATAAATCACTTAACGATTTAACAGTAATTATAGTAGTAATAATTACATGTGATGCTTGCTTGTGTTCATTAAGCTCTGTGAGGACAAATATGAGTAAGAAAAGAAAAAAAGCTAGACAGCAGTTGGACCACTGAGACCTTGTGCTTTGATGTTTTAGGGCAGTCTAAGAAATACTTCAAGCTAGCATATGCCAGCATGGCTGCTGAAAGGTTGGTGCTGGTGTTTCTGAGATCTGCTTGCGAGCTCAAGAGAGGGCAAGGCAAAACATTTCCCCACGGAGGGAATGTGTTGATGTACCTAGGAACTACAGGGAAGACTTTGTGGGGAGAGAAGTCAATAGTAGAGAGAAGAGGAAGGGATGCTCCAGAGATGCTGATTTGTGTCAGATCACATTATCTATTGAGCTGGCCTCGGGCTGGACAAAGTTAGGGTTGGTTGGCTCCTGAATGAGACAACAAGTGATTAATTAGCCTCATGAGACTGAGCAGTGGGACTGGTAAAGCTTTTTTCCACTCTGGTTGTGTCTGGTGGCTGGTCCCCCTCGATAGATGCCTTTGGATTTAACCAGAGTTGCAGCCATTTTCTCAGTTGAGGCACAGGCATACTCTCTTTTTTACCAGGCTGCTCTGGAGTGATCTCAGACGTGTTAACCCCCTGAAAGAGATGAATATTTTAGTTGCAAATGGACAAAACTTTAAATATTTTCTCACATCCATGTGTATATTTGCATATATATTTTCATTATCAAATTTGCTTTTTGGAAATCATACAAAACTAGTGTTGTTTCACATGGATTATATGTTCTGAACTTAGTATCTCCAGAGGTACCTCTTCCCCACTGTAATGCTTTTGGCCTGTGTCCCCAAATACTTCTTCTCCCATGGGCCTCAGCAGTCATGTGGAGAAGATGTGACGTGACTGATGGTGTGGGTTGACTGGCTGCCAGTGTGCTGATTGATTAAATCCTGGGCACACAAGAGAAAATCTGAAGCTTTTTTAACCATGGGCATGCCACTTTATCCAGTTGCCAGTGGTCATAAAACTTTCAGAAACATAGTTATTTTTGGATAACTGTTGTCCTGTGTTGTTTATGGTTGAAATTGGCTCATAAACTCAGAAGTTGTTACGGGAAAAAAACAGAGAGGCTGCTGATCTGGCCAGTCAGGACTGAAGGTGTGAAGACTATGGAGGCTGGATGTTTTATTCTTTAGACTCCTGCAGTGGCTCTGACTTGCACAGGATGATTCCAGACTGGTATAAGTCTAATGGGGTGAACACTAAATTCATTCTTTCTTCTTGTCTCTGCTTTACACTCCCATGTTGTGGCATTTGAATCCCTGATCTCAAGTTGCATGCACAATGTAATCACTGCCTTCCTGCCTGGGAAGGTACCATGACAAGCTGCAGGTCAGCAGATTGACTGACTGACTTCCTGTGGTGCAGTGTGGATGTGAGTGTGATGCAGTATAACTTGTCAAAAATGCACTTCCCCTCCCCTGGTGTGCGACCCAGTGTATGAGGGGGGTGCCCAGCATGAGACTCTCTGAGGACTTGCATATCACGTGAACAAATGAACTGGAATTCTGTTAGCTGGAGAGGTAAGTCTGTTTGCAATCCTGTTTTCACTCACCATTCATACTGTTGTTTCAGTGCATTTTGTGTCAGTGACGAAGTGCTCTTTTTTCAGGCGAAAGCTGATGGTGATATGCAAAGTTTACCAATATATTGATGAAGAAGGAGAATCACAGTGCACACAACTAATGGACCAAGGTGCTTGGGAGTCTAGCCCTTTTCAGGATGCTATGTAGTGATGACCACAGAAATGGGGCAGTGGAAGGGAAATGTGTTGCAGGGAAGGAGATGTGGAAAAGAGGATGAGTGCAGAGTGGAGTTGTAGAGGAAAAGAATTTTGTGCTAAGGATTTAACATTGATCCTATGTGTTTTAGTGATGTTTATTTCAGTGTGGATCTGCTTCAGTTCTGTGCATTATAATACCCTTAGACTTCCCGGAGTGCATCTTCTCATGTCGCTTGGCCTATGGGGAAGCCTCCATGCATGTGCTCTGAGTCTGTTCAGCCATGGGGACCAAGATGCCATGAGTGCAGTAAATGGGGAGAGGCACTTTGGAAGCAAACTCCTGAACCAGTTATGAATGAATAGCATGCTAGTGTTATGCTAGCATGGGTGTGTACCCCGTAGGGTGCCTCTGGCAGTGCTGCTAATGTGCTTAAAGAACCCTTTGGATACTTCAGGTTTCCCCTGCTCCGGTGTCTGTGTTGAGGCACAGGGGTGGTGATGCTGGTCCTGTGTGGGTGAGCCTTAGGCTGCAGATGCCTCGCAGGGGCCTGCAGGGAGAGGGATAGTGGATTGAGGTTTGGTGCTGTGGTGTGCTGGTGTTACCCATCAACAGGGCAGGGGCAGGGCATCACTGCCCCACAGCACTGCTCCACCTGATCCGTTGTCCTTGCTGCTGGTTGAGCGAGCCAAGTGTGGCACCAGCCCTGATAGGGTGTGGAGCACTTGTGTCCTCCGCGCCTGATCCACCACAGGCTTCTAAAGCTGTGTGGCATCAGGAACTGGAAGGTGACACCTGGACACATGGGCAAGATGACAGGAGAAAAAAAAGGAATGAGAAATGGGTGAGGAAAAACTGCTTAGGAGCCAGGGCTTGTGAGCAGTATGGCATAGGCAGAGCTGGCCTGTTGAAGTGAAAATGAGTGCTGAGTGGGGGAGAAGCTTTGACATGTAAAATTCAGGACTGTTTTTTGCTTTATGCGCATTTTTTGCCCACGTGGGCAGGTGTAACTGTATTCGAAGTTATTTTAGCAGTTTGGTTGGTTGATTCATTGGCTTAAAAATTTTCACTGATGAGAAAAGCATGCAAAAGTCTATATTCTGAAATAAATGCATCCTGGCTGTTTGCATTTTCTTTCCAGAAGCTTCTCTAGGTCCTCTGTGAATTTAAAATAAATATTTTCACTTGTCTGTCTCATTTAAAATATTTTTTAAAAAAGAAGTATTTTTTTAAACGCTCCAAAGTTTGGTAGCTGGGAGGAAGCCAAAGATGAGTGTAAGTGGTGGGTAGCCCTCAGCAGCAAAGTTGGTGAACACATCCCAAACTATAAGCACAGCAACCAAATGACAGGTTTTGGCAGATATTTACAACCACCAGAAGATACAAAAACAAAAGCAGGGCCAAGTGAGGTGCAAAGGGCAAAATGCTACTAAAAGGGAAAGAAAAAAAACACAGTCAGAAAGACCTTTACTGGATGAAGGAGTAAGTCTTCCATGTGAGGAGAAAAGAGCTGTTGCTGAGTTACTCCATTCATAGCCTTGGTCTCTCCTAGACAGAGGTTACCTAGCTCTTTGTGGAGAGCAAGGTGTTAGCTCCTTTTGAGGGGAGAAAGGTAGAGCTGGTCAGCTGAATGGGATGAATTGTCTGCTTTTCTAGGATTAAAAATTTTGGCATTGCATGTGGGATTTAAAGTAAGAAACCTTTGTTAATAAGAATTCCTCACTGACTCATTTGTGACTGACATAGTTTTTTTGCCTGAAGAGGGTTCAGTTCTTGCTGTTTGCAGGAGAAATTCAATGGCTTTGGAATTTACAAATTTTTCTCTTTCAATTTCTACAAGGTCAGTGAAAGGTGTATTTCAAAATTTGCAGTTCAAGGTTTGCTTCTTTATGTTTTTCCACTTCAAATAAAAAGGAGAGAGAGATAAATTTGCCAAATGGCCTTGAAACTTTTTTACTCCAACAGAGATTTCTGTCCTTGTACCCTTTTCTTCCTCCTGCCTGTAGTAGGAGCTTTGCCTACTCACTTGACTGACCTGTCACTTCCATCACTGACAGTTCTCTACTTTTGTGTGGAGATTAATGAATAATTTGTTATTTCTTCTGTCAAACTTGAAAGCCTTGGAGGTGCAAAGGACACTATCAGCTTGTAGTCATGCAGTTTTTGAACATGGAAACCCTTGTAATGCTGATGAGGAGATCTTGAGCTGAAGTGGTTGGGTCTGGTTTGGCCATTGCATGGCTTGCTTTCTCTTGTGCCTCTAAGAGAGCATAGTAGCATAATATCAGAGGCAAGTGTGCTGTTGAATATTTAAATGGCTGAAAACTGAGGGCTCAGTCCATTAGTGGGACTTTGCTTGTACTCTTCAAACCTGTGCTTGGTATCCTTCATCTGTGGGAACTCTTCCTCACTCCTCTGCAGGAAATGGGCTCCAGTTGTTGGGTGGTCTCTAGCCTGAACTGTGTACAATACATGCACATCTATCTTGAGAGCCATGGAGAAAGTACCTATTTGTACTCTCTCAGTGGTTAAAAAACTTCTCTGTTCTGTGAGTGTGGAAAAGCTACGTCAACTTCTCCACCTGCTCATGAGCAAGTGCTTCTAGATGCATCATATAGAAACTATGTTTCTCAATTGTTTTAAGTAAATGTACTCGAAATAAACAATAGTTCCTTGATTCTGATATTTTTTGACAGATATAGGATGATAGATGGGAGCAGTAATTTAGTGAATGTTTTAAGTTATAATTCATGGTCTTTATTTCAAAGGCTAAGTAGTGAAAAAGTGTTGGATCCATGTTTGGTGAGAATTGTGGATAAACTTTCAAAAATTGAATGAGAAATACTATTTTTCTGAAGATAGGGGGCGAAAAAAAAGCTTTAAATTTGTATGTCTTAAATCCCAGGCAGGCCTGACCCTGCCTTTTGGCCAAAGAAGTCTGATCAGGGCAGGACCAGATGAGTAATGTTTGTGGTTGTGCAAATCCCTGGTGACCCATTCTGAGCAGCTGCAGTTCCTAGTTATTGGAAAACTCAGGTTTTGACTAAGACAACAGCTGGGGTCTGGCAGGTTTGTAATAATACAACAAATTAGCATCATCAGCTTGACAATGGCAACAGCTTTAAATGTTGACTAAGAAATTTTAAATTCCTTATTCCAGTTTTGCTTGTTGTCTAAAGGCAGAAAAAAATTGGCAGTAAAGTAAATCCTCTGAATACAATTCACTGTTCAGTGTGTGTTGCTGAGGAGTAGCACAGTAGAATTAATTGGGACTTTTCGTATTATGATGATGAAGCAACTGGGTTTTTTCCTCCATAGGTTTGTCCAATCCAGGGAGTTTTGTTCATTTTGTAAGTTTTGGTCCCAGAGTAACATTATATGCTTTACAGAGATGCCTCCTGGGAGATTTTACTGCACTCTCGAGGTGGATGATAAAATATAAAGCAAATCCAGCTGTGAAAATAAGCCCCCTAGCCTATTATTTTAAAACTGATCTAATCCAAAATGTTTAACAATTGAGGGGATTATGCAACATTCTTTTTTACCAATTTATTGATTTCACATACTGTTGTGATCAAAAGTGAATGCTGCTGGTGTTTCAATTTTTAATACTATCTTTCATAAACTTAACAGCAATAGTATCAAATATATGAGAAAAAAAATGATGGATATAAGAAAATATGTAGGCAAGATGGTATTTTGCAGGCCAGATGGAAAATAAATGTCCATCCTTTGGATATTATGCCTGAGGTTTCATAATATTTTCAATTGGTCACCTTCTGTGTGTACAGATACAAAAGCAGAACAGAAATTTTATTCAAAAAAGTGTTGGGGTTTTTTTAAAGGTCATCTTCTATGTTTCATGGTTTGTTGGTTGTTTTTTTTTTTTTTTTCCAGCCATGGTCATATTTTCCTTTTTGTTGAGCTATCAGGAGTGATCTGACTGCTATGAGCAGTGTAATAACTCCACTACTACTGGTACAGGAACAGTTATCCTAATATTCCTGAAAGGATAGTGGGCATCACATAGCAGTGAGAGGAAAAGATGATCTATTGTGCATTGACAAACAGAACCAAGAAGAGTGTAGCCTGCACCACTTTAAAGTAAGAGACAGAGGAGAGATGGGGGATGTAGAAGATAGATGCTCTTCATATATGTTTTTAGTTTTTCTGGTTATTCTGTGATAACTGAATAAATGCTTCTAAACATTGCCACTAAGATTACACATCAAATTACATGTGTAGTGGCAATTTGCCACTTCCAGGGCACTACTCCATATCTATTCTGATGCAGGGTTGGAGGCGGTGTTTTCTTTACTAACAGATGCATCTATAGAAGTTATTTACGTTTTAGTATTATACATTTTGCAGTTTATAATAAAAGATAGTACTGCTACTACATAGAAACAATGTTAAACAATGTTTTGCTCAGCCTTTCTACCAAGAGTATTAGTACTTCGTTTTTGTAAGCTTATGTTTTACTTGGACTGCATTTAGTGCTTTTGAATCTACAACTGGAGCAGAGGAACTATAAATATTTGTAATTGGTCTCCTTTGGTTATCCAGAGTTACTGTACTAGATGTACATATGAAAATACCTCTTTGTTTTCTTTTCCTTGTGCTGGTTCTTTGCTAATCCGTCTTTTTGTGATATTTTGGAGAGAATTTTTACCACTTTTCACAGATGACTACTTTAAAGTTTAAACGATATGTGCATCTGCAAACTAAATCAGCATACTTCATTCAGAGCTAGTTCAAGAGGAGGACAAATCTACTAGTCAGAGCCTCAGCTTTTTCTCTGTAGCTAGAACTTGTCTGCCATTTCTCAGGATTCCCAGCTTGGTTTGTCAGTGTGCTCCAGAACTGTCTTGAAACAGGCTTCAAAGATTCCATGACACTTTATGTGGGATGTGTTTATGCTGATAATTGCACAGTAACACCTGTGTGACTGTGTATTAAGTTTTTTTTTTTCTTTCCTTCATGTTTTCAGCCTCTCGTCAGTGCTCCTTCCATGAAAACAGTTCAGCGAGGGTCTGATGCCACAATTCACTCCCACAAGCATTGCATCACATCATTAAATTAATTGCAGATGACCACAGACTAAATACTGTTCAGAATTGAATAGACCTGCATAGGCAGGCCTTGAAATTCCAGAGAGCCAAAATTAACTCTGAATCCATACTTTGATTATTCATAGGCAGCTCATTGCAAGATCAGTTGTAAATTGTGCTGGAGTTACAACTTTTGAGGAAAAGGCAAGGAAAGAGCAGGGAATGTTGTTTACATACTGAAACTAACATAGATATAGCTGCTTTCATATGAACCTGCTGAATATGTTGCTGTTTTATGGGTTGTGTGTAGCAAAGTGCACTGCTAAGGTTAATAGTAAAGAAAATAGAAATCCTGGAATAGAATAGTTTCTGTTGTTGAAGGAGTATTGGTTAGGCTAAAGAAATTTAAGTAAAATATAAAACCTGTTGGTTATTGTTCACACTTGAACATTAATCTCAAGAGTTTGTAACAGATGTGTCGTATTTGAAAAATGTTGCTTCTTTCCAGTCACCAAGTGTACAGGCTACCATATTAGGGACAAGCTTTGGTATTCGTGTACTGAAAAAGGAAAAATAAAGGTGAAGCTTATAACCAGACAATCACAGCTACAGCTGCTTAAAATAGGGTTTATATCAATTTATGAATTCTGTAAGCCATGTAAGTAGTGAAGAGGGAAAACACTTTCCATGTTTTTAATGACATTTTTATCTTAAGTGCTTTTAAATAACATTACATTTAAGGGATTTTGGTAGTTTTGATTCCTTGTCTTTTATTATTGCTATCTATATTTATTAAATGCTTGAGTCTAGTTAGATTTTAATAAATATATGAGGAGATAACCTTGAATAAGATAATATTTTAAAAGTTTTTATTTAGTATCTTGGAGGAGTCTCAATCAAGCATGCAGGTTTTTTGACAGAAATAATCTGTGCTGTAAGACGGTAGCAGTTGGTCATTGCCTACTTATCAAAATATCCTAAGTTTAAAAAGGTAATGATTAAAAAAACCAAAACCAACAAAAAAGAAGCGAATTCCTGGCAATAAAATAGTTCAACTGACTTTAGCCTTCTACCTATGAGAGGAACCTGACACAGTAACAACTTATTTGATTAATCTGACTGAAAAAAGCAAGGCTTTCTTTGCTTTTATACTCTTCCTTGGTTGACTGACTAGTGGAATTATTCACCATAGATTCATCACAATATTCAACAGCTGCTCCTCCATGTGAGAGATGTCCAAGAAAAAAAATTTATAAAAATAAGTGAATGACAGTAAAGATCATAACTCTCTTCACTTGTGACACACAGTCACTACTATTGTCTTTTAACACAAAGGCCATTTTACAGGTGGAAAATGGAGGCTTTTAAATCCACATTGTGAAATGTAGCCACAAATGTCATATTTCTCTGTCCTAGGATGTCTCTCCTCAGAATTCAATTTTTTTTTTTTAATTGCTTTCATGCAAAATGAACCTAAATGGAAAACAAACTGGCCCTCCTGACAGTTGAAGAAGTCTCTGGTGGGTACCAGAACAGGACATGTGGAATTGCTGGTTCCTACTGAATGGTTTGGCCTTTAGAACTTCCTCAAGATCTCATGGGAAAACAATGTCAGAAGGGGAAATGGAATTTTTTTCTCTAGAACAAATCTATTTTTATTAACAAAAATGTTATAATTAAGGCTTCATCATGGTTTCCACTCAGAGTTTCTGGCTTAAATGATCATTGCCCTGTAAAGCTTAGTGCTCTTTAGGTAAGCAATTCCCAGGCTTTTCTAGTGCCTGAGAATGGCTATTTTGGGACTTTGCATTAATACTGTTTTCTGAGGGAGAGGAAAAACAGGGAATGATGACAGTGATCTTTTTAATTTTATTTTTTTTTAATTTAAGCAAAACTTTCTGTCAAATGTTGAAGCTTGAACTTACTAAGGACATGCTGTCAAAGTGTTTCAGGTTTGACCACTCTACAAACTTTGAAAACTACTGCATATGCAGTAGCAAGGATTCACTTTGAAGAATTATTAGGTGTATAAAGTGAGTAGCTAGAGAGGATCTGCTGCTTACATATTTCAATAACTTTGTGTTTTCCTGTATCACATCCCATGATGAGGAATTAAAAAAGGATAACATAATGCTAGCATGGTCTAAAATTATATTACCTTTTTGATTACTTATTTAAGGACTTACAGAAAAAAATGTGTACATGTAAATATTCTGATTTTTTTTTAAGCAAACTTGACTAAACTCAGATGAGATTCTCACTACTGGAGGTCTGTCTGGAAACTAAAACTTATTTTTTTAATAATTTGTTTGAATACTTGAGGTACTGTTAAGTTTGACAGTATTGGAAGTTGTTGTGATGGTTTGGTTTTTTCAAGAAAAGAGGTCTACTCCCTTTTCCCCCACTTTCAAAGGCAAGTGTACTTTATTTTACCATTTCTGAAACAAATCGAGCTATTTATCTGTGAGTCTGGTCTTTGGAGGTTGCAAATGTTTTGATAAACTTGTCTTGAACAGTGAAAATTGCAATTAACAGAAGAAGGCTCTGACACAAGTAATCTTACAAATTGTCAGTCAGGGATCTAATTTCAAGTTAATGAGTTGAAAATGATTTCATGTCTCCCAAAAGACCTTGAAAATACTGGATCCTCCTGCTGACTGTAGGGTTTGTTTCTCACTGTGTTTTAAGTGCTTCTTCCCTCTCCTTGTGCAAGGCCTTTGACTACTTCAAGGAGAGGATTTTTTACAAACTATAGTGGGAGTGGAGCCAAATAGCCACATTATTTTAATTAAATAATGTTGCAGCTTTTAATTTTAAATGTTAATTGAAAGGCTTTTTCCTTACATGAGCAAAGCCTGAAGAGTTACTGCTTTCTTCTAACAGCTGGTAACATCACTTCCACCTAGAGGATGAAGAATTGCATTCCTTTTGCTGATTAAGTTCTACCAATGCTGCCAGCTGCAGCAAAGAGACCCGACTGTGAATACTGACAGCCTGTGACGTCAGAAGTTACTGTGTTGGTTTTAATGCATTTCTTTGTAAAATAGCTTTTCTATTAATGTGGAAACTTCACTTGAGCTTGTTTTACTTTTTGAGTATGTATTTAAAGAACATTTATGCTCAGTTTCTTGTGCTCTATTGGCAATTTTTTCCAAGCCGTGGAAAAGTTGCGTTTCAAAGTGGGCTAGTTGTGTTTCTGTATGGGACTGTGGATTAAAATATCATGACTTAAATCTGTGGATCAGAGCAGAAAATGTATTTGGGACTTAAAAGATATGATTTTGGGATTTGAGGACTGAACGTTGGGGTGAAGGTAAAAATATGGCATAATTAAGTGCAGAACATGTGAGTTAGAGGTTGTAATTTTTTATTATACAATAATATGAGCAAAAGAAATCGTGGCCTCAAGAATGTGGCTTCTGCGGTTGTGTTGCCACACTGTCATTTATTTCAGACACTGGAAAAGCACCGCTGTCAAGGTGAGCTCCAACTTTGTATTTGTTAAAGCTAGATTTGTTTAATTATCCTCTTAATGACAAAACATCCACAAATGGACATCCACAAAATAGTAATAGATAGAAATTTTTTTTTCTGTTTTATGCTAATGGTCGTTTTAATTTCTAAACATTATTCTTATTCTTTTTGTTCAAGCATTATCAGTAATGTTGTCCTGGTTTGACCCTGGCCAAGTGCCAGGCACCCAAGGCAGCCACTCACTCGTTCCCTCCCATCTGGGCAGAGGAGGGAAGGAGAGGTGGGGAAAAAGAAAAAATTAACACAAAGGTCCATGAGTTGAGATAAGGAACTGGGAGAAAACGCTCCAAGGACAAACCAGGCTCAAGTTGCAATGTGAAATTTATTACTACCAGAGTTAGAAGGAGCATATGAGAAGTAAAACTAAACCTTTAAAAGACACCGTTCTTTTCCCTCCCCACCCCTCCATCCCTCCCTCCCACCAAAAGTGCAGGGGGGGCAGGGTGTGGGGGTTCAGGTAAGTCCATTTCCAGGATCTCCTTCCCCTGCTTAGGGAGAGGAGATTTTTCCTCTGCTTTTGCCATGGGGTCCCTCCCACGAGAGACAGTTCTCTGTGAACTTCTATGGTGTGGGTTTACTCGTTCACAGGATGCAGTCCTCCAAGGACAAACTGCTCCAGCATGGAAGCAGGGGGCCCCCTCTCTCTCCAACCGGGTCTCCCACCTGGACTGCAGTTTCCTCCAACATCCACCCGCTTCAGCGTGGTCACCTCCTCCACAAGCTGTGGGACTTTATCTCAGTCTCTGTCTCTCACTGGGCTGTGACTGCTATGGCTTCTTCTGGCATCCACGGCTACTGCGGCTCCTGGCATCTCCCCGCTCCAGTGTTGGCACCTCACCCACGGACTGCGGGTGGATCTCTGCATCCCCCGTGGATCCCATGGACTGCAGGGGGGAAACCCCGCCTCACCATGGGCTCACCACGGCCTGCAGAGGAATCTCAGCTCCAGAGCCTGGGGCACCTCCTCCCCCTCCTTCTCCACTGACCTTGGTGTCTCCATGTTGTTTTCCCTCACATGTTCTCACATCCTCCTCCTTCTCTAACTAAAGGCAGCTGTGTGCACACTTTGTTTTGATTCTTCCTTAAATATGTCATCACAGAGGCATAACCAACCTTTCTAATTGGCCCAGACTTGGCCAGTGGCATGTCCATCATCTTCAGAGCCATCAGAGATTGGCTCTGCTGGAAATGGTGAAGAATTCCAGAAGCTTCTCTCACGAGCCATCTTTATGGCCCCCTCCCTACTAAAACCACAACAAATGTGTCATAAGACTGAATAACAGAAGACCTAAAGAATGCAAATTGAAGCATAATTGGTGTCAAATACAGACTAGGTAAAAGTATAACTTCCTGTACATTTCCTCTTAATTATTAAAATGCATAAAACCAAACACAGTTTTATTTAGGCATCATCTTTGTCTCTTAACATAGGCTGCAGGTAATAATTTTTTGTATGCAAGTGGGGGCATTTGTGTAGGAGAAAGTTGATTAAAAGGAATCTAAAAGTGTCTAAGTGTAGCTAAGCACATATGCCTAATACTTAATAAACTTAGATATGTGTAACAAGCAGCTTTCGATTCCTTGCTGGAGGCTGGAATCAGCCTCGACTTGGAATTGAAAGTTATTACTCATACTATGCAAGCTCAAACTGAGCTATTTTGAATAAAGCACAGAGTTTGCAGTGTGTTGCATTAACATTTTGGATCTGGGAAGGACAGAGTATACAGCTGGGCTGAAGGTAAAAGTTTGCTCATTCTAAGGATCTGGCTTTGCTCGTACTATATCAGTTAAATCTGCTTGCCTCTTAAAGTCCTAATATTTGCTGTGTGTTCTCTGTTGTGTTGATAGAACTGTTAAGGCAGGATTCAGAGATGGTTTTCTTGTGGTTTCTTAAATAATTTCATAATGAAGGTGATGAGCTAACATACATCTTAAACGAGTGAGTTTTTAGAATTAGGCAGAAAACACGCTGTATAATACCTGTTTAAGTTGTATTTACAAACAGTTATCTTTAGTGTGTGTCATTTGATTACCCATTATATGTGTAAAAATGCATGAGCACAGTAGAAATACTGGATATCTCAGTTCCTCAGTGTTCCAGACACTGAAATCCATGCCAACCCATGGCTAAACTGTTGCGGAGCTACTAAGTTGTACATTTGCTTTGCCCTCTTTTACCAGGTTCTTCTGTTACCAGTTTTTCCACATTTCCCAAATATCGAAGCTCTGTTTGCCCCTGATAATAGGTAATAAAAGATCTATCTGTAAAGAGCTGTGGCTTAATGCGTGAATGATTTGGCACATGAAGTCAAGGCTGTGAGCAGCTTGTAACAGCCATTAAAGGTTTACATGAACTTTTGGGGGCTCCTGGGGTCTTGCCACTTGCATGACTGTGGTCCCTAAGAGAGAGAGGCCAAAGCAATTCTTGGCATTTCTCTCCCATAATGACTCCATGCACGTTTGTCCTCAGCAGAGGAGTAGTTACATGCTACTTTCTCAAGGTCGTGAACACATTTGAAAGGATCATCTGGACACTCTTCAAATGTTTGTTCCCAGCTACGAACACTTGCGGCTTGCCTTGAAATCCTTTTGGATAAACCACAGACACTTGAGCCTGGGGTTTACTGCTTGAAACATGCATGACAAATGTCTTGATTACTTTTACCTAATTGTCATTCAGCTTAAAGAAACAACCCAAAAACCAAAGGCAAACCTCCAGAACTTTCAGGTCTGAAAGGCTAAGGGTTATTTAGTTTTATTGTGGCTGGAAGGTTGACACCTTTCAAAGCCTCATGCAGGCAAGGCCCTACTTGCTGTCTGTCTGGAGAAGCAGAGGGGCAGTGCTGCAGCGTGAGGGGAGCCATACCTTTCAGAGAAAACTCCTTCTCCTTGTAGCCATCCCTTGACCCACTTTTGGATTAGCCGCCCCTGCCTGATTCAGGAGGAAGGGCCTGAATAAGAAACAAAACCCGGTGGAATCCCAATTGTTTCCTCTAAGAGTGAGGCTGCTCTTAAAAGCAAAAAATCCCTGGTATTACTACAGAACTACAATATTGCACTTCTGTGCCTAGGTTTCACTAGGTGAAGTTCTTAAATTTCCTATTTAGAAATACTTTAAAAAGCTTGCAAGATTTCTTATTTTAAAACTTGTACATGAAGAGTCATCTTTGTACAACAATTTTGATCCCTTTCACTATTTCAGTGCTGCTGTAGACATTTGTGTGTGGGAGTAACTTAAAGTTTCTTAGGTATGTGAATATGCCTACTGAAGTCAGTAGTATTTAAAATTGGACATGTTTGCAGGTTTTGACTTCTAGGCTTCAGCACAGAAAACATTTTCTGAGCAAAAATTTTATTCTGCATAATCTCATGTGTCTCTCTAGTCAAAAATTGGAGTCTGTTGGGAAATCTGCTGACAGGTTTATGAACAAACCAAAGCCTTTTCTGGTGTACCAGGTTTGGGAGTGTTCATGTACCTGTGTCTGTGAGACCCTTTCTCCAGTGATGAGCAAGAAACAAGCCTCCTTGCAGAAATGAGTGTTCTAGTGTTCTGGATAAATCTTAGCCTCTCAGTCCAGAGAGCACTATGAACAGTATAATCCCTGTGTGTTTTTCAAAAAAGTTAAATTAGTGAATTTTAACATTACACTTTGCCCCTGATGTGAGCAGCTCAGTCATTTTAATTGTGATGGTATTATCACTTTTTTGCATCCAGTAAGGTACTGGGTGACGTGTTGTAGTTGTACTGGAGCTTCAGGACAAAAGCTTATAAATAAAACTGTCAAAAAATCATGGAGAACTCCAAGGAATCAGGTAGAACAGATGTTCCTGCATAATGAAACTACTTGATATAATTAATAGAGGACCATTAATAGAGTTGCTTTACTAATGCTAAACAGTTTGTTATTGTCTCTCTGCATAGGGGTTATGTCTAGAGACTTTTCTTTGAGAGTTTATTGTTTTCTCTGTCATTGTGTTTTATATATCTAGGAAAAAATGAGATGAAAAAAGTAACAAGTTGAATCTTGAAAGAACTTTGTGGATTTTGACTGCAAATGGCTTCAGTTCTCTGGGAGGATGTAAGCATCTTCTGCAGTGTGCGTCAGCTTTGGTTGTCCTGGCAGTTTTCCCTGAAGGAGAATGTTGGCTGGCAGTGTGTGGGATGAAGTGCCCACAAACAAGGCAAGATCTCTTCAGCTGTGCTGAGCTGATGTTGTGAAGACTGCCCAAGCAAAGGTAGCAGGCTGGGAATGCTCTGGTGGAGCACTTCGGTTGCTAGCAAGAGTGCTACTTGATTAAGTAGCAAGAATCTACTTGATTCTCCCCCATGCACCCCTGCAACATTTTAGGGTGCACAAGGTTTAAATTTCCCGGAAAAATTAACTTTGACATGCATTATAAAGTTAAATAATATAGTGTGTAGGTCTGGAACTGCTTCTATTACTTGAGAGTGGTGAAGTAATGGCAGCATTGTTTGTTTTAGAAGTTTCATTAAGGTGGGAAAAAAGAGTTACCAGAAGGCTGAACAGCTGATGGTTTTGGTATGAGTGCTCTTTGAGTCATTTGTCTTGAAGCAAGATATTTAGTTTGGACTTTTAACTTCATACACTGTATTACTCTTGAGAAAATAGGAATGGGTAAAATAATCTGTAATTTCATTTCAGTTAGAACTAAAAACAATAGTCAAAATTGTGAATGTGTCTATGATGTTTTCTTGAAAGCAACCTGTCCAGGTAGTTTTACTGAATTCCGTGGAGGAATTAACATTTTGTCTAAACAGTGATGGATAGATGATTGCATAATCCAAATTTACCTTATAACATTTAATTTCCCATATTAATGCCCTGTGGGACAGTCTTACTGGTTTGATGAAGATCAAAACATATGATTATATAGATACTACTGAGTCTACATAAAAGACTTTCTTTTTTTAATGTTGCTTTATTTAAAGATTTGAGGTTTGTTGGTTTTTTTTCCCATGGACCTTCATGCTGTCAGAATTGTTAAAATACTAGCACAGTAGACTCTTTCCTGCTTTTTCTGTAGTACTGCCCACGATGGAATGCAAGAAGAATAAAACACTCAGTACTTCTAGATCTTAGATGCTTTTACATAATTGATATTTAAAAACAACCGAATTTTTAAAAAAATACAACTTGGTCATAATAGACTCAAGTTTGCTTCTATAAATGAAAAATTTTGTCCTTGTTTTTCGTTCACCTCTAAAGCTGTTTGATTTTGCCAAAGCAAACCAAAATCTCTCCAGGTAAAAATGAAGACTTAGAAAACCCCAAATCCACATCAGTTTTAAAGAGAGCATATGTTTATACTTCGATACCTTTACACATTTTAAACATATTCTACGGATTTTTGAGATGGTGTTTGCCCAAGTGCATACCTTCTGTACTATGATCTTTTGAGGGACCTTATGCTAAGGCATATTTGAAGAAATTTCATATGGTAAGGAAACAATTTCCTCCTTCAATCTGTGCTGAATCATTTTTCTAGCTGTGGACGTGTCTTATCTCTGGATAAGATAACAATTCATACTATATAGGGTTGTTAACTCTCTTGTGGCACTTCATTAGCTGTGCTATGTTAAGCCTTTGGTTTGGCCATTTTAGCTCTCTTAATTCATTTACTTCTGACTTACAGACTATGTGCAATTTTGGTTTCCAAATGTTTTCATACATAAAGCTGTTGAACTGAATCATATCAGAATGTCAAAAGAAGCAGTGTTGCCTTAATGTCTGGTGTGGTTTCTCTATTAAGACAGGAGAGTTTGGGGATCAATTCATCCATCTCACATGGGGTTTGGAAGTCTTAATTTCAAATTTCATATATTTCATCTACGGTTTGCATAGCAGGTTGAAAACTGGAGAAAATGGTCAGGGAAAGTAAAGGAATTAATAGACGTGCTTATAAAATGATCATTGTCAAGGTAGTGTTTTTTTTATTTAGAGTATTTTTAGTGGACATGGTCAAGATCAAGGCCGCACTGCTAAACAGGATGTTCAACGTGTGCAGGGTACTAACAAATGTCCTTCCTTTTGCTAACCACAAATGTGATTATCCTTATGCATGTGAAGAGCTCCTATTGGCTTCATTGTACTAAATATTTTAGTAGAAATAACATGTATAAAAAATTGAACAAGATTGTGCAAGGAGCACCATGTGGTTTGTTTAGCAAGGCCCGTGTTGGTTCCACAGGACTTGAGAGGTGAGGGAGAGTCTTAGGTGAACATGGCATTGGTCATTGACTTAAATTGATGTAGCTTTGTACTTTTGATATTATACAAACAAATCAGTTTTTTTTTTTGAAGAAAGACACACTGGAATAGTACACAGTATATATACTCACTGTGTAGGGGCCTGTGACCCAATTTAATGATTTAAAAAATTTATTTAATTGTGTTAACACAGCTGACAAGGCATTGTCATGTAACTGAGGTGTAAGTGCTTAAATCAACTTGCATAAAATTACTTGGCATTGTATATTTACACTGAGATTTTGACACTTGTCTTGTTCCAAAAAAAACCTCAAATGAGAAAGTAGAGGGGAAGTTGCAAAATGGAGATACAAAGTAGACCTTTTTTGTACTCAAGTAGCCATGTAATGGGACTGCTTGGGTCTTCAGAGATAATGTACATTATTTTTTCATGTGTCTGTTTTTCTTGGCTAATGAAGCATCACATCCAGTGTTTGTTTGTGTGTCATAGATCTGTAGCTACACTTACAATTCATTTGTCAATTGTGTTTTCAAATTGAAGTAGAAAGAGTGAAAAATCACACACCCTAAGAAACTTACCTTCTGTAAGTCATGGGCCTCATGGGAACACATGATCCCATGTGGAGTGATCCTTGATCACTGCTAGTAATTTCTATATTTATCATTTAACTCAAGGGGGACCAGCATGCTCTTCTAGCCACCAATTCAGTACCGCAGTAACTATTCACAGGCCTTTGAGATGAGTGCAATGGTGGCTTCTTCCAAGTGCAGAAATTCATCTGTAAAAGTTAGGATGCAGAATAGTGTCTACAGGTGATATTTCTCTTTAGGCTTCTCATTCTATTTTTTTCTTTCTCTGTCTCCTAAGCCTGATAAAGCAAGAACCTATCTGACCAAAATAATGTAACAGACAAGAAAAGAAAAATATGAATCAGGAAAAGTATGTTTATTGTGCCGATTTTGTAGATTTTCATAGCAAACCTGTCATAGGTTATGTGTTTCACTCTATAGACAGTTTTTTAAATGATAGGATCCTTGATCATAAATTTTTATGTTGTGTTTTATGTAAGAATACATTATTGGTATTTACCAAAAAAATAGGTAGTATTTGAAGAAAGTGTACTGGTACTGGAATTACCTCTCTGGATGAATGATTGTCCCACTGACCTCACAGTACTGTTGTCGTTCACTAAGCTGACACAACACGAGAAATGAAACTTGAAGCACAGTGTGGCTATATGCAGCAAAATGTATCAATTCTTGATGGTGCAGTTTATGAAAACAGTATTTTGAAGTAAAAAAACCTAGAATCTTCATTACATTGAACAGAACTCATGACAGGCTACCCAGTCCTGGTCCTCAGCCAGTAGGTCTTCCCAGAGCTCTGCTGAATCCTTAGCAAGCAAGGTCTCTGGGAAAGTACTGAGCCATTTTCTTTTATCCTCTGCTGGTGTTAGTCTGGTCACTGTAGTATAAGACAGAAAGTTTTTGTATGGAAATGCCTGGAAATAATTCTAAAGATTGGTCAGGAGTGCAAATCTACTAATTTCCACAGATACTTTAACAGCTTTTCTTGTTCTCTTGTAATTTATATCTTATGATGTATCTTTAGAGGTAGAATAGTTTAAGGAAATTAGTCTGAAGGAGGTGACTTTTTCTTTTGCTGTCTGATTCATACACATTGTGTAGGAAGCATAGGGTAAGACAAATAATATTTTTCTGAGTAATTACGTTAATTCTTCAGTTGGAATGAACCTTGGAAAGCAGATGCTTTACTTGAGGATTATCTTCCTTGGTGAATGTTTTTCTAAATAATAAATACAAAGGTTCATTTGTGCAATCAAGTTTTAAGCTTGGAGTTGTGCTGTACCGTAAGGCTCATTTGGTCCCGAAAATAATTGGCTATAATAAATCTTGCTGAAGCTCTATGTTTGGAGAAATCATCTGGGCTGGTTAAATTTTGTTTGCAATAAGAAACTGCACCCGCTCATGCGTTTCCTGGAGGACATGATTACTTTGATAAGCTTTTTCATGAGTATATCCTATTCCTCATTTCTCTGGCAGCCCTTCTATCAGCTGCATGTGAAAGGGAGCATTGTCCCTCCAATGCACATATTGTTCTGCCTTCTCTGAACCTGGATGAGAAGAAGTTCCTTTCTTCTACGAGTGTGTGGGGAAAGCAGGATAGATTTCTGTTAGGATTTTCTGCAACCATACACAGCGCAGTAGGCCAAAGTATAATCAGGGCTCTGTTCTGCAGTCCAGCCTGGCTCACCAGTACCGTTTGACCTCCTCCCTCCCAGTTATACACACCTTCCTTCCTTCCTTCCCCCTTTTTTTTTTCTCTTTTCATGCTGCAGAGGTTGAAGTGCCAGACCCTGCAAACTGATAAGATAAGAACCACATGGTGCATGCCATAAGCCAGGGGTCCCTACTGGGTCCACTGACGCAAGCAGTCCTCCCCTGATGTCAAACAGCTGATAAGTAGCACCTTGGCTCCAATCCCAAACCTCTGTGCCAAGAGGGGAAAAAAAAGCTCTTTGTCTGGAAAAGGCAGCTCTGTTGAGATATTTTTTTAACATCTTGCTGCTTTTCTTGAATTCAGGCCAGAGTTCTGTCTGTTTAAACTATTTAGTATTATTCCTGAATTGTTTGGCAAGAATAGATGTCCGCTCAAAAAAGTGTGTTTAATTCATCATGCGTGATGTATATTTGACTGTACTTGCAGCATCAGACATACAATACAGCATGCAGTGTCCATAAAGCGTGATAGCCAAGCCCACACTACAATACTGTTTAAAGATATATGAAGCTAACTTTTCAAGAATCTAGTATCTGATCATGAAGCAGAGCAACAACAAAAATTTACAAATTTAAGACTACATTAATGATTAAAAAAATGTGTTGACTGTCAAAATGATTCCATAATAAACATAGAACAGTACTCTTTGAAGTCCTTGAACTTTTATTGTTTTTGTTCCTTTTTATGGTTCTTATTGTTTGATTTTCTGTATAAAACATTAAATTCTGTAGGTTTAGTGCTTCAGATTTTGAAAGATGTGCTCCTGCTTTAGCATTATTACATTTTCTTAATTTTTCTTAACAAAATAACTTTGTGCTGAATCGTGCAGGATGTTAAAACCTTTCGAAATAATATGAGGTCATGAGCTTACATGACTTCAAAGCTTTAAGTGTTGTAGAATTTTTAAGAAAGGAAATGGAATGTGTTTCATAGTCATGTGCTTATTTTTGTATATTTATGCAAGCCTGTTTGCAAATGGCATGTTCACCTATATAAATGTTTCCAAATTTGTGTTGCTATTTGGAATTTCTGTATGTGTGTCCGACTTTTCTACACCTCAGTATTCTTGCAGATATATTCACAGGAATATGCAGTCATGGTTTTATTTCATGCTGCTGTAAAAACAAATGCAAAACAGACATGCCAAGATAACCCAGTTAATCACAGGACTCAACAACCTGAGTGGCCCCTGCAGTGGCTGCTGTTGTTGAAGCCTTCCTAAGGCTGCTAGCCTTTGAGTGTTGCTGCTGTAATGAAGCAGTGGCAGCATGGCACTAACATGGTTATCCTGAGCTAGTAATACAAATCCTTATCCAAAGCCTTTTTGGGAAGCTACTTGGTTTCAGGAAATACCTCATAACTCTTTTGGAGGTCTACTTTCAACGCTACCTGAACCAAAGGATATCTCCTTTCTGTGTGTTATGAAGCACAAGGTAGATGCAACGTTTAGTGTCTCACTTTTAGCGATGATAAAGTGAACATCAGTGTATGTGGTATATGTGCCTTCTTACATGTGTTACTAAAATATTTAGACTCACTTTGGGCTGCTTTGTGTATAAAGTCATATATCTTACTTGTCATCTATTTGTAGAATTTCATCCATTTATTGTAGGATGAAAAGTAAGTGTGTGTGTGTGTGTGTGTGTGTGTGTGTGTGTAAATGTTTACAATGCCAAACATGAAGGTCTACTGCAAAACAGCTTTTCATAGTTGCATAGGATTATGCTAATGCGCAGTGCTGCTCCAAGTACTGTTTTGGGTATCTGAAAGTATAATTTCTCTTGGGACTGGCACTCTGCTGGCTATTGCTTGCAAAATTCAGCTGGATTTCTGGTCAGGAAGAGCTTGCAGGATTTGTGCCTAAGTCGCTCTGAGCTGGATTGGATGCACAGCATCAAGTGTTCAGGCCTAGGCTGGATGGGGCTTTGGGCGACCTGGTCTAGTGGAAGGTGTCCTTGCCCACAGCAGGGGAGTTGGAACTCGATGCTCTTTAAGGTCCCTTCCAACCCAAACCATTCTATATGATTGTAAAAGACTTATGTTGCTTCTCAAGTATGTAGTTGTTTTAAGAGATCTCCAAATCATCCTGAAGTGAAATGGGGGTTCAAGTGATGCATTATGTACTTTTTGACTGCATAAGAAGTTAGAATGAACTGAGTGTGGTTTAAATTAAGCGCAACTCTGACATTTCAGGGAATTATTACTAGGAACATATGATACAGTGAATTTCGTTAATGCACAGTGCTTTTCTACCATGTCATAGCGGGTTTTGTTTTCTGGAAGGGTTTCCCTTGGCTCTCTTCCCCTTCTCAATCTGGTTATTGTACACTTAATTCTCAAGATAAAGTCTACAAAAAGCGCTTTGTGAATCCTCTTTATGGAAAAGAAAGGAGAGGTGTTCCCATAGATCTCTACTGCTGGTTTCTAGAGACCATATTCACTCTTTTAAAAGAGAATATATTGTGAAACATGACTTGAAAGGCTGGTGTTCAGTTAACCATTAACAACAAAAATACAATAAAAAGAGAGACCCAGATACTGTACACATACCTGTGTCGTTTCAAAATTGTTGCATTTATAAAAAGCCTTTGTCTGAAAAATCTGCTTATACTTTGCAAGAGAAACTACAGATAGATCCTGTAATTAATAGAGTCCAAATTTCATCAGCTGACTTCAGCAGGATGATGTTTCACCCTAGGGATTAAAGAATAATTATCCCCAGATAATTTTAGAAAGAATTGCAATTATTATTTTGAAGTCAAAAACATTTCACAAATCCTCAGTGGAAGCTATCATACATAGTATTAATTTCCTATGTAATGTGATTCTAAATAGTTTCTGCTCATGAAATGTTAATGTTTATAAAATACAAAATAGCTTAAATTCTCATTTTATCAGTTACCATCATTTTAATAATAGCATGAAAAGATAATTGTGTTTTAATGTGAGTAATTGTATAACTTTTGTCCGTTAGCAATTTGGAGGCTGAAATGGATTTCATTATAGTCAGCAGCATGATCTCACTGTCTTTAAGGAAAGTACCACGCTCTGTACGTTTCTTTTGCTTTTGCTGCAACAATTTTTGTATTGCTTCTAGTAGTTAAAATGCATTAAATAATTTTCTTCTGAGTAAAATTAACTTTAAAACAGATGCTGAGTCTTACTGATCAAACCCCTTTTAGAATAACTCAGATTTTTATTTTAAAAGACAGTTTTTTGTGTGAAGAGTAGACTAGCAATATATTTGTGACATTCTAGATGTTTTAAAATCTCTGTACAGGACTTACAACATGATTTGAGAGTAGGAGGATGAAGGTCATGTAATGCAGAGTAACTGAAAAAATGTACCCCTTAATAAAATAATCAGAAATGGTGAGATGTAAAATGAGTTATAGCTTGTGTGAAAACCCCCAAGATGTTCCTTACAAAAGGTCTAGCTATTTGAGGTAGAGGGAAGCTATAAATGAAGTTGAAATGTGCACTTAAGGCCGATCTAATGACTCTAAGATGGTAAGCTATGACTGAACACTTTATGCAGCTGTATTAACAGTGCTGAGTAGAAACATTTCTGGAAGTTAGTTACAGCCTAAGCACCAGTATTTGATGAAATTCTTCTTGGTTTCTTTGTTCAAGGCTTTAGTTCTCTGGGGGCTGCCCTCTCCCTCCCATCAGTACCAGGTTTTGGTTGCCTGCTGCCGGTTCTTTCTTCCAGACCCAGCATGCATGCTTGCACCCCTGCCTGGGTGTGCTGTATTGTGTCCTGGGCAGAGAAGAACTGCTTTCTGTGAGGCAATAAGTTTGCAGTGTGGCAACACTGCTTGGGAACGGGATGTGCATTTTCCCTCCATGCCCTTGTGTGCTTCCTCTGTGCCTTTGAGAGCCACTCCCAAGTTCTCATCTCTTGGTGATTCAGAAGGGATACCAATAATAGCTCTCCATCATTACTGTGACTTGTATGTGGCAGTGGTTTTTAATGATAAACGGAATATTTCTTGTGCTCTTTTTTATCTCCTCCTTCCTTCTCTTGTACTACTTCGGCTTTTCCGCTTCTTGGTTTGGGAGCTGCTATAGTGAGCTACAGAACTTTATCTCAATGTTAATGCTGTTCTGTGCATTATCACAGATTAACCAGGGAGCTCTCACTGAAATTTTGCTGGGATTACTTTGCAAAGTGAACAAATTTACGCAAAGAATAATTTTCTCTTCAACTTAATGGCACATACAAGCCTTTTCTTAGGCTACATTTATCTCATGTCTTTCATGGAAGATGATGTTAAACATGATAGTACATGTACAAAAATCAATGGATGACACCAGGCAACAGAAAAGTTGCATAGAGGGTACATGAATCAAAAATCTTGATAAACTGGACTAGTTATCTGTAATGAGCCAAGTAAAGAATGAAAAATAACACTGAATACAACATATGCATATGTCAAATCAGAAATAGGTAGACATAAGTAATGCAGAATCAGATATGGGGATAGTAGTGATAGCAAAATGAGTAAGTCAAAGTATGGCACATGTCTTAATAACAGAAATATTACATTTGAAATGTGGAAAAGCAATTTCCCTTTCTTCAGAACTGGTGAGGCTGTAGCCAAAATGTGTATGTTGAAAGAAATCTCTGTGGTACCAATGAGTTAGAATCCAGAGGAAAGCAATAGACTTGTAGGAGACTGAGAAAATGTAACAAATTTTTATCTATCTAAAACAGAGAAGATGGATTGAAAAGGGCAATGGAGAACATCGCCATCAATTTGAGAGAACTTGGTACATGAAGCAAGACAGTTGCTTTCCATTGGAGGTCATGGTATCACAAGAGAAAACCTAGGGAAACACTGACTAAATAGTAAGAAATATTTTGACAGTAAACCAATATAAGCTGGAATACTTGCTACCATAGGCTTTCAGGAATAGCTTTCAAATGATACTTGAGAAGGGGTACACTTAAAAGTACTTACTTCATCTTGTTTCAGATCAGAGAAAAAAACCTCCCATATTCTGTGATTCTGTGCTGTTTACTGTGTAATTGTGTCCTTTTTCTTTGAAATAACCTCTATCATGTAACTTTGAATGTATAAATGTAAGGATTTAAATCCAGAAGCTTTGTAATAGTCAAAATTACACTTTACTTTGTTTACACTAATTAAAAAAAAAAAAAGACAACAGACAACTAGTGAGTGACTTGCATTTAAGCCTTTTAGACTTTCCTATGAATCTTGGCAGCAATTAGGAAAATGCAAGATTTATGAGATTTCTAAAATCTCCTCCTGCTTTTTCTTTCACAGAGAACAATAGTTTAAAGCTGTCTTCCACAGCTCTTTTATTTCTTCCAAAACATAATTTGGTATGAGAACACTATGCTGTTAAATTAATGTAATTAAGCAGTTTTGTTTGCTTTTACTTTCTGCTCTTTATAAATTCCAAAATCCATTAGAAGGCACCTATAATCTGGGAGAGGGCAAGAATGTGTGCAGTATTTGCTTAAATGTTACCTCAGATAGAAAACTCTTGTTTACAGAAGGGACAAAATATTCCTGATGTGTATGTAAACTAAAGACAACTGAAAGGTCAGTATCTCAGTCCCCAGCTGTAGAAAAATGCAAGATTAAGACAGCAAGGAACCAAGACAGAAGAAGCAAAGTGATCAGGCAAAGAGATTAGGTGAATATTTGAGTTTCAGGATATGAAAGGATTTGATTATGACAAGTCTGGAAACTAGCATGTAATTTTCAAATTGTTACCGTGACAGTGGCTATAGGAAATCTGTGCTGGAGGTGGCAGAGGAGGGGTGGGGATGAAGGGAAAAGGGAGGCGATAAAAGCTTAAATAGTGTGGCAGCAAAATATAGCCACAGTGTTCAAGATTTGTGAAAAATCTATGCATTTAATATGGCATATGGGGAATTACAGAAGTCTGGACAGGAAATCATTTAGGTGTGAATAAAGGTATATTGAGGAAGCCTGACATAAAGGATACTGTTATGCACATTTGTGGTGCATTATTGTTTCTATTCTAATACAAAATGTTGGCTGTAAATGTAAAACACAAGCTTTGGAGACAACAGGTATGTTTTGGATATGATCTTGGTGAAAATAGTAGATGGCCACCACTGCTTATAATGCAACTGTTCAAAATACTATTCAGCAATTTAGCAAAGGGTTGATGTTTTCAGATGGTCAGTGTTCCATGGAGAGTTTAGGCTAAGTTGCAGCAGATGAATCATAGAGTCACAGAATATGATGAGTTGGAAGGGACTCACAAGGATTAACAAGTCCAACTCCTGGCCCTTCCGAGGACCATCCCCAGGAGTCACACCATGTGTCCCAGAGTATTGTCCAAATGCTTCTTGAATTCTGTCAGGCTTGTACTGTGACCACTTCACTGGTGAGCCTGTTCCAGTGCTCAGCCATCCTCTGGATAAAGAATCTTTTCCTAATATCCAACCTGAACCTCCCTAACACAACTTCAGGTCATTCCCTTGAGTCCTGTCACTGGTCACCAGAGAGAAGAGATCAGTGCCTGCCCCTCCTCTCCCTCTCACAAGGAAGTTGTAACTGCAATGAGGTCTCTCTTCAGTCTCCTCTTCTCCAGGCTGAACAGAACAAGTGACCTCAGCTGTGCCTCATGACGCTTCCCCTCAAGGCCCTTCACCATCTTTATTGCCTTCTTTAGGACACTCTCTAACAATTTAATGTCTTTCTTGTATTGTGGCACCCAAAACTGCCCCCAGCACTTGAGTTGAGGCCATGCCAGTGCAGAGGAGAGCAGGACAATCCCCTCCCTTGCCTGGCTGGGGATGCTGTCCCTGATGCACCCCAGGACAGAATTGGCCCTCCTGGCTGCCAGGGCACTGCTGGCTCCTGTTCAACTTGCCATCGACCAGGACACTCATGTCCCTTTCTGTGCTGGTGCTTTCCAGCCTCTCATTCCTCAGTGTGTCCATATATCCAGGGCTGTCCTGCCCCAGGTACAGAATCCAGCACCTTCCCTTGCTAACTGGTTGGTAATTCCCCAGCCCTCTGATTTGTTGAAGTCTCTCTGTAGGGCCTCCCTGCCCTTGAGGGAGTCAACAGCTCCTCCCAGTTTTGTATCCTCTGTGAACTTGCTCGGTATCCTTCCAGTCCTGCATCCAAGTTATTTATGAAGATATTGAAGAGCACAGGGCCGAAGATGGAGCCCTGTGGAACCCCACTAGTGACAGGTCCCCAGTCTGGTGACACCCCATTCACTGTAACCCTTTGTGCCTGACCCGTGAGCCAGCTGCTCACTCATCCCATAACATGTTTATCCACCTATATGCTGGACATTTTGTCCAGAAGGATCCTGTGAGAGAGTATCAAAAGCTTTACTGAAATCCAAAGAGGTTACATCAGTTGGCTTCCCCTGATCACCTAGGTGGTCTACCTTGTCATAAAAGGAAATCAGGTTTGATAAAGAAGAGTTTCTGCTCATGAAGCTGTGCTCAATGTGTGGTTCTATCCCAGCTGATTTTTTTCCCAGCGGCTGGCAAAACATGTTCTTTCTTCCTAAGTACTGAAGAAAAAACCTTAAAGAAAAGCAGTAATAGATTTCAGTTCAAAAGATGGTGTGAGGTTACAATTACAAGCGGGCAAGCTCAAACTTCATGGACTACAGGAGTACAGTGTGTGGGTTGGAAGGAAGCAGTGATGGGACAGTTGTTGCCTAGAGCCTCTAGCTGTTGTTTCGCGCTGCCTGTGCATCAAACAGAAAAGTTTTGGACACCCTTGATTTAAATTCATTTAAACTGACAATCTTTCTTGTATCAGTAGAAATCCACAATGTTATTACAGCAGTTTATTTTAACTTGGTTTGAATTATCCAAATATGTAAATTCTTTCTTTCCATTAAGTGGTAGGATTTACAAAAGAACTGAAGCATATTGGTCAACTGTCATAGAAGTAAGTGCTGCTTCATCTTCTACAGGACTATACCTCATTTAAGAAGCTTATTGAAGCATCTGCCACCTTTTTGTGAGGGTATACTCTCTGCAAGTTTGACTTGTTGTCCTTTTGACTGTTTTCAAGTTCCAAATTAAATTCCTGTTATTGCTGTGCTACCTGTGTTTGTGGAAAGCATTGGGGAACTTTCTAGTGGATATGACATCTGTGAGAACAACTCCTTTTTTCCAGGAACAGTGATATTTCCCTCTAGGGTAAGTTATCTGATTAATATTCCTTCATGTCATCAAAGAGGATCTTTCATTGAGAATATATACCTTCTGCAGGAATACAATTCAGTAGAATTTGTAAATGAATTCCCAAATTTAGAAATAATTAAGATTTGTTCTGGGTCTTTATTTTATACAGTACAGTTTTAGCAATACTCATAGAATCATTACAGTATTTCAAACTGCATTGTTTTGGCTGGCTTTAGATCTGCTTTTTATGGTGAACGGGAAAGTGTGAAAACCTGTTGCTGTTCTCAGAGTTTATAGCTGATCTGAAAAATCACTGGGGTCTGAATATTTCAATTGCTCTGTTTTTTTGGTATATAGAACTGAAAAAGGTGACTGACTGCACATTGAGGACATGACAACATTACAGTTAAGTCCCATTGATTTCAGTGAAAGTTAATGGGAAAGCTTCGCACTTCTGAAAATAAGATTTAATTAGATGAGGGTCTTAAAATGCTAGGCTCGTAAATATAAGACCCATCACAAACCATTTAAAACCCTATATTCCTCTCATGTGATATACTTATTTTCATATAACTATATTATTGAGATTTTTTTTGTCCATACGGATAATTTGATCAGTATTGAGCCCTCAGGATAGATTGCTGTGTGTAAAGTAATGTGGAAAGTAGAAGAAAATGACTGATAGAAACTTTTCCTCTCTCTGCTGCCAGTAGCAGCATATATTTAAATGAATGGAAATAGGTGCTTACGAGCAGCCAAAATTCTGGCTGAACAAACTGTTTGTTTGGGAATGTGGAAGACACACAGTACTTCAGATGATTAAAAGGACCTAACACAGATCACATTTGGAAATGTTTATGCAGGATATGTACTGCAAAGTCATTGTGCACCCGAGTATAAATACTGTTAGATCTTAGGAGTTGTAAATAATATACAAGGTTTTCAGTAAGAGACATCAGTGGTGAAATACTTATTTTGTATGAGTTTATAGCTATAACATTAAGACTAAATACTGACCTGAGTTGTTATTTAAGTGGCAGAAATACTGTAAGGTTTTAAAGCTGTGTGAGTTTATAACATATAATGAGATAGTAATTTGGACTTTGCCAAACTTTGTGGGAAAAGAAGTGCAAGAATAATTTAACTTTCTTTTTCTTTTAAATGATCATAAAATTGATATTCTTGAACGTCTGTGGGTTTAATTAAATAATGCTTACAGTACCTTGAGGTAATATTTAAATAGAAAGAGATTTGTTATGTAAACATAACAAAAGCTGTATTTATTTTTCTTAAAGACAGGTCTTTGTTTTGTTTTCATATAACAAGGTAGTGACTGTGGGCCCTAAAAATACAAATTTACTCGGTGTTATTTACAGCTTGATAGAGTTCAATGATATGAAATGTAGGAGAACAAAACTTTAAGAACTAGTTATTTCTTATGGCAAGATTTGTGTTATTTAAAAAGAAGTGCCATTAAAGAGTGTACAAACCTCTGCATCAGTGGTTTTTCTATCTTTATAGAGAAAATCTGTGTTTTCCAAATAAAAGTTGAGGATGTTTTGAAGATTCTACTTCTAACAATCCAGCCATTACACTGCTCTTAATTTCAGTATCATTGTTCTGAACTAGAAAGCAACTTCCAGCATCAAGGCACCGTGACATTGGCTTGGTTTTTTTGTGAGTGCATGTAGTGCATCTGTAATTTTTATTTTAATTAAGTAGTACATTTTTTCTCATGATACTATAAAGAAACCAAGACATATGAAAGCAAGGTGAAAGCAGTGCCATATTGGGCATAAGAGTAGTGTGTATCTTTTGGTGCTCTTCCTGCTCTGCTCTAATTGGGTGGAAAGAAGAATTTCACTTTTCATGACCAGCAAAAATGCTGCTATTCTCAGTGAGGTTTCTCCATGAGCAAAAGAGTCAGAGCCATGTTTTAGTATAATGAATTCAGTTGTTCATTTGCTTCCTGATGCTCCCCAAAGCAGGCTGTGTATGTGCCTACTACCTCATCTCAAACAGTTCTCTGAAATGGGAACTCTTCCAATTGTTCATTCACTTGCCATAATTTAACCATCACACTGGCTACAATATATCCATTCCTGTGATCATCTTTAAATGACCATACAAGTATGTGTTGTGCTTATGTGCTACATTAGAACCGTAGCTATAATGTTTCAGCTAATATTTTGCTTAATAGGGAAAATGAAATAAGCTTTATGAATTTTTATAGAATAAGTAGATAAATCTATAAAATTATTAAATGCTATATTAGTTTGGAAAGTGCATTTATGTATCCTTAATAATAGGGGGAAGTTATGGTAGATTTCTATAAATTTAATTAAAGCTCTATCAAGGGAATAGTTGTTCTAGCATGTGTGTGGAATGATTGCATGCTTTGTACAGGAACTTTTTGAAGTAGTGCTCTTCTACAGTGGATTTCACTTTTTGTGGGTGGTGAAGGGGATCCCTATGTCCTGATATCAAAGCAGTAATATTTTATCTCTGGATTTGCAATCTTTATCATTGTAACTGCAGAACATCTTTCCAGCATGGGCATTACATTTCTTTTAGGGAAGCGGAAAGCATAAACCCTTAACTGATACAGCAGTTTAGTAGCATTTGCTTCTATGTGTTAAAATTAAAGCCCAATTAAAAAAATGTGCATGTGCATGGATGTGAGTTGTTCTAGGAGGTGTACTTAAACCAAAGCAAAACACTCCCTTATTGTTACCGTTCATGTATATTGTATAGTGAAATGTCACTGTATAGGAACTAGAGGTAGTTTTATGAGACCAGACTTGGAGCAGAGTGTACCCCTGCTGCCTGCTGGGTGCTGTGGTCCCTGTGCTGGAATACTGGTCCTTATTCTGCTTCTGGCTTTGTCCCTTCTCAGTCTCTGTAATGCCTGTGACCTGCTGCAGAAGCTTCCCTTCCTCCATCCAGAGCTCTTCACTGCCTGCTGGCTAAGGCAGTCTGCAGGGATTTAAAAAAGCAGTTGGTTCAAAGAACCTTGGCTATGAAGGGTAACATAGTACACATTTTACCTTTGCAGGTGATCCTGCTACTGTGTGGTTGTATAAAGTACTGGGTTTGGTGGTTCCTTTTGGCCTGTGTTAGCAATATGCTGATGACATCCAGAATTTCAGACTCTCTTGGATGTTTAGGCACCCCTTTGCACCCCTCTGGTCAGAAGCAATGACAGTGTACCCTGAGATTTTTCATGTTGTGTTTGTTTGATTTAGAGAAAATTAACATAAGTCAGAATATGTTGTAGATGCATGCCCTGAGCATGAATGAAAGCAAAGCTCAAAGATGTTTTTCCTGAATACTAGAGGAGAAAATTGTTTTCTCAGTTTGAATAAGAATATCTCTTTGAATAAGAAATGCTTGTCCCATTTATATGTGTTCCCAGATAAATCTCAAGGAATCTCTTATCAGTTGATCTCTCACTAAGGGTTTTCATTGTTTGTGTTTTTAAATGAAGATGACCACAAACCAGAAGCTCATTAAGTTGCTATGTTGTATGTATAATAACTTGAAATAATGTACTATAGGCCATTATTCTTTTAAATTGTCTTTTAAAGTCAATGATATGACACAACATGTCAGGAGGAAGCAGAATATCACTCTGGTAGCTTAGGTTTAAAGCTTTTGCTTAGATAACAGTTTTCTTATTGAGATTACTTAAAATCCAGCTGATTCTTTTGGGTTTTGTCACTCTCTATAAAATGTGTGCTATATATACATTTTATGAACATTTAGAACATAATTTCTCTGAGATAAAGAAAATGCTGATGAATACAATTGATTTCTAAAGAATGCATTTCAAGTTCTTATTATCATCTACCATAAAAACCCAACAAATCAAATTCGCCCTGCCTCCCAAAACTCCACCAAGCTCCAGATATTTCATTCAACTTTTTTAGAAATTATAACTTTGGAAAATATCCTCTACATGTTTTATAGCTGACATAAGACTGATACTCTTTGTCAGAACACTTTAACTTCAAAATGGATTTGATATTAACTGGAGAGTTCCAACAAATAAAATTTGCTAATTTTCTTAACTTCAAAAATAATTTACCCTGTGCTTTTCCACTTCTGTGCTTAATTGCAAAATAAAAACAACTAAGAATTAATGTTACTTAGCAGGTATTGAACTTCAGGGAAAATTATATTCTTTAAATTCTTTATTCAAGATAATTATTTTTTGCATCAGTAAACTCACTGATTTTTCATGTATCACATGTGATATTTGGGATTTAGTCCTCCAAATAAGTTCTTCTTATAGGCAGTTTTGGAGTTTTTTTGGTGTTACACTGTTTTTTTTCCTGAAGAAAAGCTGCAAATGTTAATCCAGTCTTCTAATGTTTTTATTTTTAAATGATGGTTTTTACAAACATATTGTCTATAGCTTTAAAAGATCCTAATTAAACACAGAAGTGCTCAGTGAGGGATGGTTATGCACAAAACTGTTCTTGAATAGCAGTTTTGACTCTGTCTGTGTCTCTTTGATAGTATTTCAGATGGACCAGTTAGGCTTCTTGGGCTGAAAAACACTGCTTGATGTCACCTTAGTTTTTCTTTGTCTGACTCTAAGGAAGCTTATGTTATTTGTAATGTATTTTCCTTAATGGTTTGCCAAATAAATCAATTAGTAAGGTTTAGCTCATTCCAGTGCTTCTAGTAAGGAAAGTTAAAGAAAGAAGCACATGTCTGCATATTGCATAATAGAGGAATTTTGAGTGGCATAAAGATGTGGGCTCTCACCACACACTTGTACATTCTGGAAAATGCAGCTTTGTTGAAATGAAAATAAAAACATGTTAGTTCTAATAGAAACATCATGAGGAAATAATTCAGTTTACATTTTTCAGAACTCTAAAGAAAATAATAAAAGTACTAAGTAGTAAAACAAAAACCAAACAAAATGTGCCCAATTTTCATACTCCTATAAAGTTGTCTTTTTAATATTGGTTACAAATAAACTCAGTTTCAGAATATTGGAATATTTATGTTTCTTGGGAAATTCTACTTTCCAACTTCTCCTAAGAAACTAATTGATTAGATTTGGATATTTTTGAAAAGTATTTGTTTATTGTATCTGAAAAGCGTATTATCTGATCTTTTCATTATGCACTTGGAAGTCACTGTAGCTATGCGGCCTCTTGAATGGCATGCATTCATTCTTCCACAGTTTAGGCTGCAATCCCCAATCACTGGAGACCAGAGGAGGTTTTCAGTGTCGCTGTATGGAGAGATCTGCCTTCCCTTGACCTGGACTGCTCATTCCTATCCTCACACTCTTCAGTCTTTGCTACAACATAGAGGTTCACACAGGTAGACAGGATAACTTGATTTTGGTAAAAGCTGTCAGTTTGTGTTTTGGGTTGGTTTATTTTTTTGTTTCTTTGGTTGGTTTGGTTTTGGGTTTTTATTTTCTGGTTAATTTTGTACTAGTTTGGTTAGTCATTCCTTTACCTCTTGAATAGTGTTTATACTCTCTGACCCATGTTCCTCCTCATGCCTCTCAAGTTTTCTTCTCCACTTTCTTTATGTTTCTCGTTGTTTTACTTTGCCCATTTATCCATGATGAAAATGTAGCCATATATGTAGCCCTGTGACCTTTTCCTGGTGATAATATATCCATTATTTCTTGACCCTGTCACATGAGAAGATGACTGTGCCTAAAGAATTTGAGTTGATGCATTTTTAATTACCCTTTGCTTCCCTCTTTGTTCCTTTTACTTATCTCTGCATATCTCCTCCCACCCCCCTCAATTAAAAATCCATACAGGTTACAACTTCCCCAGATGCTGTCATGCTAAGTACACTCAACTTATGAAAATACTTGGTGTCTGCTGACTTTGGAATGCTTGGATATCTTGCAACCAAGTTAGAGTATGTGTGTCACAGTCATTTAAACAGAAGCATTGCAGGATTGCTTGTTTGCTGGAAAGACATGCCAGGGACTTGGATGAGTTTGACTATCAAATCTGTGTGTTAGCTTGTGTAGTAACATGAACAGCGCCAGCACTATTAAGTCTTTAAAACTGCTGTTCACAAAATTACTAAGCTATTAGTCTGTAAAATAATGTGACAGTGGTAGTAAAGGAGAAAGAGTAATGTACTGGTATTTATGACTGCTTTTTGTCATTGATACCATATCCTTGAGAGACCTTCTGCTGCCATTTTTCTTGCAGTACAACATGGAGTAGGTTTTTAGTTATCTTGGGTGCATGGGTTTTTCTCCAGATCTTTCATGTCACTGTCAGTTAAATTGAATAGTATTAAAATTTTTATTCTCCAGCCTACAGAAGTTGCACTCTTGGAGACCTTCCCAGAGTGAATCTGAAGGACTTAAAAAATGTTGAAAGCTACCTATATGTTAAATTTCTTTATTTGGTCTAATTTGAAATTTTTTAAGTCCTTTTGTGTACTTCTATAATTGGATATTTTATGATACAGCTTTTGACTGGCTAGTTTTGGCAGTGGATCAATCTCTTTATGTGCTATCAATGTGATTTTTTAGGTACGGCTTTAGTAATTTCTTTTTGTCATTGTATGATGTTGTAAGGGACCTATCATGGGCTCATGAGAACTATTTGGTTGGTCAGCAAGCTGGACTGAAATCAGAATTCCAGCTCTCAGTACTGTAACGTATTAAAGTGAAAATTTATGACCAGCCCTATGGAAATGTGCTTCAATTTTGTGTGTTATAATGTCTGTCTTATATTTATAGTTTTAAAGCGTTTTCTGAATGTAGTCAATGACCAGGTTCAAATAGGCTTTAGGCAAACCAGGTTGTTACAAAGCAATTATTGGAAGTGATTCTACCAGAATTTTTTTCTCATTGAGTACTTTATCATCTTTGCCTGTGAAAAGTTTGTATAAATTGTTACAGCAAAGACACAGTTCACGGGATGCATCCTGTGAATGTAGGAATTTTTTAGAAACATGTTTCCTGAGTCCTGTACAAATACAAGCTCTCAGTTTTCATCTCTCCTGTTTTCCTTTCACTTTTGCTCTTTCCAACTCTTCTCCCCCCTTCCCTGTTCCTTTTTATTCTAAGGATGCTTTTTGGAGGTGGACACAGGTGTGTGAGCTACACTGTCTCCAAAACAAACAAAAGAGGGTGGGGAAATGATGAACGGGAGGAGGAAAGGGAAAAGATGCAGCTGCTCATTTTTAATTTTTGAAACTAGCCTTGAATTCTTGGCATTTGCTTAAGCTTTATAATAAAAACTAGGGGCATGACTGAAACACTGTGTCTTTGTTCTACTGTGGTTGCCAACAAGAAATTCTTAAAATAGAAACAAATAGATTATTTGAATTCTTGTCTAAAACAGTATCAATGGAAGATGTTTTGTCAGATGGGATTGCATGCGTAGAGCATTTCCACAGCAGTGAAAGCTTTTGGAAAAGCAGCCAACACCATATGTTGTTTTTTATTCTGTGGTGCCAACATCCAAGTCAGTAGAAGGTATTTTCATTTATTTCACCTGCCAGGAAGTAGAAATTGCTGTAGCATTTCTTCCAGTAATTCCAGGGAACCTGCTCAAGCTGTGTGCCCTCACAGCAAAGAGGCACAAAGAGGCTAGCAGCATCCTGGCTGCATTAGGAAGAACGTTGCCAACAGGTCGAAGGGTGATCCTACCCCTCTACCCAGCCCTGGTGAGACACATCTCGAGTACTGGGCCCAGTTTGGACTCGCCAGTGCAAGAGACTTATGGACATGGTAGAGTGAGTCCAGTGAAGGGCCATAGAGATGATTGGGACTGGACTGTTCAGTCTGGAATAAAGAAAGACTTGGGGGACATCTTATCTGTTTGTATAAGTATCTTATGGAGGGGGAAGTAAAACAGATGGAGCTGGTTCAGGTTCTTCTTGGCAGTACCCAGCCAGAGGACAAAATGTAAACTGAAACATTGGGATTTCTACCTGAACGCATAAAACCACCTGAACACTGGCACAGGCTGCACAGAGAGTATGTGGAGTTTCTCTGCATCCTTGGAGATACTCAAAGCTGGCAGACAAGGACTCTGCGAATCCCACGGNACTCTGAGAATCCCACTGTAGGTGACCCTGATTGAGAGGGGGTTTGATTTGGTGACAATCTCTATGGGTGCCTGGCATCCTCAGTGAATCTGCAAGTCTTATGTGCCTCTGATTTGGTGTCTAGCTGGAAGACCGGAGTATGTCACGTACCACTAAACAAGTTGTATGCTCTCACATATTTTTCTGACTGGTAATATGAATGAAATAATATTATTAACACTATCAGAGAAAAAAAATTGTGGTTGAGGAACAAAGCTTGAAACAATGTGTGGAATGAGATGTGTTTCGGGCTTTGTTGCACAACCTTTCACATGTTAGTGAGCTCTTACCCACATAAGTAGTCTCAGTGGCGTCAATAGGACTACTCCTGTAAGTGTTCACCAGTGCAAATAAGGGTTGCACAACGTGTCCTTGTCTGTAACGTACAAGTGTATGTAACACGGTATTTAATTATTGCTTCAAACCTCCTTTACCTCAGTAGTGTATTCTTTTAAATATCTCAAATTATACTGCTTTTCCTAGGCTATGCTTTGCTGACATAGAGACATCATTACATCCATTACCATACAATTGAGCAGAGATAGCATCTCTGAAAAATCATCTTTCCTTCTGTTCATTTATACAGCTGAAAAAAGAACTGACAGAAAAAAAGAAAATAATTCCCTTCCTTGATAGTGTTTTAAATAAATTGGAGTTTCTAACTTTTTCTGACAGTTTGATGGAGTCAGTGCTTTACTTTCAATGCTTAATTAGTCTGAAGGTAAGCTTTCTATTCCCCACAAAAGAATTAAATAAGTTTTTTTTTTTATTTTAAATGTCAGTCAAAGTTCAATTTTATATAAAGAGGCATCTTATATCCATATTTTATAGTAATAGAAAATGTAGGGTAAAAAGCAGTTTCCAAGATCAATTATGTCATGCTAACTTTTTTGTATTTCAACTTTATTGCTAAAATATCTGCTGGTGGTGTTGAGGGAAGACTGTGATGTACTCTTTAGTATTCAAGTGATAAAGCCAGAGTCTCTGTCACAAAAAGTTGATTTTTTTGGAACATTTTTAGAAACTTTTATATTTGAGAAGTTCTTTGTTGTTGTAGGTATTGAAATTTTTTTCAAGGTGCTTGAATTAGGTTAGAGAGTTTTCTGGAACTACTGTAGGAATAGTTGAACAGTTGCATATGGATGCCTGGAGTTAAATCTCTTTGGAACTGAGAAATATTGTAAGAAGGCAGTGTTATAATTTAGAAAAATGAGCCTGTTCCACTGTATAAAGAGGATAGATGTTATTCATTCAGACCAGTTGTACCTTTACAAAGAGTTTACTTGTAATGCTGGAAACTCTTTTAAGGTAATCATTAAAATATGAAAGAAAAAATTAATAGCTGGAAGCTAAAATAAGAAAAATTGATACTGCATTTAGAAAGGGATTTTAAAATTATATTTATTTATTTAATAGGTACACCCATTTTATACCTATTAGTAACCTGAAGAGACTAAATGGAAAATGCAAACTTTTACAGCTTAGTCTTTTATTTAAAATAAGATATATTTTTTTAAAAAAGAAAGATGTGCACCAGCTGAGCCTTCAATTTGTTAGGCCTAATGTGCATCTAGCAGATGACACCCTTTGTGTTAATCAATAGGTCAGGATCTTGGCAGCACTTTCTATCTGTCTTAGAACAAATGAACCTGTAAATATCATGGCCAGTCTTTAGATCCCATGAGCAGCCTGCTCCTTGCATCCTTTCTGAAGTTTTCTGTTCAACAACTCATCAGGCTTGTGCATAGTAATCTTTTTGGATTTCAGCAAAGCTTTTGATGCTGTCTCTCACAGGATCCTCCTCGACAAAATGTCCAGCACATAGCTGGATAACCGTGTTATGTGATGGGTAGCAGCTGGGTCATGTGTTGGGCACAAAGGGTTACAGGAAATGGGGTGACATCAGCCTGGGGACCTGTCACTAGTAGGGTTCCACAGGGCTCCATCCTTGGCCCTTCAACATCTTCAACATCTTCATAAATGACCTGGATGCAGGACTTGAAGGAGTTACAGAATACGTAAAATTAATAATTTAGACTAAGTTGTATATTTTTCCAAATGTTTTATTTTAGCCATGATGTCTAAAAATGCTGTGGGCTAGCGTGGTTTGTTTTTGAAGAGCTTCCTTCCCATGAACCAGGTCAGACCTTTCTGGATGTGGTTGTGTTATATTTCTTCTGCTAGTACTTTTTAGTGACTGATTTGTCTAGGTTTTGTATTTTCTCATTTTGTAAAGGATGGTGACTGTGTTTCTCTTTAAACATCCTAAAACTGTAAGTTTGGAGTGGATTAAAAAAGAATAACAAATCCTGGCCTATGGTGCTGAAGATATGGTCCAAGTACTACCAAAGTAGAGACTCTCAGGTGTCCAGTCTTGTTGCTAAGAAATGTGATTGTGCGTAGGTGTTATTTCAAAAGAGTCCTGTGCTCCGGGAAACTGTCCTAACATGTCCACTAATCTAAGTGTAACGACGAAGTGGGGTGCTCCTTTCAGAAGGAAGAACATTCTCTGTCTCCAATTTAGTGAAATAACAGAGTGAGACTTGGCACAGGCATGTAGTATCCCTCAAAGGTTTCATCATAGTGGATCTTGTTTGTGGAATAAGGTGCAGTTTATAAACAGGACTGCACGTTTATGTTGGTAAGTATCTTATGAAGCATTCACAGAACTTTATTCATGAAAGTTTGTTTTAAGTAATACGTCAGCAGTAAAACATTGATAATAATGGGAATGGGACTGCTTTTAAGCCAGAAGAGTTGACTCAAAAAAGGGGGCTACTCAAGGATTAGGTGTCAGGTGGGAGGAAGACATTATGTCAGCCAGAAGGTATTACTGGAGAAGAGATAAATCAAGAACTTGGTCCCAACACCAGTTCTCAAGGGAAGAGTTAGGGCATTCTTACCTTGCTTAATCATTAGATTTTAAGTTGTTTAATTTGCAGCTGTATATGCTCTTTTAAGAGATTAATTATGTGCAAGTTCTGAGTGACTTTGCATTTTTCATCATGAGTTATTAATGTATTTTAGTATTTATTTAGTCATTATTAAGATATGCATTACTCTTCAGGTATATTTTGGGCAGGAGCAGGGTACCCTGACTCCATGTGTTGCACAAGGG
>VYZT01009726.1:0-12997 GCA_013400735.1 Pomatostomus ruficeps | reverse complement strand
AGCCTGGGGGGTCTCCTCCCTGGCAGGAGGGTTTCTGGTGGGTTACCCTTGGTTGTAACCTGTTGTACGCAGTGAAAGTTCTCAACTGCAGTTGGGTTTTTTTACAATCAAATTTGCCAAGGCTGAAGCCCAAAGATGGATCAACAACTCCTCAACTACAACAGTGCTATTTTTCATTTTCTGTTTCCAAGGGGTAAATCATCTTGGGGAGGTGATATTCAATCACTTGGAAAGGGGTTGCTCATCCAGAACGTGATAAATGGATTTTTGGGAGGACAACTTTCTCCTTTGGCTGAGTTTGGGGTATCCTCCCACGGTTTCTCTTGGAGAGGCTTTGCAGCTCTTTGATGGACAAATACAAAGCCCAAATACAAAGCAGCCGTGATCATCACCTGAATTTATGGCTCTGCAGTGTCGTGCGAGGCACAGTTTCCCTGTCCTTTAGTGCTCAGTAGAATATTATGTGCTTGATATTAAAAACCTGCAGAAGTGTCAGGGCAATTCCAGGTTGTAGAAGAAAGGCAGCCACTTGGAAGAGTGAAAAAAGGCACTTTATGTAAACTGCACAATGGAAGAGAAGTTAGTATGTCCTCTTGGGCAAGAGTTGGAGCTGGTTCTTGAAAATGCAATGAAAAGGAGTAAATCAGCTCCCTCAGAGGAGAAATCCATGTGCAGGTTCAGCGCTGGGACTCTCTTTGGCTTTTTGTCCTCTTCCTCTCATCTCCCTGTGCACTCACAGACAAAAGAAAACAAAGCAGATGAGCTTTGGGGGTGGTTCTGCGTTTCTTTTTAGAAGCTCTCATCTGTCACCTTTCCAGCTCTTCTGTGGCTGCGCGTGCCTAAGTGATCTTCCCTTCTGCAATTCCAGCCTGCGGTCTCCTGTGAACTTTGTTTTTTATTTCTGTGTGCATTCAGCCAGGCCCCTGGTGGGGTTGGTGTAGATTAATCAGGGATCAGGTCTTGCAGCTCTCCTGGTTTCACACTCAGAGCACTCTCCGAGCTCATCCTGTCCTCCCTGTCCTTGCCTTCTAGGAAATGGGTGCTGGAGATTGGTGAAAAGTTTAGCAAGGAAAGGAACAGGAAAAGTTTGTGTGGGAGTGTTTGCCTCCATGCTGGGGACAAATCCCTGCTGGGCAGGGTGGAGCAGCTCTCCTGGGAGGGAAAGCTGGGAGAACTGGGAATGTTCACCTGGAGAAGGCTCCAGGGAGAGCTCAGAGCCCCTGCCAGGGCCTGAAGGGGCTCCAGGAGAGCTGGAGAGGGACTGGGGACAAGGGCTGGAGGGCCAGGAGCCAGGGAATGGCTTCCCAGTGCCAGAGGGCAGCGATGGATGGGATCTTGGGCAGGAATTGTTCCCTGGCAGGGTGGGCAGGCCCTGGCCCAGGGTGCCCAGAGAAGCTGGGGCTGCCCCTGGATCCCTGGCAGTGCCCAAGGCCAGGCTGGACATTGGGGCTGGGAGCACCTGGGACAGTGGGAGGTGTCCCTGAGCATGCCACTGGATGGGCTGTGAGGTCCCTTCCAGCCCAGGACTGTGTTGGGCTGTGGGACCTTGAGATTCAGCCTCTCGGGGGGTGGGAGGAAGGCAGGAGGCAGGAGGTGTTCCAGCCCTGATCTGGGGGCACGCAAACAGCACTTTGCCACGTGAAAAAAACCCCAAACAGGCCAAGGCTGTTTCCCAGCCAAAATCCAAACTCCCGTGCTGATTTTGTTGGCCTGGGCACTAAAGCCTGGCTTTAATCCTTGGTCCTTGCACTTTTCATGTTCCAGGATTACTGAAACTCCCTGGCCTGCTGAGGTGCCTCCTCATGGCACCTTGTCCCACGAAGCCGCTGCCTGTCAGCTGAGCAGTTGTTTGCAGGCAGATGATCGGATCTGGGTGCTTTGTTTTCTGCATGCCCAGGGAGAGCAATATCAGATTTTTTTTCCCCCCCTTTTCCACAGCCAGGATCGGTGACACAGCTCAGAAGCAAATGGGACTTGTCACTCTGTATTCCCTCCATCATCAGGAGCTGATTCCTGCTGCTCTCTCATGTCCCAGACAGTCATAAATCACATTTTCTGAGCCCAGCCGACGTGCGATTTGCAAACATGAAGCAGCAGCTCATAAAGGAACGCGTTTCACATTTTTCGGGAGTAGACATTGCATTAACCTGAAGTGGTGCAAATTGCAGCGGCGGCGGGCGAAATGAAGCTTTGCTACTTGAAAGTTCAGTGCAGGCTTGATGTATGCAGAAGTAATTAAAACTCATTTTGTTGTGTTTTCTGAAGAGGCTTCAAACGCATTTGGCTGGGAAATCACGTCCCTTTATATCACAAGGTGTTTCCAATCTTGTCATTTACCCATTTGTCAGCTCAGATTTGGAAGGGGAGCTCGTGCTGTCTCAGGTAGTGATCACCCCGGAAGCCTCCTATGGATCAAGAATTGCTCCTACCTGGATTTTCCAAGGGGATGCTCCCCAAATGGGCCCAGACTTCCTCCCAGCCCTTTGTCTTGTGTTTGAACAAATCAAGGAGCTCCTCTGGGCTGATTTCCATCCCTTCCCAGAAATGCCGCTTCCCCCTGCTCCAGGGTTCCTTTTCCAAAGTGTCTCTGTGCTTTTGAGATCCTCAGGCACCTCCTGAGTGGATCCATCCCTGAGATCCCAGCGCAGGCTTTCCCAGGGCGTGCTCCTCATGCTGCTCTGGGGTTGGCAGGGCTGGGTTTTCCAGGGAAAAGCAACGGGAAAAGCAGGTCTGGTGAAATCAATGTTTAAAGGAGGAGCTTTGTGTGCTCCCAGCCGGCCTGGAACGGCCCTGCCCATGGCAGGATGGTCTTTGCGGTCCTTTCCCAGCCAGGCCCGTCTGGAATTCTGGGATTTGGTGTGGTTCAAGGCCCGGTTTCCTGCCTCAGAGCTGCCACCCTGATTCTCAGCCGATGGCCCCAGATTTTCCGAACAAACAGCCCCTGGATGATAAATTTCCTTTTCTCTCCCTCTCTGAATCAAGACTTTATTCTACATATCTGCCTTCTCTCCCTTTCTTCCTGCCTTTTATGCTTGGAATCAAATAACCTCCTACAGTTCATAGCACAGGAATTTTTTTCCAAATTCCTGATTCCCTGATGCTGTCCTAAACACTTCTGCCATTCCCTGTCTCGGCTGTCTGGAGCGAGGTTATCCCTCCGTGGGATAACCAGGGAAACTCAGCTCTGGATTTTAGCGCAGGCAAGGCAGAACAATCCTGTGTGATCCAGCCTGTCTCCCATCCTTCCCTGCTTCTCAGGGAACTCGGGAGTTTTGGAGCTCTGTGGAAGGACACAGCTGTGGGAGAAACCAGGGAGAGTTGTTTGTGGGATGAACCCAGAGGGAATTGGGGCAATGAAGGAGCAGAATCTCTCAGGCGGTGAAATCATTATTATGTAGGTGTTGTGGTGGTGGAGCCGGAACCCTCCCGGCGTGTGAGGGTCTCCAAGGAATCCCCGCTCTGTTTGCTGCTGACACTTTTCTCATTTTCCTGCTTCTCTGCTTGATTGTTCTGGATGCTTTATGACACACTTGGCATTTTTTAATAAAATCTGGGTTGAGCCCCAGATGTTGTTTTCCCATCTCTTCCTAGAAGAAAACAGCTCTGAACTGTCCTTCCTTTCCCCACAGGATGCTTTGGAGGTCTTAAATCAGGGTTAGGTGCAAGGCAGACCAAATATTGGGGTGAAATAAGGAAATCCCAGGGATCCATCTGCCTGCGGGGCTGCAGGATACAGTGGGAGGGGAGCAGCTCCCGAGGGTCCTCCCTGTGCCTTCCTTTCCCAGGAAACAAGCTTAAATAGAGTTGTGGAGGTGGCTGGGAACCCGAACAGAGCTCCTCTTGGAGGAGAATTATTTGTGTTAAATGGGAAAGGATTTGTTTTCCGAAGAGTTCGTTCCCTTACTGCCTTCAGGGGAGAAAAAGCCGCGTGAAAATGCTGGAGTGCCAATTGTTTCAGGAACAATTTGCTGTCAGAAACGCTGCCAGGGTTTATTGACCAGCTACTCAAACCCCCGCGTGCCTGGACAGGGAATGAAAGCAGCAAAGTGCTGCTGGTTCTGTGGAACTCAGAGCTGAGCTCATGGCAGGTGAAAACATTGATTTACCTGAGACCTTCTCCTGCCCAGCCCTCCCTGCCCGCTGCCAGCCCCTGCAGCCTCGTGCCAAGTGTTTATTTACCAGGAAAACCTGGGAGAGAAGGGAGAGGGGAGCTGGGATGTGAGAACACGAGACCTGCACTGGGAAACGTGGAGCTGGTGATGCCTTCAGGGCTGGGAAAAGTCCGAGGCAGCGCCAGCAGCGCAGGGCAAAGGGCATTCCCTGGGTTTAATGGGATCCCAGGGACACAACTCGGCCCAGGTGGGAACAGCCGAGCAGCACCCCCGGGTCCAACGCGGATCCAATCGGATGGAGCTCAGCAATGAGCAGATCGACCTCAAATCCCCAATCAGGAACTGAACAAATGAGGGAACTGTCCCCCATTCTAATGAGCCCCCCAAGGGAGACTCCAGCCCAGCTGAACAAACCTGTTCCAGAGAGGAGGCTCCGGGCAAGGCTGGAGCCTCTGCTTTGGAGACACTCGGGATGTTCCGTCTGCTCCCCTCAGAGAAGCCCCAAGCTGAGCTCAATCTCAGCCCCCAAGGGTTCTCCACATATAGGGCTGAGGGACAGGGAGTGTTTGTGAAGGGAACAGGGAAAGGGGATCAAAATGGATAAAAAGGGGATAAAAAGGAAAGATAAAAACCATCAGGCACCACTGGCACTCGGAGCAGCGTGAGAGAAGGGTTTGGCTCTCTGGTCAGACACTGAGGGCAGGAAGGACCAAATCAATCCTCACCCCGAGGTGGCCCTCAGCTGGATTTGCCCGTCTCCTCACGTTATTTACCTCAGCAAGGAGCTGTGAGCATCTGGGATCACTGGAAGCATTGTGGCGTTGGGGCATGTGGATGAATCCAGCTCAGATTGGGCTAAATAACCCCCTCACACACACACACACAATTATTGTTCCCTGGTTGATGCAGCACCTCTCCTCCCTCCAGGATGTGGCCGGAGTGGGAGGCTGGCAGAGCGGTTCGGGATCTGCCCTGAGCAGTTTTTTTGGGATTTCCGTGCAGAGCTGTTGGAGTGCAGTGCTGAGCTGAGGGGTCTGTTGCAGGCAGGTTGATGCGTGGGTGTGCACCTGTCAGATATTATGGGTGTGTAAATTTTAATCACTGTTCAATTTTATTTCTGTGAGTTACAGCTTCTCTGTCAAGTGGCTGCCTGGGGGTTTTGAAGTGTTTCTGTTCTTCTGTCACTGCCTTTCCAGGCACGTGATTGTCCTGGGTGAAAAGGGAAAGAAGGGAATGAGTTTGTGCTGTTTAAGGGATCTCAGCCTCTGGGTTTGGGCTGTTACCTTTGATATGAGGCTGTATGTCCCAGTATCACTTATCAATCACTTATCAAATGTGATTTTCGGTGTAATTGAAGGGTAAATTAAAACTGACTTATCAGTTCCACTGTTTTATTTGTTTATAGCATCAACTTCTGGTTTTGGTTGGGTTTTTTTATTTTGGTTATCATTTTGACATCGAATCATTAAGGTTGGAAAAGACCTCTAAGATCAAGTCCAAGCATTAACCCAGCACTGCCAGTCCCTGGCCCCAAGTGCCACATCCACAGGGCTTTTCAACACTTCCAGGGATGGTGATGCCACCTCTTCCAGCAGCCCCTTCCAATGCCTGACTGCTCTTCCTGTGAGGAAATATTTTCCAAAATCCAATTTAAACCTTCCCAGGGGCAATTTATGGCTCTTTTCTCTCGTGCTGAAATGCTTCCAAACTATTTTGAAAAGCCAGGAAATGCAAGTGAGAGCTCTGAAAAGCACGGGAGGAGGTTTGCAGCCAGGAAATGAATTTGGATGGCAGGATCTGGCAGCTGTTGGGGGCAGGTGAGCAGAATGTGTCTGTCCTCAGTGTATTCCACTGGGAACATGGCAGAGTTTTAAGGGAGATTATTTTAACTGGCTTAGAAGGGCTGTGAAAAATAAATAAAATCAGGGGTTTTGCTCACAACAGGCTTCGAGTACCAAGAAAGGGTCAGTTTGCACTGCTGGAATTGCAGCCGTAATTCCAGGTTGAGAGGTGCTCAGCCAAAATTTGGGACAAACACTGCAGCTCGGCAGGGCAGGCTGTGGCTTTCTGCAGGGTGCTTGAGGGAGAAGCAGTTTGCACTCGGGTTTGTTTGCTTTTCAGACTGAAACTTGTTATTTGTCCAGGTGAGACTGAGGCAAATCAGCCAGATGTGCCCTGAGGAGTGTTTGGGCTTTTCAGTGTTTTACCCAGGGAAAATTTGGAAGTCATCCCTTCTCCCTGATCACTTTTTGTTCACGTCTGGGCTTCAGAAGGAATGGGATGAGGGAGTGTGTGTGAGGATAAACTGCCAGCAGCTCCCACTCCCTGCAGATTTTCTTGGGTTTCACCTCAAAAACCAGGCTGAGCCAACCACGACTTCTGTCGCCTTCTCCAGCCACCCCAGACTTCTCTCTCTGTTCTTTTCTCAGCCCCTGATGAGCCAGGCAGAGCTGGGCATTTTCTGGGAGCTCTCCAGGGTAGGGGCAGAGCGCGGGGTCGGTGCCACAATCCCGTGTGTGCCTTCGGGCTGGAGCAGAGCTCGTGTCAGCCCAAACCTCCGGGAGTCACAGCAGAATCCAGGCTGGGCCGGAGGTCACCTCTCCATAGCCCTGGGCAGGGATGTAGTACAGCTGGAAAGATCCTGGGAAAACAGGATAAATCTATGTGTGTGCACGTATTTTTCAATGGTTTATGGGGGTTTTTGAGCATGTGTGTCTCCCCTTGGGAGTGGGTCTGCCTGTAACAAAATAATAATAATAATAATAATAATAATAATAATAATAATAATAATAATAATAATAATAATAATAATAATTCCAAGCTAGTTTTCTATTCTCCCATAGAGGAAGCACCTGGGAAAACCCGTTTATTTTGCTGTGGCTGCAGAGTTCTCTTGTTCAGGTCACGGGAGGAGATGTTGGGAGTGCCCATCCCTGCGCAGGCAGAGCGTTTCCTCAGGGGTACCTCTCCAGGGACTCTCCGCTCCTCCCTTCAAGGGAATGGTGGCAGTCTGGTGACAAGGTGGGCATTGGGCTGGACTGGATGGTCCTGGAGGGGTTTTCCAACCTTCCTGACTCTGGGATCCCCCAGGCTGCCACGCTCTGGCTCCCAGTGCTCCATGCCTTGCTCTCATCCTGGTTTCAGTCCCACCTTTAAAGCCCCGGGGAAGTTTCTCTATCCCATTTTTCTTTATCCCGTTTTCAGCTGCTCTCATTCTCCCACCCCTCTCTGCCCCCGGGCTGTTACAGATTTCAGCACTCAGCTCCTTTCCTCCCATTCCCTGCTGCTCAGAGCGCTCCTGCAGCCGGGGAAGGAGCTGGGATGGACCCCTGCTTTTCTCTCCAGCAATCCCTTCCCTGAGCGTGCCTTGATTTAAACCTGAGAGGTGTTACTGCAGTTCAGGCTGCAGGCATCGTACACCTCGATTCGTGGCTGCAAGCCCGGTTTCAAAACTATTTTTTAAAAGCCAGCGTTAAAAAGCCCTTTCAGGAGGTCATTTTTCGGTGGCAGGGCCCTGCCAGGGAGGTGGGGCCAGCTGGGTAAATACCTTCTGGTTTTTGGGCACCTCAGCGCGGGTTTGTGCTGGTGTCAGACTCTCCTAAAAAAACCCAGGCACTGGAAATCTCCCTCCCAGCAAGAGGATTTCCAGGGTCCAGTTTAGGGGAGGTTCTCCCAGTGACTGCCCCGGTTCCATCCCATCGGGACTGCCTCCCCTAGAGGAGGAGGGTTTTGCGGGAGGTAAAATCAGGGTTTTGTAGGAGGTGAAATCAGTTTGGTCAGCTCCAAACGGGGTTTGCTGAAACGTGAGAAGGGACTCGTGGTGTCACCAGGTACAGCTGGAGGTTCGGGAGCCAGAATTCAGGGCTTGCTTCATTTCCCTTCCTCTTGGCTTTTGTCCAACGAGGAAAAAGCTCTCCGGAGTGGTTTGGGATGGAATACGGACAAGGCTCGGCAGGGCCATCAATCTCCAGGCTGACCAGGTGCCCTGTGGTCAGTTCCTCTTCATTTGCACAGCTCTCAAAGATTGAGCTTTAAACTCCTGCTGCAGGTGCCAGCTTAAGACAAAATCAGTCTGGAAAATGCTGTCGGAATTTATTTGGCGTTTCCCAGGGAGACAGCTGAGGAAAAATGCTATTTTCTCCCTGTTCGAAGCACTTTTGCAACAATTTGCAGCGGGAAATCAACTTGAAATTTGGCAAAATAGGCATGATTTATTTCTTTCCACACTGATATTGTAGTTATTTTGTCAGAACGTTCCCAAATTTGGGTAAGGGAGAAACCTCTCGGGGCTTACAGTTCCTGCATGCTCAGGGGCTCGTCACTGTGTTGAAGGGCAACTTGTGCTTCATCTCAGGTGAAACCTCTTCAGCATTGTTCAGGAAAATCTGCAGATCCGGAGCGATATTTCCTAGGGAAAACTTCCTGCGAGCGATCGTCCCTCAGCGTTCAGCACAGAGCTTGAACAGCACCCAGCAAATCAGCCCAAGTGTGAGCCGGGCCCGGCTGAGATCCGATATTGAGCAGCCGCTCACGAGCCCTGCGCTGAGCTGGGGGAATCCTCCTCCCACCCCTCCTGCCGTTCCTGGAGCTGTGAGATGAAATTTGTAGCCTACACGGGCTCGTGCTGAGCCCTGCTTTTTTATATTCCTCGTTTTCCACCAGAAGTGTTGGTATTTTTGGGCCAGGCACGGGAATGTGATGAAGAATTAGTGCCTTCATGGGAGAACCAGCCTCAGCCTTTTTTTTCTAAGGGTCCAGAACTCGAAGAGGTCCCAGTTATGTAAATAAGGCTAAAATCCATTGTTCTTACTGGTGTTTCAAAGGCACTGCTGGGATAGACAAGTGAAAATAAGGAATTAGGCCTCCCGGTGTCTCCTGGGTACGGAGAAATGCAAGGTGGGAATGTCCTGGTGGACAACAGAAGAAACTCTATTATTGAGTCCTCCCACTGTCTAGAAATGCACTTGGCGTTCTCAGACACCCTCTTGGATATTCTTGTGTCTTTAAAATTCAGATTTGCTTGGGTTTGGGAGTCATGGAAGACTTTGGCTTGAAGCAGCAAATGCCTCTGCCCCCGTGCTGGGAGCAAAAAGGGAGAGCTGGTAATGCAAAAATGTAGTCTATTATATAAATTACAGCCAGGCTGACAAGTTCCTCGGGTCATCTTCATCTGTTTTCTTCTGTGCCTGGAAAGAGAAAACGGCCATTTAATTATTGGGAGAAAAAAATGATCCTCCTGATCGAGGGAGTCACATGAGTGCAATTTACTTTATCCTTCCGTCCGTTCGAGGGGCACGCATGCAGCTCAACCAGAGATGTTATTGAAAGTTTAATTGGGTGGACTCAGAGTGACAAAACATGGAATGTCCCCATGAAAACAAAGCCTCTGTGCTCTGCTGGTGTTGTTGGAGGGGACAAAATCAATTCTTCTCACATGCGTCCATCAGCTGTGTTTTTACTCCTCTGTGGTTCAGATGGTCCGTGGTGAACCTGGCATCCCGGGAGGTTGTGCAGGAATTCACCAGAGCACAGGGTCCCCATCCCTGGAAGTGCCCAAGGCCAGGTTTTGGGGCAGCCTGGGATAGCGGGAGGTGGAATGAGATGAGTTTTAAGGTCCCTTCCAAACCATTCTGTGGTTTTCCATGTATGGATGATTTTCCAGGCACTCTTCCCATGATTCCTGGAATCAGGGCGGAGATGCACCAGGAGCAATTCAGTGCCAGCCTGTCTTAAAGAAGGGCTGTGAGAAAATAAAAACAACAACAACCCTAAATCCTGGCTTTAGTTTTAATATTGAGAATATTCCTCATTCTGAGGCGTAATCTCCACAGCCGCTGAGGAGAAGATTCCATGAATATTCCATGAATGATGCAGCCCATTCTCAGTTTGTGTTCCCAAACAAACACTGACCGGGGTTGGCACATCTTCATCAGGCCGGCCCCGAAGTCGAGCAGCCACTTAGCAATTAAAACGTTAATTGCTCCACGATTAAGTTTGCAGCTACAATGTAATTAGCACGTGCAGTTTAATTTGGGCGAGCCGGGCTGTGGCTGAGGGGCCCGAGGCTCAGGGATGTGTGCTGGAGACCAGGGCAGCGAGGGAACCTGTTCTCCCTCGGATTTCATGGAATAGCCACAAGGATCGTCTAAGTCCAGCTCCCAGTTTTTCATAGGAAAAGCTTAATTTCATGAAGTTTTAGTGCATCTCCCTGGAATCTTGCAAAGCAGCAGCGTGAGGTGAGGCCCTGGCACAGCTTGCCCCATCCCTGGAAGTGTGCAAGGATAAAGAACCAAAGAACTGAGGCTTGTGGGTGTCTGCAGAACCCCAGATATTTTGAGTTCTGCGTGGTTACAGGCATCTCTGGCAGGTATTTCTGGTGGGAGCAGGCTGGTGGCTTCAGGAGGCATCGATCTCTTGTATTGATCCTTAACTCTGGTCACCTTCCCATTTTCATCCTGGAAAGGGAAAGGCTGGAACCCTTGGAACTGCAGAATTGAAGACACTGAGGTTTTTATTTTATTTGAAAAATATGCATTGCTCATCATCATGGAATGGTTTCTTACAGCTGACAGAAAAGCGCACGGTTTGTATGCCAGCTGAAGCTCCCCAAATCAGCTCAGGCTGTAAATGAAATATAACGTTGAATTCAAAAATGCTCAATATTGAGCCTGAAATGCAGCATTTGCTGATTCTCCTGCCTGGAGAGAAGCACCTCGTGCATTATTTAGTGTTTGTCTGATGGAGATGCCAAGGCAAGTTGCAGATCTATCTCCATTAATTGGTCAATATTGTGCTGCAGTTGGTTTGATTCCTTTATCTGGGTGATACAGCAGAGCAATTTGTTTGCTCCCTGGAAAACTGCACTTTATAGGCTGCCAGGTAGGAAAGAAAATGGGAAAAATCCTACAGCGGTCCTTTGACCCTTTAAATCCGTGAGAGGTGAATTTTGCTCACGGTCCGGGGATCTCTTGTTGTGAGGTGTTTAATGTTCCAGATTGCTCAGTTACACAGCAGGAGAATGGCAGGCTTTCTGCAGGACAATAAATGGTAATTAAAGAGCACATTAATTACTGCACGGCAGTGGAAGAGGAGCAGCCTCCCCGTGCCTCTGCTGCTGCTCCAGTGTCAAACATGGGATACCTCCACCTTTCCATTCCAGCCCTCCCCAGGCTCCTGTCCTGTCCAATCCTTGGAACAATGGATCTGTTTCTCCTGCAGCAGCAGAGCTTGGATAATGAGGTCTCAGGTGGGCCGGATTGTGGCTTGGTGGAAAAATGCAGCGTCTGGGGAGGACTGGGGAGATGCTCAGCCCTGGGAAAGCGCTTTGGGAAAGGGGAGAGGAGCAGCAGGGTGGGCTCGGAGCTCTGGGACACCCTCAGCCCTGTCCCTGGGATAGTGGGGACCAGGCAGAGGGCATCCCCTGGCTCTGACCCTCTCTTGAGCCAGTCAGTCCCTTCCTGAAGGTCTCTGAGGGACTGGATCCAGCTGAGCCCGGGGGCTGCAGAGCTGGGGCAGCTCATCCTTGCAGGAGCACCCAGGGACAGCCCCAGGGCCCCGTTAAAATTCCATTGCAGCCATGCCCAGGCAGTGCTCGGTTCTGCAAGGGAAGCCTTGCCCCTGGGGACAGTGGGTGCCGTGTCTGCATTCACACCCAAATAACTCTGGCATTCTGCACACTGATCCCCTCCTCTGCAAGTGAAATTAGTTGGGATTTGGTTTTTTAGAACATTGTTTTATCCGTTCTTGTCAATACAGTGCTGGGAAATCTCCTCGATACTTTTAAAACAAGTGTTTTCATTTCATCTCCAATGTATTTCTTGTTCTCCCCAACATCTGGGAATAACGTGATCCCCTCTGTGCATTACTGCTCAGAATTGTCCGTCTTTCTTTGGAATCCTTGAGCTAAAAGTGAGGTAAGGTCATTCCCCGTGCAGGTTTTTGTTGTTGAGCTTTTTGCAGAAATCTCCCCCTTTCAGCTCTGCAGAAACTCAGTTCTATTGAACAAAAAATTACATCCTTCAAAATAATTTAGGACTCTCTGAAGTGTGTGAGGCCCCACTCAAGGCCGATACTGCTCATTCCTGAGGTAAACATCTATTGTTGTGCTTCTTGTTAGATACTTCCTATGAAGAAATGAATCGAACAGTTAAAAAAATAATGATAAATATTAACTTGTAGTGAAGAGAATTGAATCCCTCTCCCCCCAACTCTGTGCTTCTGTACCATAAAAAACACTGCTGCTGCTTTACGCTCTCACAGCCTAAATAACCTTTAGGTCGTGATAATTACCAATCAGCTTGATAAATAATCATCTTTTCTGACCTGAATGAGTCCGTGTCTCAGCTCTGTGGTTGTATTCCCTGATCTCTTCAGCTGTTTCCCGGTTTGGGGTGTGAGGGGAGGTTTTTTGTAGCCGTTAATTTTCCAAACTTTTGGGTGTTTTTCCCGCTCTTTTTTTTTTGCCGGGAACATCGTGGCCCCCTCATGGCTGTCGCCTCTTCCTTCCCTTTCTCCCGGCTCTTGTTTCTCAAATCTCGCTTTTCAAACCCCCCAAGATTTAAAAGATCGGTCACTTCTGATCTCCCAGCTTGATCCTGAGCTCCTTTCTTTCCATCCAACACTCCCACAGCCCAGNAAAAACACTGCTGCTGCTTTACGCTCTCACAGCCTAAATAACCTTTAGGTCGTGATAATTACCAATCAGCTTGATAAATAATCATCTTTTCTGACCTGAATGAGTCCGTGTCTCAGCTCTGTGGTTGTTTTCCATGATCCCTTCAGCTGTTTCCCAGTTTGGGGTGTGAGGGGAGGTTTTTGGTGGCTGTTAAACCTTCAGGTTTTTCCCCGCTCTTTTTTTTTGGTGGGAACATCGTGGCCCCCTCATG
>VYZT01009725.1:7519-39521 GCA_013400735.1 Pomatostomus ruficeps | reverse complement strand
TCATGTTTTCTGTCTGTCATATCAGTGAAACAGCAGGAAAAATGACCTTTTTTACATAGCTGTTTTTGGAGAACCTCCCCCAGAGAACTCCCAAGACACTAGAGTCAGCATTTTGTGGAACCGTGGGCAAAAAAAATGACCATAATAAAGAAGCTGAACAACAGGCCTGCCTGGACAGGCTGAGGACAAGAGAGGAGGAGGACAGACTGTTACTCAGCTCAAGGCATCCACTTTTTGCCTCCCATTTCTTTGCTGTTATTTTTGCAGAAAGGAAGGGGCATAAAAGCAGCACAAAAGAGGGCACGTAAAGGAGTCTGCAGGAGGAAAGATCAGTGAGCAAAGTACACTTTAATATAGTAATGAACTTGTCTTGTCAAAGAATGCTTGTATTTGCCTTTAATAATATCCAGAAGTATTTCTTTTCTCCATTTCAAAGAACCTGTACATGATTATACATATTTCAAGCACCAATCGTGGCCCTTGTGTTTTATATGTTGTGATTGATTTGTAAGCACTAGTCTGTCTATTTAGATATTTATGGCAGTGTTGAGAGTGCATATTCCAAATCAGTTAAAATATTTAGAATTAACTATTCTCTTTGAAAAATAACGGGCTGTTGAAGAAGGCTTTGAGTATACTTTTGACAAAGAACAATATAAACTTCTATATCATCTGACTGGTTTTCTACATTATACTTTGATATAGTGATGGCATGTTCCTATTCAATCTGTCTGGAATGTAGGTCAGTAAAACAACATTTTATGTATATGTACATTATTTTTATAGTGAACAGAATACAGTTTGGTAGCAAAGGGCTAGTTCTGGACCATTATGAAAACTGGACCTTCTCAGCTCTAGTGTGTGAGTTCACAATATTTACCTGGAAAATCTGGTGGATGTGTATGCTGCTATCTTTAAACAAAGGAGTTATTACAGTCTAGAGGAACCAAACTAATGATTTGAGCCCACTGCACTTGATAAAAAGAGAAAGAGCCTGAGTTTATCATTGCAGTAGCTTCTAGGTATGTACAGCAGCTGCTACTCTAACTGGATTTACTTAACCATTTGAAGTAATTGCAGGTGATAAAGGCATTAGGAGCAGTGAACAATCCAAACCATCTCACCTGAGCTGTGCTCTCCTGCACACTCAGAGACTAGAGTACGAGTAGGGATAGAAATGTTTCTTTAATGCTCTTCAGTAGAATGTTATAATCTTTTATGACTGAGTAATTTTATTTCCATGAATAGGACTGGTTTACTATGATTTTGTCTGACATAAAAGATAATCCAAAAATTCCAAAACCATTTAGTTTTGATATTTGCAAAACAAAACCTGTCTTTCTTTGCTTCATCACCAAGGGCTCTGTGTATCCTTCAGTGCTCTGAATCCTGCATTCGCTGTGCCAGTGGTGCCAAGACGTTATATTAAACCAGCTGCTCTCTTTACATTAAACCAATGGGTTCCTGATCTCTTGGTTATCCTCTGAAAGAGAGGTTGTGGGCTGCGCTGAGGAATAATAAAAATGTCTTGGGACAATAGTGCCTGGATGAAGGCCTGTTTGCAAAGGAGAAGACCAGGCTTATCTTCTTAAGACTGAATACACCTGGTTCTGTCAGCCACATCTCATACATTCTGTCTCCACTGATGACTCTGCAATGATCTTGCTCTAGTATGTCATTATCTGTCTTGTGCAGGGGACCCCAAAATTGCACACAGTGCTCTAGATTTGATAAGCTTTTCCATTTAGGAGAATGCCTCTTAGATGGCCATGGTTCTTACCTAGCTAGCTTGAAGTACCTGAATACCTCTAAGAGCTTTCCTTTTTTCCTCCTCTTCATGACTGTAGATAATCCAAGCATTATTATATCTCTGTACAGTGTTGGTTTTGTACCAAAACACATGAGGTGATTCCGCTCTGCTGGTGACAGTGAGCCTTGGCTGGAGAACTCTTGCAACACTGGGCATGCAGTGAGATGCAAGAATTAAGCAGAGCCTTAAGAAAGGAAGCTTTTGAGAAGAAAAGTGGGCAGATCTGAGCTAGTTTGGTTTGGAATAGAGGAGTGGAAGGATGATGACTAACAGTTTTGCAATATGTGTGAGACTTCTGTAAAATGAACTGTGATCATTTGTTTTTCTTCTCTCTGAAGAAAAAGAAGAAATCAGTGCCTGTGATTTTCATCACAGGATATTTCTGAAAACATGGTACTGAAAAGAGATAACCCTAAAGAAAGTAATGCATAGGAATATGTTACTTGGGAAATTTTTAAATATTTCTTTTGTGGAAAAAATTTAAGAGCAGTCTGAAGTACTGCTGCTCAGTGATGCTCCAGAAACCAAACATGGAATTTCAGATCCAGGCTGGTTTTACCTTACAAGATTCACTAAAGGAAGACATCTATCTCAGCATAGAAACATGGAGTTGATTTTTTTTCCTAATAACAAGTTATGGAAATGTGCTTTCAAATATATCCTAGGGTGTACATGTGCTTTTACTTTATCAGAAACATCCAACACTTTTTTCCTAGCCCCAAGGAAAGCATCTGCTGTTCTTGTGAAAGTCTGTGGTGGCTTGGAGGAGAGATGGACAATCATTCTCCATTTTAGAGGAGCATGCGAAGTCCTCTCAGTATTTTCAACTATAGAGTATGACAGAATTAAGTGGTTTGTTTTTTTTTTATTTCATACTTTAGGTAGAATAAACAACATAAATCTTTGTTGTAATACTAGATGGACTCTGCAGCTCTTTCCTACTCATTTAATGATAACTTTTCCAACCATAACTTCAGTATCACATTAGAGAGTAAATAAAGATTAATGAAATGGGAAGGGAATTGTAAAAACAAACAGAAAATACATAATACCATAAAGGAACAAGATACTCCTATTGGACTCTCATATGTAATGACAAAACACAAATTCATTTGAGGAAGAAACCTATGAAGTTTCCTACATTACACTGGACCTTAATGTGGAGTTACCATTGACACTTCAGAAAATGTTCGGATTTCAGTACCGTGGAATTGGTATACATTTGACAGAAGTTAATGGAGGTTTTCCTGTAGTAGAGTGAAAAAGTCTCCCACGAAAGGATACTTTATTTTTCCATTTTGGTGCCAGTCAATAATCATTATGTGTAGAATTCAAGGATCTTAGACATGGTTGTGGTTAGTTATATGCCCTCCTCTTCCACCATCAGGTAACACTGGTGTTCCTATAAGAACTAAAAGCTTTCCCTACAAGGAGCTTGAAGTGACTTCAGCACTTTGGCACTTTGTTCTCTGTTTCTCCTTCTAATTTGTTATTTCTTTTTTGAAAATATTTAGCTTTTTTGCTTGGCAGTGAAAATCTTCAAAGTAAGGACAAAGACTGAGCAGTCAGAAGAACCTCCCACTATCTACAGATCTAATCAGTAGTTCTGGGAGCTGCAGTAGTACCACAGACATGATTCAGTGCATGGGCAGAAGGTGGACTCCAGATGCATTGCTGTTACACCAGTGATGGCAACACTGTGGAAATATGTGTAATTCCTGTGCTCAGTAGGCCAGCAATGAAATGCTGTAGGTGCTTTCAGACCTTGAGAGGATTGGCCTTAAAATACCACAAAGATTGCCCAAACTGGAAGCATATATCCCTAGATTGTCAGTAAAATTTTCAGAGTGTCTTATTGTAAATAATAGGGCTAAAGAGGCATAAGTATTTTACAGATTTCACAGAAGTGAAATAGGGTGAGAAATTTATAGTAGGCAGCCAGAGCATTTTAACATGTCTATCCAGTCAATAGTTCTCAGGGATTTGGCAGTGATCTTGAATTGCTACCAACAGCCCATACCTATCCAAAGTAAACAGAGCTTAGGAGAAGCACAGGAACTGAACAGAGAGAAGGCAATGTAGTAACTGCTGACGTATTCCTAGAATTTGTAGGCTCTGAAGAGGCCCAGTTAAAAGTTACTTTTCAATTGTGTCATGAACCATGCAGTTTGTCTAGATTCAGGGCAGCAAAATAATCTAACACAATGGGTGTGATTTTATTGAGATTGCTTTGCATGTGTATTTACAAAGACCTCTGTTATTTCTTTAGGAACTGAGGCCCATGAGGCCTCTGCAGTTAGCTTATTGTAAAATGTACAAGGAATTGTGTTTATTAAGGCAACCTCACAGTCAACAGTTGTTTTAGCAATTCCACAAGGATCCTCCATTTTCATTAGTAGTCTGAGTACTTGAAGTGAAGCCAAACAGCTTCTTTGTCTTAGTTTTTCTGATGATATGTGTGTGCACTATCACTGTTATAAAGTGCGAATAGCCCACTCTTTACTCACTGAGTGAAGCCATTTTTAATTACATAGCTGGATCCAGGTGCCAGTTCATGGCATGTGGATTTCTCCCTCCTCATTTGTATGATCCTCCATTATTGTTCAAACACACTCTCTGTTGGCGAGATAGCTACAATATGTGTGCTGGTCCTCTTACCAAAGGTGCTTAATTCTATATGGGCTCCTGGATCTGTGAATACAGACTACCTCTGTCCCTCTGAAGGACTCACCATCCATTATAACGGTAGTTGCAAAATTTAGAGGTCATGTATCTGCTAAAGGAAGACCCTAGATATAGCTGTACATGCTAGAGTTTTCTGAGCGATGAATGAAATTTGCCGGGGCACAACATTGATAAGAATGAATACTTGACAATTATTTTCAGGAGTTCTTACATCTTGCTTGAAATATCTTCTTCATCTCTTTATAATGATCAGTAGACAGTCAAGCAAAATAAGGAGACATTTACCAACATTTCCCCTTGGAGGAAACAGAGACATAAATGGTAAGTGCATACAGCCTTTGTTTTATGGTAGAAGAGATGGGTCTGCTTATCTATATAAGCTGCTTCAGTTAGATGAACAGTCTGAGCTGTTCATCCAGGATCTCATCATACTTTCTGAAGGAGATAAGTACTTTCAGGAGGTGAAGCATCTTATTCTAAGGCAAGAGGTTAAGTTGGTAGACACAATGTGTAACAACCACTTTTACAAGAGATGCCAACTCTATACCTTGCTACAATTCCAGAAAATCTCTCCGTTACTTTGAGAGAGACATTGTCTTGGAGCAGGAACAAAAGTATGCCAAATATATCCATTTTAAAGAATATTGATGGATAATATTTTCCTGTAAAGAAGATATACCTGAAATTAGTTTTCACATGGTCTAGGGATACTATTAATGCGCTCGTGTGTTCTTCATTCGTTAAAGTCATCCTGAGATGGTGTAGACAAGAATGGTCTTATGCAAGATAGTCTCTGTTCACTGACTGTGATATATTCAGGGCTTTGATATATTCAGCTAATCTTTTGCACATGGAGTATGTAACATACAGTAATTTCTCCATGCCAAGACTTTTTGTCTATTAAGGATGGTGGCTGGCAGGACTTTAAATCCTTTTTAGTGATCGAAATAATTTGTGATCATTTCAAGATGTCTTGTACCTTGAGCCCATCCTGCATGCTAATGACTTGGAGGTCTCACTCTTGAATGAAAAACACATTTGAAAATGTTGGTGTGATTATCTGGATGACTAGACAGTTCTCAGCATCATGCGATCCCTTCCTATACAATGGTAATATCACCCTCCCTACCCCATCATCTTATCACAGGATTTGAATATAGTGCTTTTAAAGCTTGGTTGTCTCTGGCAAGGAAATGAATGCTTTCATGAGGTCTCTTTGTGTGCCTCTTAGTCACTTCTCAAATAATATTTGGACCTGTTGGGCCACTTCAATCTACATTGAAAAGTGGTTAGAAGTCAAAGATCTTGATCACCCGTATTTTGTGAGAAAAAATATCAGGCTAGAGGGAAATAAACACTCCAATAGAAACTTAATTTGATTCTAGAAAGGACAAATTTAAGGTACTAAAGGCCAAATTCTGAGATGCCCTTTAGTAGCAAAATTACAGGCCATCTCATTGAAGTGGTAGGAAAGGTCACAGAGTTTCCTCCTTGCAGTCGATAGTTTCCTGTTTTCCTTTCGCATAGGTCACATTGCCTGTTATTGTTGGCTGTGATCCCTCACTGCCTGGCTCATGCACACTAAAAGCTGCCTTTTAGCCTACAATGCTCAACCACTAATCAATTGTCTGAGCACAAACTTAGACCAACATAGCATCACATTACATGAGCTGCGCAGTACACTTGGCATCATCAGGGCTGAACTGTTGAGGCAATGTAGACAAAAGTCAATTCTAATCTCAAATTTGAAGTCAGATGTTTCTCCTTTTGACCCGCATCCTAATTTTTTGCTTTCACATTTGACTCAAAAGATGACACGTTATTTTGGCAGCCACAGTGTTAGTAACAGAGACCTCTTTGAATATCTGCCCCTTCTCCCTGAACCAGTTTTAGTTTATAAGAGAATTACCAGAAAATACTATTTTGAAATAAAAACATTCATAAATGCAGAGGCAATTTGTAAATAGCTTTGAAAAGAAATAAAATGTAAAGGCAAGAAAACATCAAGATATATTTTGCAATTTTCAAAATGGAACATTTTAACTTCTCATGAAGAAAAGATGTTCTCTTTTATGAAATTATCTTACTTAAGAAAAATGGTCATTTTAGATATCCAGAAAGCAAAGCAGGCATTTAGTTTTCAGCTAACATTTCGCTTTAGAATAATTTTTGAATTATTATATCTCTGTATTTTTCAACAGAAATGGAGCTTAACATTTCACTATACCCGTAGCTCTACTACTCTGGTGATAGGTATTTACTCAAAGTAGAGGCCAATTTAGGAAATCTATATGGACAGTTTTTAAGAAATAAAAGACAACATGCACAAAGTAGAAATGGGATGATGAAATCGTCACGTCCTAGCAAATTGCTCTCTTCAAGGAAAAACTTGCTACAGTAAACAGAAAACATAGAGTATTAGTGCACATATTTTTAAATCCCTTGTGTCCCTCAGAATGTAGTGGTTAGCAGCAAGTTTGTGCCAGTGGCCACATTGCATGTTTGACTACAGATGTGAACTATTTTATTTAAGCTGTTACAAGGTAAATAGCTTAGTTTTGCATTTAACAATCTGTAGTAGGATTTTTGTTTTACTGCATGAGGTATATGCAACTGAAATTAATACTTTGCTTTTGAAGGAAAAAACATGAACTGGGTAGGGACTATTCAGTGAATTAATGAAGGTGAACTTATAACTTCTGCAAGCAGCATGCCAAATACAGGTGAAGGTGAAGGGAAGAAAATAAATTTTCTTGAATGGAGGGTATATATTAGTCATGTCAAATCATATTCTGATATATCCATCTTCTAGTGCTGAAATAATGCAGTTTGGCTATGAGGTGTTCCAACAATTAGTGACTGTATTTGTCATTTTAAAAGCTCTCATTGGAATTAGTTTTAAGTTGTGAAGTGTTGAGCAAAGTTAGCAATGTTGTCATCCACTGGGGGTTGTAATGATGGGTAATGCTTCCTTTGAGCTTACACACATAGGGGCAAGCTGTGTCTTGAGGATTTGAAAGGGTTTGAAGCAAAAGGCTTTGGGATGGCTGCAGAGCTTGAGTGCAATATATGGTGTGCTGTGCCACACCACCATTGTGTGACTGGTATGATGGGTTCCTTCTACTGGACAGTATTATCATAGTAGTTATACTAATCTATATATTAATTAATTAAATGGTGCCAAAGTGGGAGCACTGGCACTGGAACCAGCCCAGTGAGTGACTGTTAGAAGGATCCCTGGCACTAGGACAGTTTTGGCTTGATTAGAATTAGCCTGGACTAGTCAGCACTTAGTTCTTGTGGGCAGGCATTAGCAAGAACCAGGGACCATTCCCAACAGATATTCAACGAGCTGACCTGTTTAGAAGGACAGCAGTCTCATAAATATAAAGAAGAACTTGTGTGTAAGGTGGTTTCATTTCTACAGAAGTGTTTTGAAAATGTTTGCTTTAACTGCATGGGTGTATCCAGACAGAAGAGGTTTTTTTCATCAGTAACAGGTGACAGAAAATTTGAAGTGTTATAAGAATAATACCTACAATGGATCATAGATCATTATGACTCATATGAAGTTATCCCAGATAATCCTCCAGGGAGATTATCTTCTGTACTGAAGCAATATGGATGGCTTTTCCAAACCCTCTAATTTTTTTAATGGATTAATAAACTCTTCAATACTATGATTCTGGTTAACCTCATAACCCACATAAATGTCCCCTTCTGTATTGGCCTTGCCAAACTTTTTGTCTTGATGTAATGGCAGGATGCCTTGATGCTGTGGCAATGATTGTCAGACTGATCATGAAGACAGTTGACAATGTCAAACAACTTAGAAGATACAGGAGCAGAAACATTTGCTTATAAAGCTTTTACCCTCATATCAGAATGGAATTCATCTGTTGTCTTCAGGTTTTTGGCATTCTTATTTTCTCCTTCTATTACTGTCATGCATTTGCTTCTCCCTTGGGATTAAAAGAAACCTAGCCATGAACATAACTGTTTCCTAAAGTGCACGGTTGTCCTTCCAATCTTATTATTTACCCTGCAATATTGCTTTTCAGTTCCCACTGGCTGGCTGTAAGCAACTTAAGATCACTCCAGGGCAGTAAATAAATAAAGCCAGATCAGTGTGAAAACTCTTTGCTTCTCTGAGTCTTTAAGAAAAAGAAAAAAAAAAAAAAATTGTGTATTTGGGAGAGGAGGTGCGAAAGGGAGGAAAAAATTTTTGCAACAGCTGCCAGTAAACAGCTGGGTTTGCAATGTAATGTTCCATTGCAGTTCCCAAATTATTTTTATGTTACTGTTAGGTTTTATGTTAGGGTTTTATATTATTACAGGTTTTCATCTCTGTTTTCAGTTTCAAGAGATTTTGATACTGGGTGTCAGAGGAGTCCTGCTCCTGGGAAGGAGCTGTCCTGCAGTGGTGCCTGAAGGAAGAGCTTTGATTTGCCTATGGATGTAACATGCAAGGTGTCTTCTCTGCCACTTTTCTGAGGAGTGTTGCAATCCAAGCTTACTGTACATGAGTATGCTGAATCCTTTGCTATCATTAAAACAGATGGCAGATTGTGCCACGTGCCATAGACTGACTTGGGATTCTGCTCATCCTGGGTTCTGGTTGGGAGGATTGGGTTTTTTTCTGAAATAAACTGATGAAAACCCAAAAAACTCTTTCTAACTTTTGTTAACATGGCTCTGGTTTTCACAATAAATAACCAGTTTTGGAGTTCTTAGCAAGAAAATTTTTTCAGTTAATAAATTAAAAGTCAGCTCAGCGTCAACTTCATGAATGTTAAAAACAGAAGATGAAAATGAAATTTCCTATAAAAATAGTAAGGTTCCTAGGAAAACAGCTCCGTTTGACTTTGTAATTTGAAATACCCTTTTCTGAGAATATTTGAGCATCTCCCTAGCTCCTGTCTCTCCCTCTCTCATGCTTGACTCATCTATTAAATGTATTTGGAGTATAAACCTTTAGGAAAAGGGCTTAAAGGGTGCCTGACCTGCCTACATCTTTGACTTCGTTCAACTGTGACAGCAATTTGCCTATTTGACCACTTGTCTGTAGTTAGCTTTTCAAAATTCTCATGTGTATTTGTGTGGTAGAACTATAGTTTTTTATTGGTAGCTATATACATAGCAGTAACAAGAAGGTTTTTTAAGTAGAGTGAGAGAGATATTTAGGACCCTGACACAAGGACGGTTTAGACAAGTACAGGTTTGGTACAAGAGGAGTCATCTTGAGAAGTGGAGACACTGCAGGCCTGACAAAACAGGTTACAGGGATGACACAGACAGCAAATAGTATCTAATATATGTAAATGGCACTATTTGTAGGAAAGGTGGATGTAACCTGGAGAAGCACCAGTGAAGAAAGTGAAGAAAGCTGGAAATTTGTGTTAGAGAACTTATATAAATGACACTAATTTGAAGGGGGTGAAAAAGTAAAAAAAAAAAATTTAAGAAAGAAGCAGATGGAAAGTGTTGTGGTGTGCTATGGCTAGGTTTCGGCCAGGCACTGCCATCTCCCGTCTCCCCCCTCCCACCCCTCCCAGGATCTGGTTTCCCCACCGCCAGAAAGGCTCTGTATCCCCCAATACACTGCAAGCCCGCCAAATTCAAACCCTGTACCCCTATCCCATAGGATGTTTTGTACCCTTTCCCGCCCCTTGCGTTGGTATATTTGTAACTGTAAGACGCCGTGCCAGTGCTTCCCCAGCATGATCCCGGTGCTGAATAAACGTCCACAGGAAGCCCCTCCACCTCATCTCTCCTTCCTCAGCATGCCTGGACTACCGGTGGGTTAAAGTGAACACCTGCTGGACCTTTGCCAGCCCTCCCATGCTCTGAAGCAACCTGGCCGGCCCCTGAAACTGCAGGTGGACGCCCAGTGCCCCTGCCGGCAGCATCGCGGCAAGAAAGAGGAAACTCTCTATTTGAACATCTTATTCCTCCTGGTGAAGGATTTCAGATGCTGACTCCTCCCTGCAGCATCCTACTACAGCCAACATCAGTGTGAAACCACTCACCTTAGCCTGCAGAGAAGCAGATGGGTGAGTTTAGCCGCAAGAAAAGCTGTGCTCTAATCAGCCGACTTCAGGTTCTCTGGGTTTATTTAGGGTTGAGTTCTATTTTTTGTAGGCAATGATGTTCAAAGTAAGTCACAGAAATCTGAGTAGAGAGGTTGCTTGTGTTAAAATCACATAATAAGTGCTGAGTGGCTATCTTGATCTCCTGTGATGAAATGAAAGGAAAACCAAATAAACAACCAGCAGACATCTTGGCTTTGCTTGTGTGAAGAAGAGATAGCAAATCTTAGACAAACATGTTGTTTATTATTACCAATAATGAAGGGTGCCATATTATACACTAAATAGACTTGGTGCTGATATTTAAAATCCAAGATTCCTAAGAAATTCTGCACCAGTTACTATGATGACAGCTGAATGTTAATGACTTGTTTATAGAGGGTGTGTATGAAGAGAATGAACAACAACCATATCTCTGATTTTACAGTTATAGGTGAATAAAAGACAAAGAGATACTAGTTTGTATTCTTATTGTGTCAAGTCATCTGCATATTTGATATGCTCAATGGCAGATCAGAACAACACACCTTAGTGTTTGCATTGTTTGAACACAGGATATGAGCTCTGATTGAGACTTAAAATCACCACAGAATCATAGAATATCCTGAGCTGGAAGCAACCCACAAGGATCATCAAACCCAACTTCTGGGTCTGCACAGACAGCCCCTTCTTGTCCATCGTGACGGTAGGAACAATATTTACCTTCTTTCAATCCTTAGGAACCTCCTCAGCTGCCATGACCTTGCAAAGGTGAAGGACAGTGGCCTTGCAATGACATTAGCCAGCTTGCTCAGCACTGTTTAGCAGCATGCCCACTTTTTCTCTTGTGTTTCTTTTGTTCCTAAGGTACCTGTCAAAGCCCTGCTTGTTGTCTTACATGTTCTTCACCAGACTGAACTCCAGGTGGGCTCTGGCATTCCTTATCCTGTTCCTGCATACTCAGACAGTGTCCTGTACTCCTCCTTAGCAACATGATTCTCCTTCTGCTTCCTGTAGGCTTCCTTTCTAAAGTCCAAATTTTGTCATGAGCTCCTTCTCCATCCATGCTGGCACCCTGCCACTTTTGCCAGACTTCCTCTACAACCAGATGATCTTTTGTTGAGCTCAGAGGAGGTGATCCCTGAAAATCAAACAGCTCTCCTGGACCATCTCCCATGACTCTGCTGAGCACATCTTCAAATGGGTCAAAACCCTCTCTCCAAAGTCATGGTCCTTTTTCTCTTGCTTTGCTCCCTTCTTCTGGAATCCTTAACTCTGCCCTTACATAGTTGCTGTATCCTACCTCTAGTCTTTGCTGTGAAAAGCAAAAAACACTAATAAGTAAAATACCTTGTGTGATAAGGATAGTGGTTGGCAGTTTCTCATTACAGAAATAATCGTTGCAGTTGTGACCATTCCTTTGTCAAAATGTTGCACAAATCAGCATTTTTGAGGCTATGCTTGTAAAAGGCAAAACATTACAGTAAAAGTTGGCTGATGGGTGTTTCGCTTAGCCAGAGACAAGATAATGACTAATGTTTCAAACAGATATGAAATACTGTTTTTCTTTCTTCTGCTGAGTAGTTTATCCCAATGAGTTCTATGAAGTCAGCAAAAGGCTCTTAGAAGTCATGTAGCAGTCCCTGAACCAGAGTAGAAATTTCAACAATCTTGGTAAAATTTTATGTCATGGAGTGAAAATGCATGTGATAGTTCCATTAAAAAAAATATGCAAGACTCTCATTCTTTTTTTCTTTATTTTCTACTCAGTGTATAAATAAAATCTGGAAACAAGGATAGGATACTGTTGGAGCCAAAAGGAGAAATGAGTTTAAAAGCAGTCCTTCAGGGCATTAACATTAATAGCCTGATTGAAATGTTTGGCTGAGGAGGTCCAAAAGCCACTAACTGCTGGGAACTAAAAGAGTCTTCCAAAAAAATTATGATTTTTAAACTTGTACAGTCCCTTTTTTTTGGCCACTGTAGGGAACAAGTTAGCAATCTAGGAGGACCTTTGGTATGGCACAGTTGGACTATAGTTACATTAATGTTTGGTGTTGCAAGAAGTGCTGTTATAACAGACCATCATGTCCTCCAAACACTGGCAGAACCACTAATAACGGGGCAAAAGTGTTCTTCAGTGTGTAATTCTCACCAGCACTCCAACAGCACAGTACTGAGTAGCGCTATTGTGAGAAAGAGACGAACAGTAAAATCTTCACTAGGAACTGTAGCTCCATCCCACGTACTTCTCTCCTCCCCTCTCCCTGGAGTAATTGGAAAGAAAACATTGCAAATGATACGTGAGAAGTGCTCCTGGCATGGTCACCAGTTGTGGCTGAAGTGATGAGATATTGTGAAATCCAAATACATGCTTTATTATAAGGAAAATCTTTGTTCAACTATTATGCAGTGCTGAGGAATCCACACTTCATTTGCAGGGGAAGAAAATGTTCTATTTCAATTCCTTGAAGAGATGTTACCCACTTCTTGTGGGCAATCACTTCAGTGTTATAGCTTCCTTCTAGATTCCAGCTATGTAAAAAATGTTATCCACATCAAATATGCTGACTGCTGTATTACATGGGCAAATGTTCTCTACAAGGAGCAGAATTCTGAGGAACAGTTAAGGATGTCTGGGTCCCCTTCTTCTCTGATTACCCACGACTTGTTTATATGTGAATATTCTGTTACTATATACATCTATCAAAAAATTGGTAAATCCCTTTAGTACGGGTGTTGTTGTGAGAAACATGCAGATCCTATAAAATACCTATTGTCATTTTCCTTGGAGTAGATTTTGAGAGTTGAACTGTTCCTTTTCCAGGGCCTGAGCTGACCAGACTAATAGTTGAGTCTTGAGCTCTCATACCTCTGATAGGTAACCTGTATCCAAAAAGGTTACAGAAATATAACTTTTTCCCACAGGAAAGTAAAATATGCAGAACTAGCATACAATATTAAAAGGCAGTGTAAGTGGATCTACAGTACTTTTCCAAATGGCTTAATTATGGATTGGCTTTGTCTCAACACAAATTACCTAAAGGCTGAACTGTTTAAGCCAGCAAACTTCTAGTATAATCCAACCCAGTCTAAGACTGCTTTCTGATTCAGCATTGAGTTTGCCTCTGGAGCTGCCTTTCTCTTTTCATTGACCACGGGGTGATCTGGAAGAGGGATCTATCTAATTTATCTAAAAGTTAATCATCAGCATAGGACAAAGTCGATAGAAGTTATACCTTATATCTCCTGACAATCGGTGATTTTTCTGGGGAGTAGCCAGGTTGAACAGGAAATGCAGATGTCAAAAAACTGAGAAAGAAATTGAAGAAATTAAACCATGATTTGCCACTGACTCTAGTGGGGTCAAAACCTAACCTCTGATGTGCATATTATGCCATAATCTACATTTGGTCTTTTTCACCCTGTACATGATATAAAGGATGTTGATTAAGCAACTATTTCGTAACAAATATTCAGACTGGACACCTGGATATTAGTGATACTAGATGTTACTCAAATTACAGTGATACTCTCTGCTGTAGCTGTGTTGGGAAAGTTTGTGGATAGTCCCTGATGAAGTCACCCAGCAGGTTTGGAAAGGTAGCTGGTAAAAGCAGTGCTGCATTCCCACTGAATACACACCTCCTTAGCTTGGACACACCTCATGTCACATCTCTACTGCAGTGAATTATTGATGACCTTCAGACATAAATGTCACATAGACATGCTCATTTTGATCTCCTCCCTGCTACCATTTGCTGGAGAGTACATAGTTAAAAAAAATGATAAAAAGTCATGTTTTCCCTCTATCCTCAGATCTCAGATGAATCTCAGCTCAAAATTGAGAGGCTCTGTCCCCTTTACCAGACATCTGCTTTTTACCTGTATCCTTTCTCCGGTCCCCATATCTCAATTTCTATAGTCTCCATTGAGCTTCTTCCCTGAACTTGTGAAAATTTTGTCACCTAAATACCTAACCTAAAGGCTATGTTGTGTCATGTTTAACAATTCATCCCTTGGAGCCCACTGGGCCACATTTCTCACTGTGCAGAGGCTGGAGAAGGTTCTCTTGGTAAAATGAAGTAGCTGAAGGAGGCAACTAGGAGTGAAAAGATCTTGCAACACATGGGAGGTTGGGGAAGATTTCATATGTCTACAAACTTTAGAGTTCAAGTCCATGTGTACAAAGCAGTCTAAGAAGCTTTTTGTATTTTTTCTGTTTCTCTGTAAATTGCCAGCAGTTTTCACTCTGAAGATATACAAAGAAAGAAGTGAAAAAACTTCTATTCTACAATCAGATCAATTCCATTAGCTAAATATTTGACATCTATCATAATACAATTAAATATGGCTGGATTTTCAGAGGCAAAAGGAATGCATTATTATTGAATGAAGCTAGAACCCTTTGTTTTGTAAACAGTTTTCTTTGTAATTATGATAAACATTGTTAATTCATAATTAGCCAATTTTATCCTAAGGGAAAATATAAGATAGAACAAAATATGTATTTAAGTGTGGCTGGCTTAAATGAAAATTTTCTCTTCTTAGTTCCTTACTTCTAATATTTATATCCCCAGGACAGGACAGGTCAAGATGCAATCTGTGGTACTTGCAAGAGTCAATGAATATAAAAGCCTATTATTTTAAGGGGCTCTTTAGGGTTTTAACACTCTTAACAAGCCTCTCAGGGCTAACATTTAACACGTGTGCCCTATAGAAGCCTGTAATTTACCACGTGCCATCAATTTCATATAGTCCAATATATGGCTGTCAACCAGGTGCAGCTCTGCCTGCTCCATCAGAGTTCAAGTATTCTGGTGCAGCCCATGATGGCTTAAGTATGCTAAATAGCTGGCTGCTCTCCTGCTTTGTTAGGGTCACACGCTGAGACCAAAGCTGGTAATGCCTGAAAATCGTTTCTCACAATTTTCACTCCCTCTTTCATTGGACATACAAAACAATGGTGACACAGAAGCGAGCAGTCCTGCATTCTGAAAAGAACATGTGGCTTTAAAGATGATGATGATGATGATGATGATGATGATGATTATTATTATTATTATTAATTGGTAGAGTCCAACATATTACTGGAATCTCACAATCTAAAATCTCAACTTTAAAATTTGTGGGGCATAAAAAATCTGGGCTCTGTGAGTTGTGTTTTTTGAAAATTATTGCATTGGAGAATATTTTCATGACAAGAAGAGAGCAGAAGTCTAGAGCAGCCACCACATTATCATGACAAATGAGCAGTAGCACAAGCTTCTTTAAGTTGTGAGAAGAAAATAAGCCTGAAAGGGTCCATGGTCTTGTTTTTGGCATCCTTAAAGAATGTGAGCAAGTTTTGGGGTGCTTGTGTCCTAAAAATGTTTTGTGCAATAATATTCAGCTTCTTCCTTCTCTAATGATGAATTGGGAATTGCCTGAAGTTGAAGAGGCAGAAAACCCACAACTGGCAGAGAAATTCTAGACTTCAAAATTAGTTTTTCTTTGGGTGAATAGCAAAAATATGGAGGGTTTTTTTAGAGAAAAATAGCTAGAAGAGGCATCGACATTTTCCTAAACAAGAGAGTGGTAGAGAAAAGAAAGGCTGGTCTACACCTCTGTTATGTTTTCAAGGGCACTTTGAAATCCTATTAGTGTTGTATAGATTTTAAGTTGCTTTTTATGATCCTCTTGGTGTTGCATAGACATCTTATATAGTTTATTTTTAGGAAACATTCCATGTTAGTTCACATAAAGCACGCCCTGATTACTGTTGCATTCACTAGTTGTTTATATATAAAATTGTTTCTGAGCCTTAGTGGTTTGGCTTGGGCATTTAATTGCTTTGATTTGTTTATTGTATATGATGAATTAGTGTTTATTGGTTTAAACTCAGACAGGGTGCACTTTATAAAAATGATGGTTTAATTTCTAAAATACAAAGAGATTTAATTTGTTTGAGATGCTAAGGTGGCTTACAGTGAATTGGTACAGATGGGTGCTGATCTTTCTGTGACACTCCTTGACTCAGTGGACTCCTGAGACCACTTTTGAAGCCATTTAAAGAATTACCAGGAGATTTCTTGCTGGACTCTACTTGGGCCTAGTAGAACTATATGTTGTACATGACGAAATCACTTAAATATTTTAAAAGGCTAAATAGGACACATTTGGATTGGTTGATACAAGTTGTCAGTTTCTGTTGAGTCAAACAGATAAATTTGTCAAAGAGGAAATGGTCAACGAGAACAAATTATGGGGAAAAAATACAATCAAACTTTCCAGACAAACTTTTTTGGTATTTTTTTTTTTAATTTTGAAACCAATTTTTTCTTTTCTTTTCTATATCCAAAATGTAATGAAAATATTATTTCTAATAGTAATATTGTATGTCAAATAATGTAGGATTACATATAAAGGGAGCTCTTTTCTACCAAGAAACATTAAATTTTGGTTGATCTAAGTAGACTTTTTCCTATCAATAGGCAATTTCCAAACTATTTCACATAAAACCAACTTTCTTTATAATTGTCAATCTTTGGCTTACATTTTAGAGGGAACTCTGAATGCGCCCTTTAAGTTATCGATGACTATCCCAATCTTAGAAAGACTCTTTGCTAACATGAATGCTGTATTGCATATCCCCAACACGGGGTATAGTCTACCTTTAAAAGTGGAATTTCACCCAATGTAGTATGAAGTAGCATGTGTGATGTCATATCACTGCGATCAAATATGCTTTTTTTAAATCAAAAAGGGATTGGACAAAGTAGAAATTAGTGAGAAAATAAAACTGTATTTAACCTACAATAACTGTATATTTTCACTGAAATTGCTGTTTCCTTAGTATGAAATATGAGTCTGTACATAGTACGAAAAGTCTTGACCACAGATGCATTGTTTCACAAATAAAGATTTGTACATGGAGCAAAATGTGTTGTGGTGAAACTAATGTGAAGTTCATATGCATAATTTATTTTCCTGACTTGATGTGTAATTCAGATGTTGGATCATTGGGGGTTTTTTCCCAGAAATCACTGGTGGGAACAAAAAGTGGACTGAGGACACACTAGCAGCTTTATAGTGTTTGATAGAAATGTAAGTTTGTCAGGTCCTGTCATACAGAATGTGATTCACCTCCTCTCCTAGAACAGCTGTTTTTTCAGAAAAAGTAATCGGGTTTTTGGTCCCAGAAAAAACCAGATTGTGTTAATTTTTCTTCAAAACTGTTCACAGTATGTTTAGGAAAAGTTGATGTCCAGCTGCTTACACTGGAAAAGAGGGTGGAGAAGGTCCCTGTCTACATTTCTTGTAAAATGAAGATTTCTCAGAATGCTTTTTCTTCAAATGGCAGATCTATGAATAACAGTTGACCATGAAAATGCTGAATTGCCATAACAGTGATATTCTTGTACAGTTCTTCTGGTTTCTGTTTCACTTCTTAAAACATTCATATGCTCTAAAAATCACAGAAGGAAGAAAGCATAATTGGTGAGAAAGCCAAAATCATTGGCCGATTCATACTGGGGATATGAGTTAAAGGAAAATTATGTAGTGTAACTTTTAATATTGTTTGGGTTTAACACTTTTTGAACACTGCTGTCTTCCTTTGGACCTGTCCTTTAGAAAGTTGAAATGCTTAATTCTTCCTCAGACAGCTCAATAGTAGCTAAGTGTCAGCTTTATAGATGGACACAATCAAATGCTGTTGATTACACGAGTTGAATTTGGGTTCCTTATTATAGATATTTATTTTTAATTGAGTTTATTTAGCAGAAAAAGCAAGGGAGTGTTCATCCTAGAATATTGAATGGAATTAAATAATGTACTGGGATATATTATTAAACTCTTGCCTGTACATTTCCTTCTGGTCCTTCCTAGAAAGATGTGTCTCCTTTCAGGGAGGACACACTGGAATGGTAATAGACTGCAAGAACACAGTAACTTCTACCACTTCACAGCCTTTCCCATGGTTTAAGAGGAGGTATTCCTTAGAAAAGAGCTCCTCTGAAGGCTCTCTGAGATTTAAAGTGCAAAATACGTTTCCTACCCCAGTGACTGTAGTTCTTCAGAATTCCCCAGGGATTTGCCTGATTTGTGTTTCCCTCATACTCAGGAATATTAAAAAGGAATAAATCACTATGTGCTATTTATTATTCATTACAAGTATTTTAACACTGATGAGATAATCAAGGAGTTAGGCTAAGAACTTTGCACCTTTGAAAATCTAATCAATAGAGTGCCTAGGGAAAAAAGACAGCTATTCAAAAACAACTTTAAAATAGCTCATTTTTTGCAGCAACTTTTTGAAGCCATTGTAGCAGTTTGTCACTACCTTATGATTATCTTTTATATTTGCAAGATTTCTTTCAGTATGCAGTGGCAATTAGGGGTTTTTGCAAAAAAAACCCATCTTGAACTGGACAAATTAACTGGTCCAGATACTGGGTGCAGCAATGTCCTGTAAACATCATACCAGGTAACACAAAATGCATAAGCCCATCTTGGTATTTAAAAATAAAAAAGAGGATGTTTAAGTCTGGCAACACAGAACATCTGAATGCACTTCCTTATACAGAAAAAAACATTGCTAAAACGTTCCTTGGAAAAGAGATAGAGGACTTGTCATGTTGAAGGCTGTAGACTACAAGTCTTATGAGGAGCAGCTGAGGGAGCTGGGGGTGTTTAGCCCGGAGAAAAGCAGGCTGAAGGGAGACCTTATCACTCTCTACAGCTCCCTGAAAGGAGGTTGTAACCAGGTGGGGGGTCAGCTGCTTCTCCCAGGTAACAGAAGATAAAACAAAAAGAAATGGCCCTGCCTTGTGCCAGGAGAGGTTTAGATTGGACAGCAGGAATAATTTCTTCACTGAAAGAAAGCTTTGGAAAAGGCTGCCCAGGGAAGTGGTGGAGTCACCATCCCTGGAGGTATTTAGAAAACATCTGCATGCAGCACTTGGGAATATGGTTTAGTGGTGAACAGGTCAGTGCTAGTTAATGACTGGATTAATGATCTTTTTTCAACCTTAATGACTCTATGTTGTTGTGACTTACTAATACTGGTTGCTCTCATTTCGGGTTGGGACTCTGACCCCCATTCCTGAATGGGCAGAGCTATTTCCTATCAGTCACCATTAAGAAGCCGTTCCTCTTGGCCACATCCACCTCCTCAGGACTTCCTACTAAGTGGGTTAGATTGATCCCAGGTTAGCATCTTCGTTCTTCTGGGTCCTGTACTCACTTTACTTTTTTCCAAGTACTGCATGGAGTCATACCTCCTAGTTTAGGACTGCAAATCCATCAAGCCACAGGATGCCATGCAGACCAGCACTCTGGCACTGCACTAGCCAGATAATTCTCCCCTGAACTTTGCCAGGAAGGCCCAATTCACTTTTGAAATACTAGAGAATGTTATCAGATATAATCAAGAGTAAAATACTTGACACATGCAAGTGTTTAAAAGCTGCTAAAAATTTCCTGTTATGGACTGTTTCATCACTAAACATAGGAAAATTGTCTTCTTGTGTGATGGAGTACCAGAAAATGAAACAAAAATCCTTCTATGCTGGGCATCTTCACCCAAAATACCTGGCCATGACCATCATGGAAGCTGGAATTTCAAAGGAAGCTGGCCACAAGATGTTAGTTAATGCTTCTGGAGTATTATGCTTATTTGCAGGTAATCTGGGTACCATTTTATCCCTCAGAGATGGAAGAAATTGGATGGAACTAATTTTGCCTCAGGAATAAAAAAACTCCCTTTACAAGCCTTGAACTTGTTGTTGACTCTGCTGGGTTTTGCATTTAGACAGCTACCACACCAATATATCTGATATTTTTCAGTCACTTTGTCAGTCATGTTTTGAGTGCTGGTAAAATAAAGATAACTCTATCTCATACTGTGTAAGTGCTGCAGGATTCCTCAGAACAATCACAACTCAGATTATTTTTATAGTGTGGTTTTTATAGTGACATGCTTCACCATTCTACAAGGCTGAGTAAACATCCACTCATGCTAGACAATGTTTTTCTGTTTGTTTATGTCAATTGAAGAGCTTGGATATACAGTCAGTGAATCCTACATTGCTTTCCTTAAACCAACAGAATATGAAATCAGCTGGGCTCAGTGCCGAGAAGCTGATTTCTGGTGATAAACTGAAGTAAAATAAAATCTGCTCCATATGGTTCAATTGTAAACTTTGCAACTACAAACAAAAACATGCTGTGTGACTAAATATTGCAGTACAAAAGGAGCCACAAAGTGCTGTCCCTTAAGGCATACTCAGAGTTAGCCTGCCCACTTTCAAATGTACCCTTGAATTAAAAGGGAGTGTGAGAGACCAGGTGATGCCTGGTGTGTCTGTTGCTGGGGGAAGGATGTGGTGGTTCAGGTTTCTGAGCCCAGGTCGTGAGCAGGGGCACACCTTGCATCTGGCAACAGCTGCCCCTGCCTTTCTGAAGAAGCTAACCTGCAGGAACCAACACAAAGGTAACCAAACTCATGTCAGGAGTGAAACTCCCTCTATTTCTATCTACTGCATGGTTGGCATTGCATGCTTTTATCCTCAAGGGGCATGCAAATGGGGCAAGGCTAGATGTAATGGTTCTTCAGCTTCCGGAAATCCTACACAACTTCCACATATTATAAATCCTGTATATGTCTATGGGTTTCCAAGGTGAGTGAGCAAGGAGGCAGGTTGAGGTGTTCAGCAGACACAAAGACACGTAAATGATCCCCACATGCACTAACTAATCTTTTTCAGGCCTGCTCCACGCCAGTGCCTGACCTTCTCTTAGAAGGACAAAAGTAAATAGGAATTTGAAGAAATCCCCAGTCTCTCAAAGGGAATGTGTTTTTTTCAAACTTGCCAACCAAGACTTGGTTTAATACACTCTGCTGATAGACCACTGAGCATCTGCTGTTCAAGTACAGCATTTTTGGATTACACATCACAGCAGAAACCAGATATCCCCATGAGAAAGCTCTGAATGTTTCACCTAACTTCTGGAAGGTTTTGATAGGAGCACATTCAGGAGACTTTGGTGCAGAAACACAAGAAAGTTCCTCAAGCTGACATAGTTTAGCTGTGTCACAAATTGGAGGGGATTAAACCACTCTTCTCTGCAGCACGTTCAATGGTCTCTTGAGTTCAGAGTTGTGGAAGAAAAAAAGAGAAACACTTTGCCACTATCAATTAGCAGCAGACCCTGTAAACAGTCTTGCTAAAGGAAGGAGCAGCATGCAACCTTTTTGTAATGTTTGAAAGAAATTGTGGGAAGAAGGCCAGAAAAACATTACCCCCAGCTTCAAACTGTAAAAGTGTTTAAAGTTGTTTAAGGACCCCATGCACTCCCCCTGTACTGTAAAACCAGAATCTTCAGGGAACAGAATGTAAGGAATTGGAAAGAAAGAACTGAAGATTTATTGGTGTTTTCAGCATAAACACTCATCAGCCCCTTTTGCAGAAAAGGAAATGAGCCTGCTTTTCTCTTTCAGCTAAATGAGGGTTTTCTAAAATGCCTCCTTGCTATGTAAGTATGAAATAACACACTCAGGGAAAAAATATATCATATTACTAACTGCAATATATATAGACAATTTTTTTTTAAATTAAAAATAAACAGAAAGTGCCCCACTGTTTGATTTCAACAGAACAGCTGTGCCTTTGGATTTGGATCAGGAAGTGCTTCCAACTCTATTGTTGCAGGCATGCCTGAAGCATCAGCAAAGGAAAGGGCTTCCAATTTTTAATAGAAATTCTCAATAGGGCAGAGATGATTCTTTTTCCTTATTATATTGCCTTTGTTTTGATCACTCCAATAGCCATGTAATGTTTGGAGGTGGCCTGGGGTAAAGCTATAGCTGAACAGACTTTGCTATTGGTTTCCAAAATGTAACAAAACCTCAGCTCTCTTCTGAAAGGGGATGTATGCATCAACTGCCTTGTTCAGGGTTGGGAGGAGGCAGCTGAGCTTTCCTGATCCCCTTGAGCCTCGTTTGGCATCTGGTTCTGCTTACTTATCCAACAAGAAGCAAAGGTACTTGGCAACAGTGAGTAAGGGAGGAGGAGAAGGTAAACGAACCAGGACAAACTGAAAAATACAAGGAACCTGAAAACTTTAATAGAAAGCACAGCTATTTCAAGTAATCTTGGAAAAGGTACCAATAATAAAGTTTCCTCTTAAGAAAGTCCTGTAAAACTGAGTCAGAGTGCAGAACACATAAACAAAGTTCAGACCCAAACATGACAAAGAGATGGCCACAGCAGCACTCATGGTTGGCTTCCCCCGTGATGGTGGCCAGCAGCCAGTCTGCAGTGCTGGGACCACTGCCAGGTTTCCCAGAAGCATTTAACACAGTTATTCACAGGGTTACAGAGGGAGGAGTAGAAACCTTCACATGGTTAAATGGATACAGAAAGACCTGATGGTGTCTTCTGTCTACCCTTAGTGTTAAGGTCAAAGGCTGATTGTGCCCTTGCCACTCAGTTGTGTTTGGTCTCACTCCACAGATCTATGCTGGATATCCAAGTTGCTTCTGGGTCTCAGAAGACTATAGTTCAATTTATCTCCCAAGGTAAGTTTTGCTTTCTTGAATATAAGACTGCCATCCTTTGCCCTGAAAACTGTTTTGTTCCCCAAATTTGCCCACAATTCAAACTTCCACCTTTGAAACTCACCTATAAAGTGAGTTCTACCCTTAAAGTGTCAGCCTTCCTCATTGCAGTACATATTTGAAATATAAAACACACATAGATGTCTGTCCTGAGAAGTTTAATAAAATTACACAGAACTGAGGGGCATGCATTTCCCTAAGCTTGTTCCTTCAGCACTCTGAAACCTTCTTTGGCTGGAGTCTGGTCCTCTAGCATTGCTTTTCTGCGCCTTGGTATGTTCTGTCTCTTTTTTTGCTTCAGTCTTTTCCTCCCTCATAAACAATTTCTACTTTCTCCAAACCCTATAACTGCAGATCGATAAGAAAAAGAGCTGCTTTCATTCTTCCCATTTCAAGTATTCCAACAAATAGAAACATTCAGGTTAGATACTATTTACTGCACTTTGTCTGATTATGCACATGCAGCAGCAACTACATACTGGTCACCACAATTTCTAGACTGTAAATACAGACATTCTCCAAACCTCACTCTCTTGCTCTTTGTTATGTTCCATTATGAGAAAAGCTACTTCTGTGCTCATGACTCACTGAAACACCCATGTCCTTCTACAGCGCTTCTGTAAACAAGGCCCACAACATCTGTCAGACCATGTATTAATTCATTACAATTAGGGATATTCTGAACTGACCCCATATAAATCTTTATGGCAACAATCCTCCTTTAAAAAATTAATTTGACTTGAAGAACCCTCACTAGAAAAAACCCACTAAAACTAGTGAAAAATAATTATCCTTTTTCATTTGCTTGGAAACTTTCATAAAGAACATAACAGTTAACTGCTAACACCTGAATTGCAAACAATCTGATCAATGTACTTAGACTGTTATTGAATATTGCAACATACCCTTTTCCTAGAAAAATAGCAGTACAGTTTTCTGAGCAACACACGGTGCAAATGGAGAAGCAATTTAGGTTAGTCAATAACTTCCATCTGTTCTGAAGCAGTGAGCATGAAAAGAGTTTCTTTATTCTGGCATATTTTCATGGCAATGCCTCCTCAGTTTTATTTGTGCCAGGGTTTGCCATTAGGGTATCATGAAACTATTGCTTCTCCTGTCCATATTTCTGAGTGACAGCCATACAAAGAGGTGAACTGTTACCTGGGATGCTCTATCAATTCCTGCAAGATGCATATTTATTTCTTTTCTGTGGCCTGACTGAATAACACAAACAAATCTTCCTCAGCTTTGTTTCCTATGAGTTCATTGAAAAGTATATGTTACGCTTTTTGGGGGTCTGCAGTGCTGCCCGGATTCTGCGGTGCAATCTATCCAGTGCCCTCGGTCAGATAAACACTCTGGGCGCTGCTCGGGAGGAGCAGTGCTATCTCTTGGCTTATCTCTTTACCGAGGTTTTGCCTCCACAGTGGTGAGGCAGAGCCCCTGATGTTAACAAAGCAGATAGAAGGAAAGAAGAGAGAGCGGACTACTCTGATAGCATTAACCCAGACTTTTATTCTTCTTTAGGATACGGGCTATCAGAGAGACCCTAAAGGGTCTGGTACACAGGGTTCTATAGAGAAAAGGAAGGGGTGGTCGTAAGGTAGGGTCCAGAGTTCTTATCAAATCACAGATTGACATGGGATGACAGTTTTCCAATGAGTTCTGGGCAAGAGCGGAACATATTTGCATTAACCTATGAACTTTACAGAACAGCAGACGTTTCTAGTAACTTTTGAATAGTAATACAGTGTGATGAATATTAAAATAACAGGTGGAACAAAATCTATGATTGATGGGGTTAAAATGTGGCACCTAGGGGATTTCCCCCTAGCCCACTGCTACATATATGTTCCCGTTTTATCATAATCTTAGGTTTGCTAGCTTATGTACTTCAATTAATGTGTCTTCCTGGGAAATACAGGAAAATACTTCCTTAAAGTGTTTCTCTGTCCTTACTCTGTCTTATATTTGAGTGAAACTGTTTTTCTCCCTTGCCTATTTAAAACATACACTATTTCTTTTTCAAGTTTTCTTCAACCAAGGGCTGTAGCATACTTGCTGAAATAGGTTAGGATTTTGAAAACCTAGAAATTGTGACCTTTAGGCCAAATGTTTGGAAACGTACCTATTAATTCAAGGTTCTCAACTTCGATATGAACTATTTTGGATGCCAAACTTGAGATATCAAATATTGTCTCTGTCTGAGCTTTCATTGGAGACAATAGCTTCTGCAGGTGTTCATCATCTCCAGAAAATTAAGTTTCACTTCACAATGATGAAATGAGGCTACAAGGTGACATTTTTGAATCCTGAATGGTTCAGAGCCCCAGATTTAGTTGCCTAGTTCTGCCCTTGCAGCCTGGAACAACTGAAAAGGTAACAGGCTGACAGCAGGACACATTGTCCTGTGAGTACTTTGGAATGGGCCTTAAGGATGTAATTTTCTTGGCTCCTTTTCTGCCTGAGAAGCTATACATTTTTTGGCATTATACCTACACAAAAATTACGATTTCTGGGCTTGTTTCTCTCTTGCAGAGGGACAAGGCATTTGACCTCCTTAGACACTTCAAGCCTCTTGCTGTACAACCATCAAGAAGCACATTTGTCTGATCCTAGATGCTGAAATTTTAGTCTCAATTTAACCATTAGGCAGATTTTTTCCCATATGCAAATGGTACATCTTGTTTGGAACCATCTTAGGACATTACTTTCATAGAACTTTCACTATTGTCTTGTCTAAATATAAAAATACCTGAAATGTATTTTTCTTCCCATTTGGTTATTGTACATATTCTCTGCTTTAAAAAGAGAGAAGATGTAAAGTTTGCTCTCTTGTGCATGGTAAAGGATTTTGAATAATTTTGCCTATTGCAGGATCCTACCAGTTAATCTCCAATGGAACTGTGTCTGAAGAAAACTCCTTCATCCCTGTCAAGTCCATCTAGAGCACTCCTTAGAGCTGCAGCCATTGGGACTGAGCCACATCAGGTGGCTCCATGCGTGATGGAACAATCTAGGACTGGGAAGGAAGAAATGTAGCTCACTGTTGTTTTTAGTTTCAATACCTCTGAGGCTCTAAACTCTGTGTTGAACTTCTTAGAGTCACAGCACAAAAACACAAATTAAATGAAACAAAAATTTAATTATTTGATTACAGGAAGTTCATGAGTTTGGGAAAGGACTACACAAACATACAAGAACAATGAGCTTATATGTTGCCCATACAAACACAATGATCTAAATTATTATACCAGAGATGGCTGGGGTGACAGGAGCCCTGGGAGCCCCAGGCCAAGGCTGTGCTATGCAGGGTTGTGTCTGGCTCTGGGCTGGCTGCCTTGAGCTGCAGAAAAACAGAGGACTATGGGCTAAGTCATGAACATGCAGCTGTGGTCCCAGAAGGAAGCTTCATCCTTCAGGATTTCAGGATTTACCAAGTTGTGTAACAATATAGCCACACTCCTTTTGTGTCTGGGAAGATTTTTCACCCAGTTTCTTGAGAGAGGACAAAACTACTGAGCTGCTCAAGTAATTGTTGCATGCTGCCAACTGTCCTTTTATGAAAACAGTTTTAGGAGAAGTGGTTGAAATGGTAGTGCTCTATGTATTTTGAACATCCCTGTTTAAGAAATGAAATTAACCCTGAAGAAGAAAGCCTGGCAGCCATAAAGTATTTGTTCCTAGATATTAATTGCCCCCAGGGTAATTAGTTTGTGGACTAACCTTGAGTTGTGGACCCCTGAAAGAGCTGGGGTCCAGATGGTCTTGCATAGCCAGAGCAACAGCAAGTAGACAAAGATAGACTCAGAGCTGGGCTTTTTGCACACAAAAGACTGAAAGAAACAAGACACAGTCCTTTCAAACAGTTAAGATAGGAAGGTAGAAATAAGATTACAAGGGCTCCAGTTCTTAACAGCTGCAAAATGAACATGAGAACTTTTTTACAGAGGCTCTGTGTTTGCAGAGTCTTTTGTATCTGAGTATTTGTCTTCTTTCATGACAGTAGTATCATAGATTTGCTGCTTCTCTGTTCTTAAATTTGGTGTCATTCTGATGTGGCCAGTCTATAAACAGATTTTGAAATGTGTCCTGCAAATTAGTGCAGATGCACTTAACAACACAGGAAGTCTCAAGATATTGAAAAAAAATAGGTGGAAAATCATTGTTCATAATCATATGCAACCTGTAGCTTTTCTTTTCTTTTTGCAATTATTTCCTGGACAGTTGAAAAGTAAACCAAATCAATTTTTCCACCTTTGTTTCACTCCAGTTATCTGTTCTTTTCTTTGACTCCTTGTTAATACATTTTGTTGTCTCCAATAGGACTCAAGGTGTACATTTTGTTTAGCGTATGTAAGAAAATTGGCAGGGATGGAGTTAACTTGCCCTTCAGCAGTCCATACAGTGGTCTGCTTTGCAGCTGTAGTGAGAATGGTGCTGAGAACACACTAGTGTTTTAGTTCCTGCTCAGCTTTGTTCCCAGGCTCTCTCCACTCCCAACCCACTCCCACAGGCCAGTAGGCCGGGTGTAGGCAAAAGGCTGGAAGGGGACACAGCCAGAACAGCCGACCCAGACTCACCAAAGGGATGTTCCATACCATATGATGTCATGTTCAGCAAAAAAAAAAAAAGCTAAGAGAAAGGAGGAGGGGAGAACATTCATTATTTACGTGATTGTCTTCCAAGGCAATCACTATGATTACTGAAGCCCTACTTCCCAGGAAATGGATGACCATCTCCTGCTGATGAGAAGTGGAAAATAAAACTTTTTCCGTTGTGTTGTTTCTGTGCACAGCCTTTGCTTTTGTTTCTTAAACTACATTTATCTCAACACACAACTTTTTCACCTTATTTCCTTCACCTGCCCTCCTGAGGAGGAAGAGTGAGAATGGCTTGGTGGGCTCCTGGTAGCCAGCCAAGGTCAACCACCATTATATGATCTGATAGACAAAGATTTTACAATGAATCTTGGGGCTTATTTGCAGCTTTCAAGCGATGCTGGATAAGTCACCTATCTCCTGTGCTTCTGTTTCATCTTTACCTTTTATTTGTTTGTGTATTCAGTTTTAAAAAACTGTCATCTTCCCTTTTGAGTACAGGATTATGATCATATATTTATGGAGCACTTATCCCCACTTCATGGTGAACATGAAGCCCAGAAGCTCATCATAATAACAAAATGAGCTTGTGGCTCAAGTGTTGTTGCTCTTCAGGAACCTCCTCAACATATTCAGAGAATAAGTTGCAAGACTGACAAACTCTGCTCATTCCTCACTTTCTCCAGCCTTATTTCTTGAAGAGCTCTGCAGCCCTTCAGGATATGACATAACAGAATATCTGGTGCATAGTGGTCTCTCACTGCCACGTGAAGAGGTAAAACCTGGGACTTGTGGCCATATGATAGATATAAAGTGATGAGGGAAGAGTATGTAAAGAAGGCTGTCCAGTGCATTCATAAATGTTAATTAAACACTTCCACTTTTCCAGATCAGTAGGACTTTTCTTACTTGTTTTTCCCTCAAATAATAGCCCTCAATTTTGGTCAGCCAATGGGTTTTGTAACTCTTCTTCACTATGGACTTGTTAACTCGTTTCCAAGAGTCGAGTGAGTGCAGAATTCAGAAGCAACATGAAAATAAATATTTTTAAATAAAAACACAGATAAGTAACAGCAACATACTGGAAAAGATTTTTTAAAATGTTGCAAAAATCAGTTACATTTGGCCCATCACGTTAAATGGGTATCAACTGATGCTGTTAGTTCAATTTTCTAGTAAGAAGTACAGTCAAGAGAAAATGGAGGTCTTGGTTCTTCTTATTGAACAGCCCTACTGAACTACTCCTGTTCATGTTCAATTACTAAGAAACTGTTAATTTCTTTTATTTTTGTGCCTGGAAATAGAAATAAAGTTTGACAGGCAGAAAGGTTTTATGCATGATTTTTTCTGCATCTATCTTCCTGACAATAAATCTGCTAAAGTAATTGGAATGAAACACAAGACATAATAAGCAGCAGGGACTGTTGAAATCTCTGTCTTCGATCTGCCCCTTAGGGATAAACAATTAACATAAACAAGCTATAACCAATAACAGTGCCAGATTTAATAACAAACCCAACCACTGTGAATATTCCTCTAAACAAAGAAGCCCGCATTATCCAAAGTGTACACATCCAGCAAGATTAATTTGCTTATCACAGTTATCCTCAGAGGTAGATTTTATCTATTTATAAGCATATTTAAAAAAAATCAAAAGAGAGAAGATTTTTCCAGTGAAACGTATCAATGAATTTAGTTTTCCTGCAATGGAATACCCTTTCCCTGAAGACTGCTAGCCTGGTTTACAATTGTCACTGATATACAGAGATGGATATGTATTCAAATGTTATGATTTTATCAGCTTATTTTTATTTTTGTGCATGAAATCTGGCGAGGGAAGCTACTCTTTGTTAACAACACCCTTGTAAGTATTTAACAATCTATATTAAAACTGAATAGGGCTATATGTTTATTGCTGTTTCCCCTGTTATGCCTGTTTCAGAATTGTTGATATCCTCATATTCCTCTGGGAAAAAGTAGACAAGAATCTGTCTGGTTGAAATTCTTTAAAGTACACTTTACACACAATTACCTCCTATAGTTGAACAAAACATCAGCTCAGTCTTTCCCCAGTACTCACAAGGCATCATTTGTACTCAGAACATCTTTTGGCACAATCCAGTTTACTAACCTGTCCTATTATGGGTCAGGCCAGATGTTGGCTGTCAAAGTAATCATCAGCTGGGAGCGGATATTCCTCAAAGATTTTGACTGACATATTTATCTCTCTGCCAGTTGGTGAGTCCAGCTCAAAAACCAATGAAGAGGCAGGTTCTGACTCAACAACTGATGAACATAATATAACTTAACTTAAGCATTTAGGATCCACAGTAGTCTTTTTTCACTTCAGTGCATTTTCATTTTAGGCTCTGTAGTCCTCCAAGGCACTAAGCATCTCCGTGTATCGAAAGCTGAAAAGGTGTTTAAATCTCAGTAACACCCTCAGTGTCTGAATAGCAACTGGTGAAGATGCTCCTCTTCCTGAACATACTGGTATTCTTCTTGGGAAGATACAGGTTCAAATATACCTAGTGACTTGTGGTGAAGGTTGATTCCATATCCCATATCCTAAATCTATATTCCACTGTTTTTCATGGTCCAAAAACTTTTTTATGAAACAATGTCTGTTTGGGTTCCCCAGACCTTTCACTAGACAAGGATAGCCAATCCTTCAGTGATTCAGGATGTCTCAGGATTTATTTAGTTTCATTTTTGTTGGAAGGCTGATGAATAATGTATGCTGTTGAATTCTTCCCCCCAAAGAACTAAAAATATCTAAGAGAGAATTTAACATACACCTATTTGTACAACCTGGAAATGTGTAAAGAATTTGGCAGAGAATAAAAACAGAAAGTTAAATTTTTTCATATAAGTTTCAGCATGTTTTCCTACTAATAACAGACTAAAACTGTAGGATGAAACCCAGCAAATAGAAAGTATGTTGAGTGGGTTTCAAAACATGACATTATATCTGAAATATCACACAGCGGCTACTTGTTTGCTACGCTTACACAATATTGCAAAATGAAAGAGTGAGTGCACACATGACAGCATGATACACTGTCTTCTTCGATAGCAGATTTTCCTACTAGTCCCTCAGGAATCTGAGTGATTTGTTACTGTAAGGCATTTTTTCCAGTGGCAAGTGCTGCTTCTTGGTAGCATATTACTAAATTGAGCGTGAAAAGAGGGGTCATTCTTCCCATTCCTTCATGGTCACGCTGCGTTCTTGGCAGGGGAAGAACGCACGCTCACATGAGTGAGGCTGTTCTAACGTGGGTGTGAACTGCGTCGAGCAAGCAGGGAACTGAAGGCAGGATCCACCCAGCAGTACACCCAGTTACAGACACTGAATTTCCACCTCACTTCCCAGTAAAGTCCTTCTAGGTTTTTTTGTAGGAAACAAACTTGGAAAATGGAGACCTGAATGACTAGTGCTTTACCCATCCCTGGAACAGAAACAATAACAACAGAAATAAAAATATATTTAATAAGACATGCTTGTTGTAGATATCATTGGAAATATCATTCAAATGTGAAATTAAAGTAACTCTGTACTAAATATTATATAAAATTAATGACTGCCTAAAAATGAAACCTGTTTTATTATGCAATTACTTTCCAAGGGAAGCAAAAAAGTGTTTGGAGCTTTCACCAATGACCTGGTGGAAGCATCAGGAAACATTGCAAGTACCAATCCTGTGTAACAGAGATACAAATGCACTTTCCATTTTTCATTTCTAAAAGACTGTGCCTAAAGTTCACAGCTTGGCAGCTCACAATAGCTGTTTGTAAAAAGCCTTTGACCCAAGGTAAGGAGGAAGCAGCTGCCCTCCACCTTGGACTTAGACACTGTAGGTTAAATGAGGTTCTTTATCTCTCAGAGTAAGACGTTTCAAACTCAGAGCTGTAATTTAGCAATTCCCCTCCTACTTCAGACAGGACATGTGCAGTATGTCAGATTTAAGTCCATGAAGAGGAGAAGTAAGAATATATCCAGGACACTGCTAAGGTGAGGATGTGGGTAGAAGAGAGTTTAGGATTCTACTGTAGTTTACACTTTTTATTTGGTGATTTCTTTTGCTCTTTCTGAAGGTATATAGGTGAAAAAGGTAAAATGAAGCAGCACACAGTGTGACTGGGGGGAAACTGGTGTTGTGATTAAGGGTGGGACAAAACTTAGAAGTATTCCCTGCTGTTAACTATCCAGGTCCTTCCAAGTTGTTTAAAATTTCTT
>VYZT01009723.1:0-31508 GCA_013400735.1 Pomatostomus ruficeps | reverse complement strand
GAAGAGAAGGGATTACCCTATCACCACAGAGGTACTTCTGGTAACCCCCTCTAATTACAAGGTTGCAATGCTTGTCTTTGAGGTCCAAAGGCAGCCAGACATCTGGGATTTCACATTTCCTTCCAGCTTGTTCTGAAGCAGTCCTGTGTAAAGACCTAAACTCCTCAACAGTCAGACAACACTAGTCTTTTATATGCCCTACATACAACCTGCTGCAGTTTGGAGGCTGCCACTGGCCTGTTTGGAATATAGTGGGAAAAAGACTAAAACCACTGCAGCGAGCAGGGAACTACTCTAAACAGCAGAACAAAAGTTGGCCTGTGGCAATGGCAAGACAGCTACAGCACTGCGCTGCTCTGGCTACTTTGCAAAACTTCTGCAGCAAGTAGGGTGATTACATTGGCTCTTCAGCCCCAAAATAAACTCCACACTGCTGTGACAGGACAGCTGCAAACAAGCTAGTTCCAAACTAGGCAGTTTCATCTACAGGACACTGTGAAAATATCCAAGGAGATTTTGTGAAACTTGGGATTCCCAGATGGCCTTATTCCAGGGAGCAGCTGTTTTCATGCAGTAAGTTTTATATACAGTAGTTTTCTCCTCCTAAATTTTCTCCCTGCTCTGCAAGAAGAACACTAGATGTAACATGGGGAGGAATAGATCCTGAATTGGAGCAATTTATAGTAAGCTTCATACCAAAGCCAATTTTCTGAACTCAAATAACTCACAGAAACACTCATAACTCCTTAACTGCAGAGAAATAAAAGATTGTTTCAGTAAATATCTGTGAGAAGGCCTACTGAAATATAAAATTTTTCAAGAAAAAGTACAAAGATAAATTGTACAGCCTACATGCTAAGGCAAGAATGTCTCTTGACAAGCCTTTTCTTCTTTCAGCTGCAGAATTACTGTTTACTTTTCCTTTTAAAAAAATCACAAAGCAGGCCCTTCACAACATATTCATTCACTTGAAGATAGTAGATCTTTGACCACAAGTTCTTTTCTGTTAACACAATCATGTTTCAGAAACTTAAAAAAAACCCTCAAACAAATCTAAAACTAAGCAAACACAGACAAAAGTTTTCTACAGCTTTCAGGTGGATTTCACTACCAGTACCGCATTTTAAATATTATGTTATGTAACTAAGTGATTTAAAGTTGCACAAAAGTTTTGGTTTTTTTTTTTTTACTCAGCCTGTAAATCATAGGGAAAACCCCTCAAATCAATCCAAGCAGGAATTTATAGCTGCAAGTTTGTATTCGTAATTGCAATCCTTAAAATTACTAATACCTCTTCGCCAGGATAAATGCCATGTCTTATTCCTGTTCGCCGGGCTTTAGCACTGCACTTGCACAAAGGTCCATCATTCATCTGTCAAAAACAAAATAGGATTCTGGTTTTACTGAAAAGTGGTTTTGGAAAAGTATGTTGGTTTTAATGCCCTGAGTGCTGATGCTTCTAAAAGCCTGTCATGCTTAGATTAAGTGGATGTTCTTAAGCCAATAAAACTGAGAACAGTATAGACTAATGTAAGAAAACTGCACAACAGCATTAGAACTTCATCACTGTTTCAGAAGCACAAGATGGAAAAACACTCTCAGCAGAATTCTATCTGAATTCTACGCTGCTATAATATACCTCTTTTCCATTGCTTATACACACAAACAGCATGCTGACTGCCTAAAGTGAAACTCAGGTCCTAAACATGCACATGTCAATATTTAAATGCTGAAATCTCCATATTCACACAGTTCCACTGAGTTCTCTGACGGAACACCCACCCTTGACTAAGCCCTTTTCCATGGAACAAGACTATCCCCTGAAATGCAGACAATTCAAAAATTTGGCTTAGTACTTTAAAGAACTAATGGGAACACTTCAAATCCATCCTGTGAACAGATGAGTAAAAATGAAAAAGGGGGAAGAAATACCCACTGGAGTATTCTGCATGGGTGCATCAACTAGCTATACCGAAAAGGACCAGTGCATATATTATAACGCTGGTGTCTTTTCACTTTTATGACCAAGATCAGTGCAGGCTATCAACTACTGCAATAGCCTAAAGCTTTCTGCTCTTAACATTATGCTCATTGCAGAAATCCAACAAAAGAAGCCCAGAAACAAACCAGAGAAACAAATTAAGTTCCCAACCCTAGGTTTTAATCAAAATTTGAATCCAAGAGGTTAAACTTCTTTTAGACTTAGAAAACAAAACCCAAACAAACAATAAACTTGCAGTGCAATAGAAAAACCAGCAGAACTTTCCATGCTATTACACGTAGTCTGAAAACATAAACAGCATCCATGGTGGGGCTAAATGACATCACTACACATGAGATATAATGTGAAGATACCACAGGAAGCAAGAATCACTAAACCACTGTTAATGTTAGCTTTTGGCAGTTGGGATAGGGTGCAACCTTTTGGTTTCGATGTTAATTTTCTGAATGTTCACCTTTGTTTCCAAAGGAGTAGGGAAGTGCCCTTCTTATGTTCCTTTGCACATCTGCATTGTGCCAGTCTGAAGAAACTGTCACAAAGACTTAACAGTGGAGTGATGTGACAGCTTGGTTGTTCACACAGTTTTTACCACACTCTAAGACCCTCAAGGAAAGAAGAGGTTTGAAGAAATTGAATCATGCTCATAGATAGAAGCATACTTCCTCACTGGCTTATACAACAACAAGACAGAAGAGAGTTAAAAATGAAATCTACAGCTAATTGCTCATCAGTGCTTCAAAACTAAGGGTCTACTGAGGCTATTTAAATAATCATCACTTATTTTTGAAAATCTCATCCTTAATTCTTAGAACTGTTCAGCACAAATATTGATTCTGTTATATTAAATGCACAGGCCAAAACTGAGAGAGATGTGAAGCACCCGTAAAGCCCAAGAGTTGAGAAGCAAGTCAGATATATATCTATCTTGTCCCAAAAATACTGCTCATAGAAAAAAATGCAGGAGAGCAATCATGACGTGATGGTAAAATGATGGTGAGAGATCACAAATTTACATAGGCAATGCCTCCTCTGACCAAGAGAGCAACACAAACAAGCAGATTACATTTGCAAGGCAGAAGCCACTGTGGTGGCATTGAATTTAACAATTTATTTTCTGGCAACCGTCAGCACTGCTGAAGATTATCCGAATTAACAAACAAGCTTCACAGACTGAAGGGTTGGGAAGATCCATCCTACAAACCTGTTCCGTGTCAGACACTGGACTTGTACATGTCAGAGTGCATGACAATCCTTCCTGTTTTATTTATTGACAGAAAGCATTTTGACACACCAGATAAATATCCATAGAAACTTCAAATGTTTTCAAATAAAATCTACACAGAAGTAGTACAGCACTGACAAGCTCACCATGATTGATTTAGCCCTTTCACAAAGATGAAGAGTCAGTCTCAAGAAAGTTTTTGGGAAAGAACGTTTTTCAGCAGGAAACTCATATACCAAACATTCCCAAATCTATTCCTTCTACAGTTATTCCACTTTTTTTCCACTAATATTCTTCATAGAACATTACTTTGAAGTGTGCCCAAGAGCTACACAATTTTTTCTGTTAAATATCTAAACAGTTCGCTAATTTTGTTTTCCATACAAATAAAAACAGCTAGCTATGCTCAATCTTTTTTTTTTTAACTAGAAGCATAAATATGAATCCGTAATAGAATATTCAAGAGACTTTTGAATTACCACAGTGGCAAAATGCATTGCAGTATCTCTTCACATTATGATTTGTTGCATGCTAAACTCATACATCACACAAAGTGCCAGAAAAATATATTTACTGAGGTGCCACTTGAATTGAGAGAATAGATTGTGAAATATTTAAGTAAGAAAGATGAAGATGGTGAATTTGCAAACAAAAACTAGTCTTCTGTGCAATGTGTACATTCAAAACAGCACTTCATGAGCTCAGCAATTACATTTAATGAGAACTACAATCTCCATGCAATTACAAAAGAACCATTAGACACGAAATTAGAAGCATTAACTGCATATTTAAAACATTATTTATCATTATGAGCTGAGAGCTTAAGGTGAAAAATTTGTAAAGGATGTAAACATATTGCCTTTTCTCCACCACAGAATTCATTTGTGTACCTTTATCTCAGGGCTAAAAGGACAGCATTAGCACACTGTTAGCAATTCAGTTTTTATTAATGCTGTCAGACGATTCCAGCTGAATAATCCCCAGGATTAATTAGCTGGAACCACACTCTTGAAATCAAAAGCAAAGTGCTCTGAAGAAAATGAGAGAGAAAAGGGAAAACAGGGCTAAAGAAAGCATTTTGAAACAGAAGTCACTCTGTGTGTTTGACAACAAGGCAAAATTTTCAATTTATTGGGAGAATGAGCATTGGACAACCGTACTTTTCCCTCACACCCTACCTGTCCCGGATCATTGTACCACAGTTCTTCATGGAGACGATCAGGGTGTGCTTTTTTACGCTTAATTTCTGCAATGACATCGATAACATCCGAATCTGAACTGCTGGAGCAGCTGCTGTCATCTTCGGAGTCACACTCTGACTCACTGGTGCTGTCTGATTCAAACAGAAGAAATAAAGATGGCTGAGAAACACTTCCACATGCTCTCTTCTCCATAGCAATGCGTGCTCTAACATGACACACCTAACTGTGGCATACTGGAAGTTATTAAAATTGTGCATGACACTCACACTAACAAAAAGATGGACAACGCCTGCATTTTTAAATTTAAAATTACAGGGAATACTGTAGATATTAAATACCTGTAACAAGTGCACCTGTTTGCATGCCTGAGAGATTACTATTTGGCTGCCCAGGAGAACCACTGAACAGTTTAAGAAAACCAATTTCAGTTACTTCACGTTAAAGATTTTAGAGCTATAACCAACACAAGTATTACCAGAAAGTTAAAAGAAACACATTCAACAACAACAACAAAAAAGAATAAACAGAAGAAACACACACAAAGCCACCAGTTTGAGCTACACAGAACCTCTTGTTTAAAAGTTAATTCTGCTTGTTGAGAGCAAAATGCTTATGACTAGTTTCATTTTACCTAAAAAAGGGTCCTGTCTGTAGCAGGGTATTGTCTATCTAAGAGTTCTGAAACAGCACATACATATAAAATTATTACAAAACATGTACTGTTACACTCATTTTTCAAATTTAATTCTTTCTAATAAATCTATTAACATATATTAAAAGCCACAGGCAAGAAGAGAACCTGGAACTACTAGCTGAGTGAATCCAGTACTAAGTTTTATGGAAGTCCCGTTCTGTGAGTTTTCCTCCTTACTTTTTTTCATTTAAGACTATTTTCTTTATATTAAATAAAACAATTTTTCTGATATATCAGAAGGGACAATAATGCTAACTAAAAAAACAAAAAAGAACAGACTACAGTTTCATAGAATCTCCTCAGCTGGACAGGACCCACAAGGATCCTCGAGTCCAGCTCCTCGCCTTGCACAGGATAACCAAGAATCACATCACATGCCTGAAAGCGCTGTCCAAACACTTCTTGAACTGTGGCAGGCTTGGTGTCAAACTCTTAAATCATCTCCTTTGTGGCGTTGTCAAAGTAATGTCTGGACTTAGTATTAAAAAAAACTCCCACGTGTGAAAACCTTGATCTCACATACCTCTAATCTCCTCTGGTACTTTGAAGGTACTCCCTTTCTTATGCATGTAATTTTAGTCACTCATTTCCACAGATATCCTCAGTTCCAATTTAAACAAATGCCTTCATAGCCAAGACATACACCAGAATGCAAGTAAAGTTTACTAGTCTTGGAATAAAATGCAACATTTCTTCCATTTTTTAAGTTTTGACTTAAGAGAAAATATATTACTATGCTGTCAGTGCTTTCAAATACTGTGAAACAATGGTTTTAAAATAGACATTTTTACTGAATACAAGACTCTCCTTAGTGAAGGAAAAAGGAGAGAGAGATAATGAGAGATTATTACTAGGAAAATGTTTCCCTTTTTTTTAAATCAAGATGTATTTTTACACAGTTCATAATTTGGCATAAGGTGTTATTAAAATACGCGCTTGGAACACATGGTTTACATAGGTCCATAGGTCATCTATGCTCTGCTGAAACCGAGTTTTCTCACAAAGTGTGCATATGTGTATTCTTACAAGTATTCACAAAGACTTAAGGTTCAAAAGTTCTCTGATATACAACTGATTAATACTGAAGTCTATTTTCAGGTGCAAAATATGCCTGGCACCTGTAAGAGTAAGCTGGAGTTCCAAAAGACTAACACAGAACTTTTCGATGCCAAGTATTGAAATGATAAAATCATAGAATGGTTTGGGTTGGGAAGAGCCTTAAAGACCATCTAATTCCAATCCCTTTGCCATGGGCAAGGACACCTCCGACTAGACCAGGCTGCTCCATGCCCCATCCAGCCTGGTTTTGAACACTGCCAGGGGTAGGACATCTGTAACGTCTCTGGGCAACCTGTGCCACTGCCTCACGCCCTCACAGTAAAGAATTTCTTCTATCATCAGCCTTCCATGATCTAAAAGTGCTCCTGGAGTGCACTGCTATCTCACTTCAAGACACAATTACTGCTAACACAAGCCAGAACAGAGACAGCATTTACTGAAATACAAAATAAGACAAACTACTAGACACTACATGGCTGTAGAAGCTGGCACAGACACCAAGTTAGCCCAGGGGAACAGTGAAGAAATGGAGCCTTCCAGCTCTCCAGAAAGTGTGGAAAAAGAAAAAGCCGAAGTTGCCCTTGGCCCTATCATATTTTAGCCTGGAGCAGCAGGCTTTCTTCCTCAGAGATCTGAGGAATGAGAGCTTTACACAGGTATGTTGAATGTAGCAGTCCTGTTCTCGATTCATCCACATGAAAAAAACCTCTCCTAAAAAACTCTACAGGTTAACTTTATTAGTGATTCTTGAAGGAGTCTAAATTTATACAAATTCCCAGTTCAAAAAAATGTGAAGAATTCCTTCAGAAAAGTGAATTCACATTTTATTTAATCCGTATTTATTCTTTCCTCTTCACTGCATCCTTTTATACCATCAGCATGTAACCATGTCATTATGCCTGTCTTTCAGCTTTAGAATTTTTGATATGCGACTTCTTAATGAGTTATTAAGATGAGATAGAAAAGTTTGAAGCAGCTCACCTGGCCAACATGAAGCAATAGTTAAAAAGCAAGCCCAACAGAGTATCTAAACTACTGTGATATGCCTACCAATTTCTTGAACTAACGTAACTGACCAAAAAACACATTATGAAACACTGAAATGCTGGAAATATGAAAAGAACAACAATTTTCACAAAACAAACCAAGAAAAAGAGCATTCGCTGACTTCTGAGTAGACAAATTGCTATAAAAACCTCTGCCCTGCTAATTCAACCAGGATTTCCTCAGTATCTGATGCTGCTGGGTGTATTTCACCATCAGAAGATCCACACGGGTGGCACAAGATAATGCAGATAATGTATGTTATGAAAACTGATACTTTTGCAAAGGTCTGATCATACTAAGCAGAGTTGCACAACAAAAATACAATACTGAAGAAAAACTCACGTTTGCTTTTATGGCACTGAGTTTATCACCACCACTCTCGCTTGCTCTTTAGAAGTGTAAGACCAGGAGCTCCTCAAAGCCTCTCATGTGCCATTCTCTGACTATCTGATCATGCTCAGGGTGTTTTATGCCATGGAAGAAAGTAGTATTTTGCAGTGCTGGATACCCTCCATTTCCCCCTAGGCTTTCTGGGTAAAGAATTTAGCTCTACTTCAGTCAAAAGCTAGAGTAAAACTCCCATGGATATGCAATATAAAAGAGGGACTCAAAAAACACCTACTAACATTACTAAATACACACAACTGCCAAAACACGTTAACTACAGATTATTCCATTTCAGAGCTTTGCCATCATTTCAGCCTACCTAAATCTTCGTCCAGCTTGGTCTTCGGTGGCTCCCACGGTGGCCTGGCTGCTTTGGCCTTTGCCTGTCGCTTTCCTAACTCCTCGTCAAACTTTTCATACAGATCTCGGAGCTTGCTTGTTCCTACCACAGTAGAGTCCCCCTGTTAATAAAAAAATTAGAACAACAACAGAACAAAAGAAGGACAGTGTTGAAATAGCACAAGAACTCAACATCTACCAGCATTTCATGAAAAAAAGCAAGAAGGTGGGAAAGATGGATCTTTGTAGTTCAGTGCAACATTGAAATACCTAGTAAGGCTTTAGCATATCATTACATTGCTTCACCAGGTGAACTAGCAGAGAAATAATTTCACTTGCTGGCATAGCACTTCTCCAAGCTTGCAGGAATACATGGTGCTTGAGGCATCTTTGTTCAAGCACAGGTATAACAGGGAACAAATAGATCTTTCCCTCCTGGAGGCAAAAAAAAAGTACCCCTCCTGCATATCCCACTAATCTGAATGCTAACAAACAAAAGGAACTAATGAAAACAGAGAAGAATTGCAACAAATGAAGCCCCTAACAGGGTTAAAAGACCGAGATAACTGGGAAGAGAGAAGAATTAAATGACACAAAATACGATCTTGCTGAAGGGTTCATATTACAAAGGACTGTCTGTAGTCATTTTAGAGTTCTCACTGACATACCACTTGATCCATAGGGTCATTGGAATAATAGCTTTCAGAATGGGTACAGCGAACCCAGACTGGCTTAAGCAGCTCCTCATCTTCCTCTTCATTCTTTTCAGATGCATTCTCTTCTGATTCTTTGTCTTTGACAGCAGTGTAGTTTTTCTCTTTGCCAGAGCTCTGGTTCTCAGACCACCTTTCTCTGTCCTCCTCCCATCGGGTTCTCTTTCTCTCTCTGCTTGGAGACCGGCTTAGCGGAAGAAAGCAAACAAAAGCAATTCTCTTTATTATTTTAACTATGACAGTTTTAAAATGAAAAACAGTTTTCTTCAGATCAGTACATCATTCTATCATATAAATTGCAGCAAAATCCAGTTGCCTTTCCAGCTTTTAACTTGCACCATAAGGAGCACAAGAGTAATTTGTATTTCTGAACTGCTATAAAAAAGACTTAAAATTCGATGTGCTTTTTATTTTAAGCCACATTCAGGAATTAAAATAAAAAAATACATACCATTTTAAATTAAAATTCCTACTTGCATTCTAGGTGAATTTCTTTTAAATTTTATTTCTAAATTAGGAACTTGTTGGTAAAAACTAAGTCACATCACTCACAACTAAAAATTACAGTAAGAAGTTTCAAAGCATAGCCCACAAACTACTGGCAGGACAAAAGAATTCGGGTTTTATTAAAAGAATTATTCAGAACCCACACTTCTGTTACTCTGACACACCTTTGAAGAACACAAGGTGTGATATTCCTCGTGCATCACAAGAGTAATGCTTTCAGAAGATGAATAAGGAAACTACCTACACTTTTTTTTTCATCTCCTCTGCCTACAAAACCAATAATGTTGCAATGATTTCAACTATCAAGCATTCAGAAAGGAGCAGCAATATAAGAAAAGCCTCTAAAAGATAATCTAAAGATAGAATGACTTTAAATAATTTTAGTACTTGACGGAATAGAAGATGTAAGAGAAAGTCTTTAGGACACAGCAGAGAAACTCCCTCCAGAGATTAATCCTGTTTCTAACTCTACAAGGTCTTGAGATAACTCGCATTTGCATGTATCAGTAGATGATTATAAATTTAAGACACTCATGTTTTCTGAGATTCAAATGAGACACATATGCATACACAAAACCTCACATGAGAGGATGCACGGAGCCTCAAATGCTCAGGAGACCCCATGCAGCCCTCCTTACCTTCCTGCTCTCTTGTAATCCTTCTTGTAGGATCTGTCTGGTGATGGTGATCTTCTGCTGTCACGGTGCCTATGCCTCTCCCTCTCCCGCTCCCTGGAAAAGTTCAAAAAATAAGTTAAATGCGAAATTCGGCATTTCATACATTCTACACCCGAAAGGAACACAAAAGCAGCCTTAAGATCATGTTATGCAAAATGACATCTACATGCTGACTGCTAAAAACCCAGACGTTCTTAACATTGACCTTCAAGAAACTTGTAGAAGTCAGTCACATATCCATGTCTTCCACCTTTGTCACAAAGCCATCCACCTCAATACAAGAGTTAATTCACACCATACAGAGGCAACATCTATGAATTCACCAAAGGACTTATTACCATTCTTCCTCTTCTCCTGTTACAAATGGCAAGGGGTTAAGATTATTGTATCTATAACCATTCTAAATGCTTCAAGGAGGGAAAACATATTTCAAGCACAATAGCTTTGTAAGCACAGCAGTCGTTCAAGTGTTTGAGGCAAGCTCTCTCTTCCTTACAGCCACCTCAAGCACACACAAAAACCAGACAGATAGAGACAATCTGCATCATACTGAAACTGACTCTCAGCTACAAGACTCAGCTTGCACATACACATAAAGAATCTGACAACCCAAACACATTTCTGGGGTCAAAGAGCTTTAAATTAACTGAAGTCTTGGGGAAGAGTGGCTGGAAAGCTGTCCAGCAGAACAAATGAGAGTGTTGGTCACAGGCAGCTGAATATGAGCCAGCATGTGCCCAGGTGGCCCAGAACACTAGTGACATCCTTGCCTGCATTGGCAATAGTGTGGCCAGCAGGACAGTGATTGTCTTTCTCTATGCAGCACTGGTGAGGCTGTACCTTGAATCCCATGTCCAGTCCTGGGCCCCTCACTACAAGGCAGAAAATGAGGTGCTGGAGTGAGTCCAGAGAAGGAGAACAGAGCTGGTGAAGGGTCTAGAGACTGAGTCATATGAGGAGCAGCAGAAGGAGCTGGGGTTGTTTTGCCTGGAGAAAAGGAGGCTCAGGGGAGACCTTATTGCTCCGTCCAGCTGCCTGAAAGGGGGTTGTAGCCAGGTGGGGATCAGCCTCTTCTCCCGGGTAACAAGTGACAGAACGAAAGGAAACAGCCTTAAGTTGCACTGGGGAGATTTCATTTGGACAGTACTCAAAACCAAAGGGTCATCGAGCACTGGAACAGGCTGCCCAGGAAAGTGGTGGTATCACCATCCCTGAAGGCACTTAAAAGAGATGGAGATGTGGCACTTAGGGACACAATTCAGTGCTGGAGTTGGCAACACTAGGTTACAGGTTGGACTTGATGATCTTAAGGATGTTTTCCAACCTAAATGAGTCTATGAAAATTACTGTATTTATTAGGCAGGAAAGGTCACACAAGCAGTTTTTATACTCTGCTAACAGCTGGCAACTCATAGTGCATCTGTTAAAACTTCTAGTCTGCTGATACACTAGGAATTATAAAAAGGTGCCTTAAAAGTGGCTTGGTGGGTTAACAAAATGAGTCAAAATTATTTATGAACATATATATGTATGTTTCCATGCTCATAACATGAAACAGAATGCAAATTTACAAAGCAAAAAGTTCAGATAAATTATCTATTGTTTTTCCCCAGCCCCATTCATCCTTATTTGTCTGTGCCTTGTTCAAGCATGGATTTCAGTCTTCAGAGAGAGCATATTCTGTGTCATCTGATTTGCTTGGGAGATGGATGCTGAGCAAAAAAAAGCAACCTCAAGCCTGGCAAACAGTTCTGAATCAAAATAAGTAGATACATTATCAAGTAGATCTGGAAGATGTTAGCCAAAAGTGTTTGAGAAAGAAGCTACTGAAAACATGCATTTTCAAAACTTAAAACTGACGTTTGAAACTATGCAGCAAAGAGGAGAAAATTCCACAAGCACATCATACAGAAAAGGCCAGTGCCTTAATGCCAGCTGCGTTGTTTTAGGAAAATCCTCTATTGAAAATCAAAGTAAACCTACGGAGTGTGAGGCTTGGGTTGTTTTTTTGAATGCAGGTGCCTAAGGTTTTGTAATTAAGTCTCTGCATATCTAAATCAAAGTGGCTTCATTTACATAGGCTTTATGCATTAACTCATGTTCCACACGTGGCATGAAAAAATTCTGACTTTCTAAAATTAAGAGCATGTGATGCAGGAGCCCTTATAAATATTTAAATACTTAATTCTCCAGTAGCTCTTTTGAGTATTTTGACATAGCTCATTAGACACATAAAGAGCTACAAACAGAACAAATCTAAGATATGAGAAAGATTTAACTGATGATGCCACAGCAAATTGCATCAGGTCAGCTCGTAATTTCTAAGCTATCTGCGTCCATGAAGAAGAGGAACAGACACTTCATGATAAATCCCCAAAATACGCAGTACACACTCATTGATCTGAATGACATGAGTGAAGCCTGAAACTGGCCCATGTTCATTTTCACCTCAGTCCTCTCTTGAGATCACAGGCTGGCTTGCTTAGGTCTTCATCCTGAACATAACACGCTTTTCACTAGAACACCTCACTGCGAGCATTAGATATGGGCCCCTATCAGACTACAAACCCACCAAGTCAGCGTTCTCTACAAATACAAGGCTTACTGAAAGAAAGTAACACCTGGCACCCTAACTCCGGTACTTAAACCTTGAAATTCCAAGTGCTCGGGCTTAATTGTTTGTTAGGCTCAACTTTGTACAGTCCTCTGCACAAAGTCATACCAACTATTTTCCTGCCACACGTGCATAAATTTCTACAGTAATGATGTTGAGCACTACTCAACAATTCACTCAGTGGGAATTAAAGAAGCTCTTGTTTGAAAACTATCTCCACGGACAAGAGCAACAAGTCTGCCAGCTCTGAAACGTTAGGCAAAGGCAGTGTACCTGAAAGGTGTCTGAACAGGAACTCTTTCCATGAGACCTGACTACTTCCCGAGCTAGAGGGAAAATCAAGGGTAAGGCAAGAATATTGATGCAAACACAAGCTATGGAACAATGATGACACCTCTCTCCCTGCAGGCAGACAATACCTCAAGTTACCTGTTTCGCTCGTAACTTCTGTGATGAGGTGATATCCTTCCTCGGTCATAATCTGTCCGGTGCCGGCTGCTTTCCTGCCTCCTCCTATCCGGGCTGCGGCCGCGATCCCGACGATCCCCGTGGTTAGCGGACCGATGCCTGTCGCTGTGAATGTGGCCGTGCTCGCGGTGCCGGTGCTCATCATAGTGCTTGCTCCTGTCCGGGGACCGCCGGTCGCTTTGGGACTTGTCGCCCTGGTACTGCCCGGTGTGCCGGAAGTGGCTGCTGCTGGCACTGCTGCTGGCAGCGCTGCTCGGGAAGGAGCCGGAGCTGTGCTGGTAGCCGCTGAAGCCGGGCGGCGGGAAGGACTGCGGCGAGTAGCCCGCCGAGTACACGGGCTGGTAGCTGACTTGCTGGGGCATGACTGGCGGGGGCGGAGGGTGCGGTACCGTGGGGGGAGGCATCATGTAAGGGAAGGTGCTTTGTCCAGCAGGCGTTCCTGGCACGGGAGTGTTGCTAGGATTTGGCACTGGCGGAGGAGTAGGAGGGAAACATGGAGGCACTGGGAAGCTCTGCCTCATCTGGTGGTTTGGAAACGGTGGCCTCATGGGACACTGGCTGATGGGATTTTGTGTGGAAGGGGGCACTGGAGGAGGATAGGGCACGAAGTCTGGCCTGGGAGGCATGTAACCGGTGGCTGGAGGGTTGGAATAGGTTGTTGGAGGGGTGGTTTGCTGGTCATACTGATACTGTACGGAGGGCTGCTGGGGGTGAAGCTGACGGAGGTTCTGGGGGCGGTAGGTCTGTGTTGAAGTTCTTGCTCCTGGTCCCCCCTGGCCACGGGGACATCCTCGCCCAGAATGGAAAGACATGGCTCACCTTTATTGAGGAAAATAAAAATCCAGTGTCACACAATTTTGTAAGATGTCCTCAAGGCATCTGCAGGAACTACCCCTAAAATGCTGAAACTGAAGTTTCATTTAACAGAAGCAGTAAATTATATCCACTGACTTTCACTGGGAGCTTTGTGCTCCTCAGACCTTTGGCGCAGGTTGTTTATGCCCCTTTTGATTCCTATAAGCCTCTAATCCATGAAAGCACTCTACTGTCTTTAAGCCAGAACCCGAGCTGGACCATACTTTACAGGTTAGGGCAATGTTAATTTCAACAAATTATCATTATGATGATAGGTCAAGGATACAAGCACCTCTACCAGTACTTAGATACTTCAATAGAAAACCATCAGATACCCCACACCAAAGAAACCACTCATTATTGATAACTGCAGTGGTCGTCCCAAGCTACGTAACAAGGAGTTCTTGCCAGAACACAATGATAAACTTCAGGCAGAATGACTTGACTAACACTGCATTGCATGCCACATGGCCCAACAAATCATGTAAATTTTAAATGAGATACTAGCAATTTAAATTCACTATTGAGTCCCCAATTTACTAAAGGTCTGAATTCATCAGACCCGTTGAAGTATTTTAAGTGAGGTAGGCATATTTTTCTGGAAAACAGGTTACATGCCTGGTTATGGAAAAAATTTTGTGTAGACTGTGCTATTCTTTCATTTTCATTGAAATAAATGGTTCCCAAGAAATCCCTCAGCTGTCTTCTCAGCCCTGTTAGCCTTGAGAAATTATCACTACTTCAAGTAGGCTTAAGTGTTGCTCAAAACCAGGCATGTATTTAAGGTGTTAACACTTATAAATGAAAGCCACTGTGCTTCATTAAAGTTAAAATTGATTCTTTAATTACAATGTTAAGTTTCAAAAATGGAAAAAAGGGGGAAAAACAGTTAAAAATTTATTGCTGGAATGGAAGGAGAGGGGAAAAAATTATCTAAGCACCTCCAGAAGTCAAATCTTGTTTTCCATAAGGGGAAGTGAGAAAGACAGAGGAGACACACACATAATTGGAAAGATCACCAGAAAAAGAAAACAAAGCTTCCCTTTCACTGAGGCTTTGCTGATGCTGAAGTACATGCACAGAATATTCTCCCACCTGCTGTAACGCAGCATGGCCAACCTGGACTGCTCAGAGCACCACTCTCAGCTGCATTCCAGTGCCACTGCAGCAAAGATGTAGCTCTTGCTGAGAGAAAGTAGACAGGTTCTGATGAACTGGAGGGAGAAAGGAAAAGAAACAGGGGAAAAGGACTGACATCAAAGAGGGGAATCAAGAGGACTCTCCTTACACATGCAGGGCTTAGCAGAAGCCACTGGAATTGGTGGTGGTCATTCCCTCTCCAGAACAACCAGGGGCCAATATAAGTGAGAATCCCACTTTTAGGAGATAGCAGCCATGATGGTATAAAGCCACTTGTTCCTTCCAGTCAGCCAGTATCTGCTCAGTACCCTCCAACTTTGTAAAGGTTCTTCAAAAGAAAAAACGAGAAAAAAAGAAAAGTTGACTTCCATTATTTTGTCTGGCAATAGCGCACCCTGTTGACATTATTAACTAGTATATGCTGAATTAATTTTGCCTTATTTCTCCTGCTATGCTCTTACACAACTCAGGCTTCTAACAGAAGACTGTTTTAGGCTTCACTAACATTCACATACACATTTTATTTAAACAGACTGTACCACAATGCCTTCTCTTTAAGTGTGTTTCTTTCTAAGATGTCATAGCATTCAAACAAAGTGTCTTGTTTATCAGCTCTCAGATCTCCCCAATGCCAGAGAACTGCTCTAGTTCTACTACTTTAATTTCAGTCCTTCAGAATGCACAGAATCAAAACTGGAAAAAAAGATTCAAAAATACACTAAAACTATTTTAAATGCCCAGATTATTTTAAAGTTCCATCTGCTGAAAACTAATGTTGCGTTCCATTTTCATTTAAAGTTAAGTAAGTTCAAAAACACAGAAAAGGACAAACTCCCCTTTCCCTGTCACCTAAAGACACTTACTGCACTGGCGGGCACCACTGCATTCTAAAGCAGCACTGGTCCCCTAAAAAACACCGAATAAACTCGCCTCTCCCAGCAGACGCACTGCTGAGAGCAACAGGGCACCGACACATCGAGAAGAGAGGACTGAGAGGAGACATCATCAATGTCTGTAAGTGTCTAAGGAAGAGTGTCCAGAGGATGCAGCCAGGCTCTTCTCGGTGGTGCCGTGCAACAGGACGAGACTCAGTGGGCAGAAACTGATGCACAGGAAGTTCCACCTGAACACGAGGAAGAACTTCTTTACTGTGCAGGTGCCCGCGCACTGAACGGATTCCCCAGAGAGGCTGCGGAGCCTCTCTCACCAAAGATATTCAAGAACCATCTGGACACATTCCTGTGCCATGTGCTCTGGGATGACCCTGCTGGAGCAGGGAGACTGGACCGCTGGAGCAGGGAGACTGGACCACTGTAGTCCCTTCCGACCTGACCCACCCAGCGACACCCAGCCTGACCCCACCACCGCCCCCGGGGGAGGCGGGGGCACGGGAGCCGGCGCGGAGCCGCCCCCGGCCGGGCCCCGCTCCCCGCACCGGGCTCGGCTCGGCTCGNCGCCGAGGCCAGCGCTGCCCGCAGCGCCGCGGCTCCGGAACAGGAAAGCGGTGGGAGGCGCTGCGGGCGGAAACGCCGCCCGCCCGGGATGAGGGAGAGAGCGGCGGCATGAGCGGAGCGGAGCCGGGGCCCGGGCCCGGCGGCGCCTCCCGGCCCCGCGGGGCCTCCGTGCGGCAGTACCCGGCCCTGCCCGTGTGGGTGGTGGAGGACCACCAGGACGTGAGTGCCCCGCGCTGGGCTGCCGGGGGATGGGGACTCCCTCGGGTGGGGCACGGGGAGTGGCTTCGTTTGTTCCCGCGGTTGTTGGCGCGTTTCTCCGCGCCGCGGTGGCTCCGTGTGCCGCATGGAAGCGAAGAGAGGCGCCTGGTGTGGTCACGGGCGGCCTCCCTGGGAGATGAGCTTTCCCGTCCTGTGTGCGGGTTCTGCCTGCTCCTGGCGCTTCCTTGGGAAGGGCCCTCCCCTGCACAGCCACGCACAAACCCTGAACCTGCCTTCCCTTCCGCTGCTGAAACATCAATGAAGTTCGGTGTCCAGGTGACCTGATCTTCCTTCCCGATTCTGCGATTGAGCTACTTATTGCCATGATCGCATTTTGGCATCTTTTAAAGCAATTATTGCTGACTGTTTTTTTCTCCTTTGTGTCATTAATTGCTATAGTTAAAAAGAAACAATACCTACATTACGTTACTGTTATAATTTGCTAGCTATTAGTGAAGTACTTGGGAACTCAACCCTACCCAATGTATGACATGTCAACAGAGAATAGGTAACTATAATCCTATCCTAACATGTAGGTTGACACCCACTTGACAAGAAATGTTAAATCTGGAGCTTTGCTTGTTTTTTTCTTTGAGTCATTGAAAAAGGAGGAGAAGAAGGAATTGCTTTTGAACTGCTGTTTCTGGTTTCTCATGGTTTGTGGTTTTTTTCTTATAGTGGCATAAGATGAGGTTTTAATCCTAAAACAACAGATTCTTTATGAGATTCTTTGCTAAGCGAAAATATTAGTGTAGAAAATTTTATTACACAAAATAATGTTATGCATTTGTAAGTAGTTTAATGCAGTTCATTTTTGCAAAGACTCACTGAATGTATGATGCTGTGATAGCTGATTTTTCATGGTGTCCAAAGACTTAGAGTGTCACTGTGGTAGGAATTCTGAGATAGTGCTTTCTTTGTTTTAGTCATTATATTTCTGTTCTCAATACACTTCAAGTTCTATTAATACTAAATATATACCCAGTGTTTTCAGTATAGGAGTTTGGGTGAATTAGTCTACCTTGCATAAAACATAAATTGCTTTTTGTCCCAAAGTGTAAGAACTTCACAGAAAATTTTTTATCAATCTTGCTGACAGTGATGTTCCTCCAGAGCAAGTTGTCAGTAGCTGTATCATGCATTAATAATAATAGCTGTCATGAAGGAAATTTTGTTCTTAATCCAAATAAAGAGAACTTGCAAGGTTGGAGATATTAGTCTCTCATGTCTCTTGCAAGCTATAGTTGCACTTACCTAAGGTGAATCTTCAATTTTAATTGAAAAGATTATATGTTGTTTAGTAGGCCAGATTACTTCTTTTTTCCGAAGTAAAAACCACGGATCAGGGAACCCATGTTATTTATAACCTTGTTTTATCTACTATTGCAATAGTATACATAGGTTTTACAGTTATGCCCATGCAGTATGCAGGGTTTGTCATCTTAATCAGTTTTATGCCAGAAAAAGTTGCTCAGTTGCTCTTGTAATGTAGAGGTCATACATATTTTTGTTGCTTCTTACAGTCTTCACATTGTTTAATAAGGCTGTGATTCACAATCCTTGTTGAATTTGCTCTGGCAGCCAAGGCAGTTGATGCCCTCTCACTGTGGAAGAGACTCTGTGTACTGCAGTTCCAAGTAAGAGGTATCATGAATCAGCCATCAGTTTTCTCATTTTTACCACTCTGTATTATTCCAGGTCTGTGGTTTGTTGTGCTGTAAATTGTTGAGTTGCCTCATCCTGGTTTTCACACTTGTGAGTGAAGAACATCAGCAGGGAAAAAAGCTGGGCAGTTGAGAAAGGTAGTCTCTGTTTCAACCACTTAGTCATGCAGGGATTCAGAATTAATTCTTCAAGAGGGATAGGTTTAATGGTCAGCTCAAGTTTCAATCGTGGTGGGGTCAGTTTTCAGTCTATATCAGTTAACTTACAAAATACAAGGAACAGAATGTTTTTATCTTCACAGTACCTATGCATGGTGAGGAAGCTTTATAGCATGGGGAAGGAAATACAGGGGCAATGATCTGCAGAGGAGGAAAGGCATTCCTGGGGCTTAGTTGTAAATATAAAAAAAAACATCTAGGAATTGAGTTTAATGGCTAGAGAGAAGAGCTACTGCAAACAAGACATCCTATAAAGAAGGAAAAAGGGTGTAAAGCTGTGATTCTTCAGCAGCTTCTCATCTGGAACTCTTGGGCTTGTAATGATTGCTGTTCATGAGTTTTCTTGCTACTGGAGTTATTTCCTCTTTATATTGTTTTCTGTCTCCTCCTCCCTCTAATCCAAATTCTAAAAGAGTGGTACTGGTGTTTTTGCTGCTAAAACCATTGCATTTTTCAGCCCACTGGTTATCATTAAAATGTTTTTATTCATGTTGCTTTAGGTGCTGCCTTTCATCTATCGTGCCATTGGTTCAAAGCATCTTCCTGCCAATAACATCAGTTTTGTTCATCTTGATTCCCATCCAGACCTTCTTATTCCTGTGAATATGCCTGCGGACACTGTATTTGACAAAGAAGCTCTTTTTAGGTAAGTCCTGGGTACTGCATCATTGTAGATTTTAAGTCTACTTGCTGCCTTTGATTCACAGTGAATATTGGTATGACTGCGTAGGAGGGAGGAACAAAAGAGGTATAAGTCAGATTCACATTGTGTCTTCTGTCTTCACTTTTGCTGAAACTTTATTTTTTAATGGCAGAAGTTACATTCCATATCAAGCAATTTAAAATGTATGAGTTTGCTTTGTGTATTTGCTCAGTGATATATGATGGTATTATCCCAAGTAGTTCCTCTAGGTAACAGGAAAGCACTCTGAGTGGATGCTTTGTCTGAAGAGCTGTAGTTTTAAAAGTCTTTCTCTCCACATTGAAAAATGGACTTTGAGATTGCAATAGCATATCCTTTGTTGGCATGCTGAATATGTGAAGTTGAACAAGATTTTCCTATTAGAATCATAAAGACCAATATTTTGCCCCACTATCTAAGGTAGGTAGTAAGCCACAGAGAAATCTCTTTTATTGTTTTTCTCTTCCTATTTTAAAATAAATATTGTTTGTCTCAGTATTATGGTGATTTACAGCAATTACAAGCTGATGCATTTGGCGTATAAGTACTTGAGTCATCCTAGCCATAGTTAATATTTTGTTCTCTTTGTTGGATGACTAAAAGGTTTTGTGGACTCAATCACAAAATCATTGAATGGTTTGGGTTGGAAAGGACCTTCAAGATCATCTAGTTCCAACTCCCTTTCCACAGGGAGGGATACTTTTCACTAGACCGGGTTGCTCAGGGCCCCATCTAACACTGAACACGTCCAGTCACGGGTCATCTACAACTTCTCGGACAACCCACTTCAGTGCCTCACCACACTTTCTTCCTAATATCTAATCTAAACTCACACTCTTTCAGTTTAAACCCTTGACTTATTACTGCATGCCCTTGTAAAAAGTCCCCCTCCAGCTTTCTTGTAGTCCCCTTTTAGGTATTGGAAGGTGCTATAAGGTCTCTGTGCAGCCTCCAGGCTGAACAACCCCAGCTCTCTCAACCTGTCCTCATAGGAAAGGTATTCCAGCCCTCTCATCATCTTTGTGGCCTTCTCTGGACCTGCTTGAACAGGTCCATGTAATTCTTATGCTGGGGGCCCAGAGCTGGATGCAGCACTCCAGGTGTGTGGTCTCACAAGAACAGAGTAGAGGAGCAGAATTACCTCTTGTGACCTCAGGCTCATCATGCTTTTTTTGCTGCAGCCCAGGATACAGTTGGCATCACACACCATAAAAAATAGGGTCTTGGCAATGAGGAAAGATGCTAATCCTGCGGATGTGGATTGACTCACTTTGATTACTGGAATGACATTTAGAATCTACTTGGAGCAGTTTACAACAAAACACTCTCATGACGTCAGTTTGAAGTTACTTAGAACAGTTGTTGATGTTCCTTGCACTTTCCTCTGTCTGATGTATGAAGAGAAAAAGGATGTAGAATCACAGAATCATTAAGGCTGAAAAGACCTCTAAGATTGTTGAGTCCAACCATTAACCTAACACTGCCAGGTCCACCACTAAGGAGTTTATAATCAAAGTGCCATGCTAAGAGTGAAGCTGACTCTATGTCCAAACTTTCTTTTATCTACTGCTGACAATGTTGATTTGTCTTATGAATGAAGATTTCCCTCTTTTTCTTTCTTTGATGATGTTACCCTTACATGGAGTACTAATTTTAGATTATTTGCTTGGGGGCCTTCAGGATGTGGAAGATGTTTGTGGTGTTCTTGACCATTTTTATTTATAGGAAATGTAACATTGCTGTCTTCTGTGTTTCTCTATTGATTACAGTGAATTAGGTATTGAAAACTGGATTATGCCTGCTGTTTATGCTGGCCATATTTCTCAAGTAGTATGGCTTCACCCACCCTGGGCTCAGCAGATATCAGAAGGAAAACACAATTTCCTAATTGGGAAAGATGTCTCAACAACAACAATCAGGTAAATTGTCTGCTGTCATATAGTAGTAATATGAAAGGCATCTCTGTAGCTTTTCATTGGATTTTTTTTTGTGTTCTTGGAAAAAGATGAAAATTTAATTTGTATTTATAATTTCCTTAGGACCTCATGCAATTACACTTGTATCAATTTAGTCTTGGTCTAACTAGTAAAACTGTTATTTGATATCAGCCATGACTATGTGTTTCTAGGGTGTTTTTTTGTTTGTTTGGAGGGGGTTTTTGGTGTTTTGAAGTTAATCTAGTTAAGCACTGAAACAGGTACTCAGGTGGTGAATTCTCCATCCTTTGATAAAGGATGGGCAGCCATCCTTCAGGCAGCTTCATCCAGCTTTGAAGTTAGTTCTGCTTTGATCAGATTATTGACTAGAGACTTCCAGTTGTCTCTTTGAATCTTAATTATTCTGTGTTTCAAGTTACAATCAGAATCCCTCATCGTTCTACAGGATGCAGAATAATAATATTGCATTCACCATATTTGCTGTGCCATGATTTTGTGCAGCTTCAATGGATATTTGCAAATTGTGTCTCTTGTGAGCATCACAGAATAAATCTTTTGAAGCAAGTTTAACAGAAAACAGCAGAGAAACGCTTTTTTTTACCACCTTAAATAAAACACTTAAAGCTCTACAATTCTGAATCTGAAGCCTAAAGGGAACCTAACCAATTTTTTTAAAAAGCTAGTGCTTTCTGTTACATTAAATCATTTAGCCAATATATAGGAATACTTCGTGATGGTTGAATAGCTGTGGTCTCACTGGTGGCCTTAGCAATCATGAAAACAACATTTCAGGCTTCCTTTTGAAGACAGGTACAGTTTCTTTAGGTTCTAGGCTTACCAAAACCATGAAGAAAGAAAGGGGAAGAGTCTTCATAAATACAAATGTCCTAAAAGTTTTGATGATAAGAGATGGATAGGCAATAGATACAGCTTCTTCCTTAGTGGACGCTAAGGTCCTATGAGCTCATGTTGAACCCAGCAGAATTTCTGGGGAGATGTCCTGCGAATGCCTCGTCAACAAGATGGAGTTGTAATCCAGCCTCTCACCTTGGCAAGCTCAGGGTAATCCATCCACAAGACACTGGGGAACTAAGCTTCAAATTTCTCCTGCTTAGGAAATTATTTGTCTTTGTGGTTGATTGATGGTGATACCCTGTAATCAAATGAGGTCTTACCACAAGCGAGCAGAAGTTCACACGTCTTAATCTTACTCTTAATTTATGATGCTTAAGGCTTAATGTACTGAAATACAGCTTGAAAAGTCTGTTCTTTAAATTTTCCCTGTAAGCAGAGGTTTTAGTGTTGCTTTTGGTTGGTTAGTGGTTTTGGGATTTTTTTAAGTGATTTTAATTGATAGGTAGCTATTTATCCTCTAGTTACCATCCTTATCACTTAGGGAATCTGTTGGGGGTAAAAAAAGTTAAATTCTACGTATGAATTCGTACTATTGTATTTGCACTAAATCAATATTTATGCATTTCAGTGCACTTCTCAAACCCAGCTGTCATCATTTTCCTGGAAAATTAGAAAACCAAGACAAAATATCCATAGCTTTACAATCTTATGTGCCATGGTATTGATAATGTCTTGTCAATTCTGGATCTTGCCTTTAAAATGCAATTCAATCACAAATTAATCTTAGTAGCACATAATGCAGAATCTTTTTCTTATCCATTAAAACCTTATAGGGATATCATTAAAAATATAGAGTGAATTTCAATATCTTTTTTGCACAATAAAGAAGTAGAAAAAACTTTAATGGAGTGTAAACCTGAGGATTAAAAGAAATAATTTTGTCTACACATTTTTATTGCATTCATTACCCATCAAACATCTATTTATTCTTCTCTGGATCCCTAAAGTATAAAATGCTTTTTCCTAAGCTCTTTGCCAAGATGTATATTAACTGTAAGTTACTGTCAATTGTAGGGTTACAGGCACAGATCATTACTTCTTAAGTGATGGTCTTTATGTCCCTGCTGATCAGCTAGAAAACCAGAAGCCTTTAAATTTGCACGTCATTCTCATCAATCCTACTGAATCATCAAACAGCCATGAAGGAAATGGTGAAGCAGCATCTGCTAAAAGACTGAAGCTAAATACAGATGACACAGCAAGCGCCACTTCTGCCTCTTCAGTGGCTCCTGGTGACCTTGATCACATCATCTCGAGTGTGAAGAGAAAGGAAATGCAAAATACAGGTGCCCTGAATGGGGCAGAAACCTCGGCAGAGTGCTCAGCTTCAAGCTGTCTGAAAACCAGTGAATGCCCAATAAGGGACATTGTTAAAGATGTTTGCCAAGTACTACAGCAAGGGGATGCGTATGTTTTGGACATTGACTTGGATTTTTTTTCAGTTAAAAATCCATTCAAAGAAATGTACACACAGGTAAGTATGGAAATTGAGAAACCTTGTACCACTCACAAAAGAGTTCCAGCCTTAGTATTTATTTCTATGGAGAAACTCTCATCCAAGATAAGTTAGCAGATTAGCTGATCATGGTTAATGATTCACAGTAATATTTTAAAGAGCTATTTCCGTTTTAAAAAAAAAAATTTCTAAGGAAGTGTACATGGTAAAAAATGACAACCACCAAATCGGGGGAGTTTCTTACACTTGGTATCAATATGGAGTGTACATTCAAACTCAGGGGTATACTCACTTCTTGTTGCTTGGGACATAAAAGCTATGCTTGGGTTTCCAGAGGTTACCTTCCAAATACCCACAGCAAGATTCATCAGGGAGGGATGAGAGATTTTATCATTTTTTGCCCTCTATAACCTGTGCTTAGAAAGCCACGATGGTATCAGGAGACTGCCTCTCGAAAGGCACAGTAGTGTTGATTATCCAGAGTGCTAGCTTGTCCTGATGAGGGGCTATTATGCTCATTGTCTGCAGTACTAGAGCTGGGAAATTATCTTTTTTTTGAAGAAGGAAGGCTTTGAGGATTTTGTTTCTCATTTGAAGAGTTATTTTCTTCCTCTCTTTTTTCTCTTTCAAAGACAGAATATGAGCTTTTGCAAGAGTTGTACAATTTCAAGAAGCCACATAAAAATGCAACAGAGGTATGATGCTTCCTTGTGGAATGTATGAAGGAATGATTCTTTTTATTTACCCAATGAAAATGAGTTATGACGACAGGAAGGAACCTATCAAAGGTGCTTAATGAAGTGGTCTCACATTAAGCTATGCAGCTGAATGCTAATCAACAGCATCTGGGGAATTTTTTTCTATTAAATGTTTTGATTAAACAAGTGAATTGCATAAATATTTATCATAAGGGTGAAAATTTATTTCTGTAAACAAATGGTAATTGACAAGGAAGGAATGAAAACATAGTAAGTCACCAGCAGACTTGTTCTTTTTATGGCTCAACAGGGCTTAGGTTTGGTAGGGTGTTTCTTTTTTGGTTTTGGGGGAGCTGGTTCTTTTTTCTTCATTCTTTTTTTTTTTTCCTACGTCCAGGCTCTCCCCTTCCTTCCCTTGTTGCTCTTTCTTCATAGAGCTGTGATGAATGTGTAATAGGTATTTTACCTATTCAGATGTGGAAAGGATGATATTATGCACTGTAATGTACTTTTCATTTTATGTGCTGTGTGCTTCTAAAACCTGTAAATACAAGCTTTCATAATCTCATCTGAACACTAACACAGAGAAATTCAACACATTTAATTATCACAAATAAATGAAGCCTAATTAATATATGTGAATAGAGAAATAGAGATACATTGAATATTGGCAGATTGATTTTCATATTTCTTAGTCAATCAGCAATAAAAACAGGTACATATTTAAAAGGTGCTTTTTTTTCATTTCAGTGGAAGAAACAGCAAAGTCAGGTGATTTATTCTGAAGGTGTAACAGTTTCTACAGGCACTTGTTACGATCCTCTTGAAAAGATGGACTGTAGGAATGAATTGGTTGTTTCTGATTCCCCATTTCCAGTAGATCAATCATTACAGAAATTAAATCATAGGGTAAGTCATGATGTTCATGCCTCTTTTTTTTCCCTAACATATTTTCATAAATGCTTATTTAAAGGAAGACTTGCTGGATTGCGTGGAAAACCGTGTTCATCAGCTGGAAGATCTGGAAGCAGCCTTTGCAGATTTGTGTGACAGTGATGATGAGGAAACCCTACAGAAATGGGCTTCATATCCTGGGTAGGAGATTTCTAAGTGGCCTAAATTGCAAACAGAAGTTTGAGAACTGATTAGTCCAGCATTTGGATAACAGAAAAGGATAGGATCTATGCAAGTATAGCATTTTTCCTTTTGTTCTAGAGGAGAGAGAGACAAAGCAAAAGGAAAGGCAATCTGCAGTCTTCAGCACCACTGTAAGCTTTGGAAGCTCAGTCTTGCACAGCTTCATGCAAGTGCTGTTGTCTATGGATGGAGGCATATTTGGTGACTAAAACCTTAGTCATCCGTGTGTAGCACAGCTCTCAAAAAAGGCAACAAACCAAGGAAGACATGGAGAAGCAGTTCTTTGGTGCTCCCAAAGGTTCTGCTTTCTTTGGAAAAATGGAAGTTAATGGAAGTATATCTGAGCAACAGTCTCCACTAAACATCTGAACTGCATCACTGCTTTTAAACGAAATGTTTTCAGCTGAAAAGAGACAGGGAGAGTCTGAGCTTTTCTTTGATAGGAAAATCACTCATTTTCCACATCAAATGCAGCAGTTACTGGCTGACCTCTGTAACAGTGACAAGAAGTATTTCCTATAAAGTTCATATAACTTTTACGCTACAACAGCTTCTCTGCAGACCTACCCTAGAAGAAGCACAAGGACGACTTGCCAGAGGCAGGTATGAGTATAGGGATTTTATAAGAAAGGCCTGGTGAAACAGTACAATAATACTGATAATTTCCATTTTTGTAGGTGCAAGATGACACACAGGAGCAAATTTCATTTTTAAACCCTAGGCCATAACTTCTACTTTCCTTGTTTTTCCTCTCCTTTTTTTTAAAATTATTTAAGGCATATATATACATGTGTTTCCAACTGTTTGTAACAAATTTTGGTTTTAACTCCAGAATGAAACCACTTGTTCAACTAGTTCACAGTCTGAAAACCAGGATGGAAAGCCCAGACTACGAAATGGTAGGTGACAAAGTAAATGAGCAGAAAGCAGGCAGATGTCAGAAGCATAGCTATGACAGACAGGGAGAGTCATACCTCCTTTCAGACTTGCTTCTTGATTCAGGACTTTCTGAGATTTTGGTAATTTTCCTGGGGTTTTATGTCTTATTATTTAGACTAGCTTTTCCTTTGAAAGCTGCTAAAATTCTAGTCTGCTTGTCTGCTTATATTTAGGCAACATTAGTGTGATTTTCCAGGACTGTGATGTCTTGGGCTGCATCCTATGAAGGAAGGTTAAATTTCACCAGTCTGTTGGGGGTTTTTTTTGTAGAACTTTAAATAAGGTACCTATTTATAAAGTATCAGAGCTATATCAGTGTCAAGGGCTGCAGCACGCTCTGAATTCCTAAGAAGAGGTACAGTGTACCGGAGATAGTGAAATAATCCATACAACCTCCAGAATTTTACTTTGTTTTGTTTAAAGAGCAAGCTGGAGGAAAACCCCCACAACTCCTACTGTCTGAAAAGGTGTAAGTTATCTGATGGGCTAGGGGTGGTATCCAACAGACTTTCTATACACATAAGCTGCATCGGTAATTCATCAACAGAAATTAAATCTCTTTGATTTACCCACAGATCCATCAGGCTGGTCTGACCTGTGATTATGTGGAGCTTCCTCACCATGTTAGCACTGAAGATGAGATCGAAGGCCTCCTACAATCCATTAAAGTTCTCCTGACAGATCTGCCCAAGCCCACACTTGTGACAGTTGCTCGGTAAGACTGTGCAGATATTTTCACTTTAAAATGCCCGGGTTGTGCTCATGAAGCTAAATGATCCTGTCAATATAGCACTGGTTCTGTCTTAAGTTCTGTTAAAGTGGAAGCCTTACAGTGTAGTGAAAACTGACATTTGAAAACATTGATCATAAAGCAGCAACAGCATCTGCATAGCTAAGGGGAAGTTCTGCACTGATGGCTGATTTTAAGGGGCTTTAGAGTAGCTGGCACAGATAAAGGCAGTTAAAACATGACGACTTAATCAGCTTCAGCACAGGTTATATGAAGGCTGTGATGAGGCTTTGTGTATGTTGGGGTTGATAGCTGTCAGTGGCATTCATACATCTCTACTTGCATTACTTGAGCTAATTAAAGCAAAGCTGGCTTGGGCTGAAATCCCACTTCCTTACTCTCTTGCCCTAGGGTTTATTGTACTACAGATAGGGTTTCTTTTTTCAGTGAAACCTTTCCTGGAACTAGTTTTCATGTAGCAGGCTGAAATGGGTTTATTTCTTTGAAGCTCTAGTAAAACTTTGTTACAGGGTAAGAGTTATGCTTCCAGGACTGTAAGGGTGTTATTTAGAATAGCAGGATGGACTTTGAGGCCAGGGACCTGGGAGAACCAAGGATCTGTCCTGAAAAAAATCTTATTTGAAGACCACAGTGTATCTCTTAGCAATTTATTGCAATTTAAACATTCAGAAATACTAATTGTGCCCTTAAAGGGCAGGCAACAGTAGCAGAAGCTGGCATTAAACTGGTTTTGTCAACAAGAACTGGTATGGCATAGAAGAAAGCTGTATTCCCTGTGCCAGTTGCAGGGTTATTATGCACTGTTGTGGAGAAAACAGAATCATCTCTGTAGATCTTGACAGATCAAAAATTCAGGAAGTCAGCTCCGCTTTTTTACAGTTATCTGTATATTTTTACAGATACTGTAAATACTGCTATATGCCAGGTGTTGTTAAGAGCTATTTTTCAAGTTTTCCTACCTACTTTACCAGTAACATTTGAATTTTTCAGTCTTAATTTTCCACGTCCTGTAACTAGATCATTTCCTTGATCTTTGACTGCCAGCGTGTTCTGTGTCAGATTCAGGAAGAGAGTAGAACTGGAAAGATTAGGTCATGTTCCTGATCTGCTGCAGACTTTCTATTAAACTTAAAAAGTAGTCATGAGAAGCACAGCACTAAGCTTTGAAGGGGTACTGGGAGGCAAAACTTGCCACAGTTTAAAAGAAGCTTTAGGCCAGCCATAGAGCATTGCAGGAATACACAATGTGGTCATGATGATGATAGTTGTATTTTCATGCTTTTTTTTTGTTTTTACAGATCGAGTTTGGATGATTACTGCCCTGCAGAGCAGGTTGACATCATTCAAGAGAAGGTTCTCAATTTACTGCGTTCAGTGTATGGCTCTCTGGATGTGCACTTAGATTATTCAAGCACTTCATCTTCTTCCTGACCTTTCTTCATGTGTTGCTGTCTAATGCAGAGGATTAACTGAAATTGCATATTAAAACTGTGATTGCAAAGGGAAGACTACTGTCATTTCAGCAGGTGGCACTAGAACCCAAGCTGACCCAGCTGGGGTTTGAGTTGCATTGCTTTCTCAGAGTCTGCTGCATCTGAACTGACTGGTACCTGTTTGGCTTTGTTTAGATTAGTCCTGTAATTATTATTTTTACTCTCTTGTTTTTTAAAATAGGTGCAAGAGAAGTGACTTTTTGTCTATAAATTGAGGAGTTTTGTCCCTTTTCTTTGTGTCTGTAAAAAAAAATAAAAGTATGTTATTTCTTAAAATTGTTTTCTATTACATATGTTTTTTGTAATTCGGTAACAGATTTGTTCCTGAGTTGTACTATGTATTTTAAAAAATTATCTTAAAATGTCCTTATAACTGGAGGTCTACATAGTGATCTTTCCTAACTGTTGTGCTTGAGATGACCCTCTCCTTTCTCTAGAGCAGCTCATGGCTTCTGCCCCGTCCACAGCATATCATTTATTTTCTGCTTCATTAATATTGTCTTATTTTGCCTAAGAGTATTTTATTGGTGGCTTAGATAATATCATTAATGTACAGACAATGGCTTGGTATTTTCACTTTTACATAATTTTGAGGATAAAAAGTATGTGTGTGTGTGCATGTTTTATCTTTTAAATCCTGTAAGGAATTGATGGTTTCTTCAGAAATAAAGATTTAGCTTCAGTGAAGTCAGCAGCAAAACCTTCTGTACCAGGTTTTGCTCATTTCAGTATTGCTACTTGAGAAATAACAGTTTTAGAATTATTTAATTCAGAAATCAATATAGTTAGAGAGACAACTGGCATTTTCAGAGGAAAAAATCTGGCAGGATTTACTGAGAATGAAACTGAAACAGAAAAGAGAAAATGCCACCTAGAAGATTGTCTTTTATTAGGAATAAATTTTGCTTGTAATATCTTTTGAACAGAGTTCATTTGCTAACTGTACTCTTTGTTTTACAGAGACTTTGTGCACTTTTACAGTTTTTTACTACTTCTGCTGTTGATATAAATGACTGTATTATAGGTTGTAAATATATAATTCCTTTAAAATATTTGTTCCAGTAGAATAAACTCCATGACCATGGATCCATTTTATTTGTGTTTTTGTGATGTGTCTGTCACAAGGATGTGCCTGGCCTTGGAGCCAATTTCCTTAATACTTCATAAATTAAAAACAGCCATACTTGCATACAGCAATGAAGTGTCAGATCACATGCTACTTGTGTAAAGATTGGGATTTTTTTTAAAGTTAGAGATCCTTTATGCTGGGCTTTTTATAAGATTGTAGAAAACAAAGAAAAACCATGTGGGACATGACTGAGCACCCCCTGGGTGGGCAGGTGAGAGCCTCTTTTCCTTGGGGAAAGCCTGGGCAAGGGAGGGCAAAATGCTGCCTGGCAGCCAGGACTGAGGGATCCAAGTGGGGGAACGTTTAGCATGGACCAAACTCAAGAGTGCCTGCATCTCTGTGTGGGTGCTGCTCTGGAGTGCCGTGTTTGGTGAGGTAACAAAATTAAATTTACTTCTTTGCATTTTGTCTGTGGCCTTGTGGTTGTTCCTGTGCCCTGCCTATGCTGGCTGATGCACACGTGTTCACTGCAGTTCTGCAGAATCAAAGTAACATCATGAATTGTCTATTTGTTATCCAAGTTATTTAAGAAATCTTCCTTTCAAGCATAGTTTTTGTTTATGAATGTCAAATTGTTATCATCTGAAATCTCTGACTAACACAGGCTGTGTATACACGCCAGAAAATGCCAGTCTCGCATAATAACAAAGATATTAATTTCTACATTAAGGACATTTGCAAGGTTGTTTTTTACTTTAGTGAAAAGTAATCAAGCCAAGTCAGAAACAGGTATCTCTTATTTCTCACTTCTGCCCTATATGGCTTATTTATTAACCAGAGGCACAAATCCTCCATTCCCTGTGTCTGCCTCATTTTCTTCTCAGCTTATTTCAGTATGTATTATGCAGAACAAGACAGTGAAATCGCAGTGCATAACTCCTTTAGTCAGTGCTGTAAAGATGGGACATGAAGGCCCATTAGAAATAAATTCACTTGGGGATATTAGCATAGCAGCACCATGTAAGTCAGTAGCTTCAAATTGTTTCTTGTGTCTAGGTGCCTCTGCCAGCTCTGCTACTCCCTTTGGCAGCATGGAGCAGTAAGGATGCCCACTTTGGAGGGCATTTGCAGATATTCCTCAATGGTAGAGATAGTTCTCACTTAATTTTGGCTCAGCGTCCAAGATAGATCATCAACCTGAGCATTTTGAAATAAACAGTAAAACTATCACACATTCATTGGCTGTATGAAATAGAGCCTTAAACCAGATGTGCTGAGCAGCCTCTGTCTTCCCTGTGCATCACCAGCTCTGCACCCCAGCCACGCTGTGGATTCCCAGCTTGTCACTGTGGAACAAAATGAGCTTTTCCAAGAAGAATGAACAGGAGATGAGTCAGATGGTGGAGGATACCGTGTTCTCTTACCATTTCTTCCCCTCCTTGAGGCTTGTCTCTGTCTGTGGCAGTTCTGTCCCTTCCTGTCTGCTGGCACTGGCCCTGTGAGTCAACCACCCTAGCCTTGGTCAGAGTTGGACTGTGGGGGCTGAAGAGTCAACTCCATAAACATTTTCTTTCAGCTACCACTGTGGAAGAAGAAGATAATTCTTAGCAAGATCAGTCTTGGGGGAAGAGACCCTTCCCTGGAGGTATTTAAAAGATTTGTGCATGTGGCACTTAGGGTTACGGTTTCGTGGTGAACTTGGCAGTGCTGGGTTAATGGTTGGACTCAATGACCTTAGAGGTCTTTTCCAACCTAAACAGTTCTATGACTCTCTTTCTAGGAGACCCAGAATATGGGTCCTTTTTTCTTAAGCATCCAAGGGGCAGCACTGGAAGACCTCCTCCTATCCTGCTTGATGGCCCCTATTGTCCCCATCAGTGCCACAGACCCTTTGTATGTCCCATCCACTC
>VYZT01009721.1:61306-120485 GCA_013400735.1 Pomatostomus ruficeps | reverse complement strand
TGGGAATATACATCAGCTGCACATAGTATCTCCAAGGGTAAATTCCTGAAATTGTAGGATGACATTGAACACATCGAACATACCACTGCATTCCAAGACATCAGACCAAGATTTTTTTCTACCATAACAGAACTTATTCTTACTTTTTCAGGTCTCTGCCACCACTTAAGTTACAGCAGAACTACAATGCATCCCACACCCCACAAATGCAAGAAGTTCTTTGGGATGTCAGGGGAAAGACAGCATTAGAGTAATTGATTTATTTCATGGATTGGAAGAGTTTTTTCGATGTATTTTGATTTTTCTCTAGCGATTCCCCCTTTCTATTTGATTGTACCTGTACCAGCTACAAGTGGCAAACACCACTTAAAAGAAAAAGGAGGAGGTGGGGGGGAGGGCTGTAATTGTCATTATTCTGTTCTGTTGCCATCTGCTCCATCTATGGAAGAAAAAAACCTTTTATTTCATTATCAAAAAGGTTGCAGAAGTGCAATTGATTTTGTTAAGAAGCGAGGACTCATTAACGTTCCCAAGACTGGAATTGTGCTCGTTCCCTTGGACTCCCTAGATAACAAAGAAATAAAATTTAATCCAGCAATTCTTCCACCAGCAAAATTACTTGTAACTAAAGTAGATCATCCTTTAGAAAGACTTCAAACTAAGTTAAAGTGCTTACCCAGTGAAGACTCTTCTACGACTCCTGGAAACTTTACCCGTTACTTAATTATTTCCATCTTTTAAAAGAAACATTTTATTACCAAACTGAGAAATATCTATATGTGTATTTCTCCAATAGAGCTAGATATAATTACCGTATTAAGTATTTGTATTTTTCAAATGAGAAATGGGAAATTAAGTATGTCATCAAAATTTCATAAGCAACATAGAAAAATGAAGTGATAAAATCCCCTCAATCCAATTGTATTGGGTCTCTGTATTGAAATACAGAGTATGATTTTAGTAGGATTAGAGATCCAGCTATTCCCACTTTACTGCCTCCATTATGAAAAAGTGAAATAGCAGGGTTTTTTGGTGGAGTTTTGATTTGGTTTGGGGTTTTTTTTTATTTGCAGATGCTTGCACTTGGACCAGATGACCCACTGTGGTCCCTTCCAACCTTACCCACTTTGTGATTCTATGATTCTGTAGTAAGGTTGAAAAATTTTGCCTCAAGATATTTGAACAGTAAATAAAATAAGCCTTTTTCCCACAAAACAAAAAACACTTAAAATTGGTTTAGGCTATGAATACAGTACAGCAACACTAGCAATTTTTGTGGTGTATTTTCCAGTGCTACTGTTGCTTATTTTTGGGTGACTGGCTGTTCAGAGCTGTTGCACTGTAGAGCTGACATTTTGTAAAAGTGTTTCATGATCCTGTTAAATACAAACATGGAGAAGCCCAGAAAATTAACTGGTCAGTTTAGAATGGGTGGTTGAGATGACAAAACCAGAGCAAAGATTAAAATGCATATTTCATCTCCAGCATGGTACTATGGGCAGAAGATTGAATTTTTATGTTTTTTCAAGTATTTCAAATAGTCTTCCACAAAATAATTTGAGCCTATAACTAGTGAAAGCTAATTTTTTATAACCTGTATTCTTCACAAAAATCCCAAATAGGTTATTCTTCTCATCACTTTGTGTTAGTTACTTTTCCCATTGTGCTTTATGTTCATTATAAAACATCTGAAATAGAGTTGAAAGTCTTCTTAGGGGTAACAATTTTGTTCTGGTAACAAACTTTGTTCTAAAACATAAAGAGTGGAGGAAACCTTCTCCAGTTAAGGAGCATTAGAAGCATTACAGAAACATCTAAGAACCTTGCAGGTATGGAAAAAGCAGGGATACTAGGGACCACACCAGGACCATGGCAGCTGTGTGATTAATTACTCATAAAGGCTGAAAAGACAGGAGTGGATGAAGACTACAACCGAGATAGAAGAAGCTAAAATACTCAAACCTGGTGGGGAACCCGATAACACAATTCTGCATGAAGTTACACTCATGCCTCACTGCGCTCAGTGCTCAATTCCAGCACTGCTGGGGTTTTTATTGTTGTAGGTTTTATTCCCCACTCTAATTATAATGAATAAGGTAATGATTAATGCTGCAAAGCAGACTGATATTCAGTTCTGACACAACATCAGCATGTGGGTCCCTAAATCTGTCAGTGAGGGGCATGGTAAAATATAAGAGACTGAATAGACTGAAATAACAAGGATAAATTAAAACTTTAAAAAATTGAATCAAAAGCAAAACCTGTGATACTACACAGATTTATTACATTGTGCTTTTGAACAGCTAACTTGTAAGACCTTTTCATGGCTGATCTCAGGTTTATAGGAGGTTAATCAAAATGATTGGGGACCTTTTCATATATATGCTGAAGGCTCTATGTTTCATTGCATGCATTTCACAGGATATTGCTAAGTAACAGCTCAGGAACTACTACTCTATTTGGAGTAAGAAGACTCTTTTTGATAGAGTTTACATAAGGCCAGACTTTGCAGACCATGCCTTAATAGCCCCCAAAGATGCTAGTCCCGTCACAAAAATACTAATTTCTTTTACTAAAATCTCTACGATTCTCTGAATTAATTTTATCTCTCATCCCCTGTTGCCCTGACTTTGCAGTGTTTCAGTGTTTTTCTTTCTGTAACATTTTTCTCAGACTTTCTGTAAACATGGCCATGGTTCTCTTGGTAACTATCTATGCTTTCCTAAACTGTATCTATGTTTATAATTCCAGTATAATGGGTGGAGAAATATGATTGACAAATACTTTGACCAGTGGATTAAAAGAGGTGGTGATTTCTACCTCCAATCCACGGTGATGTGTGAAAACATATAAATAAAAGTCAGAGGGTTCTGCCCTCTCTCTTTCTGCCCTCTTCGTCTGCCGTGTCGGTGTGATTCCTTGTTGGCTCTCTTTGGGCCCTCGGCCTAGTAGGCCGGCCTGAACGAGTGCTACAATCCCCAAATTTACACAGACTTCTCATGTTTTCCCATTCATTCCAAGAACATTTGCCTGGATGCTAATGAGCAACTCCCTCTCTTCTATTCTTGGGTCACAAGAAGGGTCCTTGAATAAAAGGCTCTTTCAAGTTGGGCAAATCTGTAACAGTTTTATAATAAAACCACTGGCTATTTCTTCATGAAATTCCTGAATCACAATTGATAGTTTTATCTTGTGATGTTTTTATCTTGTTTTATTTATTTATATGCTCTAAGCTGTTCCATCTCTTCAGAATAAGCCTCATCCTTAAATAAAGCAAGATATTGTACCTGTTGCACACAGCTATGAGCTATGAAGACGTATGTTAGGAAAATTCATGAAACTACACATAATGGTCTGAATATCACATCTCAGCAAACACCTGTAAAATCTTGCACTTTTATTGGAATCTCATAATTCACTGTTCACTGAAATCTTAAAGAAGACACCACAGATAGATAATTATAGGGCCTCTTCATTACCATAATAAAGCCTCTGTACCATGCTTATTGAAAAAAGATTGAAATCCTTCAGCTCTAAGTGACACTAGACCAGGCACAAGCTGGAAAAAATCATATAGCTCACAAAATTACACACCTTTTCATCCCTCCCTGTGAGACAGAACTCACAAGAGGGCTCTCATTACAACACTACTTAGAGCAGAAGGTAGCCTTTCACCAGCTACTCTTCATCTAAGCTGACCCACAAAAAGCCTTTTCACAGATGACCATCCCTCCAGGCTGATAAGGTACCAGTAAATCCTCAGAAAGCAGGAACAACTACAATATAACCTCAGCTATGAACTCATGCCCCAGTATTTCAGACTGGGCTTTGAATGCATGTCTTTTGTTGAAAGAGCTCTTTCTGAGATGCCTTCGAGAGAGAAAAGTGACTCCTGAAGATTAGGAAATGCTCTGGAAATGGGTCTTCAGTTCAGAAGCTTTGGTCTCTTTGTCGACTACCCCATTTATGTTAATGTCTTTAAACATGCTGTGAAATGCAGTCTCTCACATGTCATATTTAGCTCTCAGACAAAATCCAACAACCCTATTTGTCCAGCGCCCCCAGAACAACAACCCAGCCCTCAGCACCAGTGTTACAGAAATAGCAAAAACTCTTTAAAATATCACTCTTCCTCCAGGTCCAGGGTATCCTTCAATTTCTCAAGCTATACATTTCCACAACCAGCACATCCTACAGCTATTACTTTAGTATTCTTTAATGTCATCAGCATTTCAAAGCATTTTTGAGTAATGCAGCAGTTTGTAAGATGCACATGCCATTTCAATGGTTTGTGGCAAGGGAATCAGGAACTGCTGTAAGTCCTGGGGAACACAATATGGATATTCATCTTCCCTTCCTCTCCATGGCCTTCCATCACACACACATCCCTTCCCACCCTGTCCCACCCCCTAGATCCTTCAGCCACCACCTCAAGCACAAAGCAGACTGGCTGGATCTCACCAAGGAAACTCTCTTGGCCACTGTGGCAACAGTAGGCCCTGCAGATCACTCCTCCCTGCTGACTATTGATACTGATCCTCTTCTCAAGGTAGGGATGGCTGTATCTGTACAGCACCCTCAGGGAAAAATAAACCAAAAGCCTGGTTTACATAGCACCGAACACCATCAAATGCTGCCTGCATTTCCTCAGCAGCAAAGAACAGATGAGCCAGTGGCCACACAACACTCAAGCAAGTTATTTTCTTGAGGGTTTATGCATCTGTGATCAGAAAGCACCATACAACAGGTGCATAGGGTAACCCAAATGTTACTTGTGAAATAATCAGACTTAGATGTTCAGGCAGTCTGCGATTTTATAAGTCACCAGCAAGGGGCTTGCCCTGCTTCTGCACCACTTCCAGTGATAGAAAATTCCTCTGCAGTCCCTATTGGTCCAATACATGGGCAATAAAACATATTTCATAACTGCAGAGCTCTTCTGACCTACCCTGAGGTTGTTTTCCAGAAACAGGTCATTTTTTACTACATGAGGTGGCACAGGCAATCTGTATGGCTGTACATGAGTCTAGGGGGTTTTTTAAACACAGTAGTATCAGTTTGTTAACTGAGGAGAAGAAATTTTGTGGGAGGAGGACATCTAGTGATGTGATATATATTTACATGCTTAGCTGAGCTGGAGAACTGGTGAGTTACAGAGGATTATAAGAGTTTTAAATGTGCAAGTTTGACTGTGCTAGAAAATAGTAGACCTGGGGATTTGACAGGACAGCATCCAAAACAACAAAACATCCAAAACAACAGCAACAGAAATTCGACCACATAATTCTGAAATCAATATTTATTAAATTAAGTGTTGCATAGACTTAGTGATATTGCCACACTTCTCACCTATAATGATCTCATCTCCAAATCTGGATTTATACTGACACTAATCACAACCTACATGTGCAGAATGACCATTAAAATAACAATACACTTAGCAAAAAAAGTTTCCCATTGCACTTCAAAGATGGTTAGCATAGCAGCAACTCTGAAACATAATGATGGGTCTCCTTTTAAATTATTTTCTTAAATAATTTTTTTAATTCTCCCAAAAGCAATAATTATTAAATCTCAAACTGAAAATCAAAGCTGTAATTCTGCATTGTAACTCACTTCAACTAAGTTTCATCAGTGAAGCACAAGAAATTCAAAACTATAGACAAATACAATAACAATCATAAGAGTCATCACTAGCACCTGCTATCAAATTTAATATTACTTAGGGAAAAAATGCTGTATATCACCAATATAAAACAAATATCAGTATCAAACTCATGTAACACCATTCACATCTGAATTTATACAATTTCCAGGAAAATACCAAAACATCTCTTTTCACATTTTTCAGAATAAAACAAAGCCATTATGGTGAAGTTAAAAAAAATTAAGTAAAAGAGACTGTTAATGATTTTCAAAGAAAAAATACATTATCAAATACGTTAGTTAAATAAGGACTAATGTCTTTTTAAAGCTGTAGAAAAACTCTACAAGGACATACATTTGGTTTTAATTCTTTTTGTTGTCTTGCTATTTCAGATCTAAAAGTAGTTGCACCAGTAAATTTTTAGGTGCATATTGAACATGCTGGTTCTCCTACTGCATTGGCACTATGACTAGCATGTCCCATAAAATTCATTTTCATACAGAAGGATACAGAAGGGTTATCTTGGAAAGATATTGCCAAAAATGAACTTGCATTTAGAGGAAAACCAGAGTTGTTCATGGAGATTGTTCCCTTCTGTGAGATACATAACAAAGAAAACACCCATAGCTGAGATGGCTTCTGATTTCAGTCTTTGTATGTGTATACATGGAAGAATATCTCCATAATTCATATTACAAGCATTCCAGAACTAAATTAAGTCACAGGGCATATCCAAAAGGATTAAGATATTTGTGCCAATCATATTCATTAGTCATATCCCTGACTTTGGACTGTAATCTAACAATTTGTGCTAGAAATTGAAATGGGTTTTTTGTAAGAATAGTTTATATTGGCAAGCCCTATGCAGTATGAAAAGCATAAAACAAGGTACTGATGGAATTTATCAGAATAAAAAGTAGTATCAAGGCAAGATTTTACCAGCTATTTACTTTGATAGTTACCTGATTATTGTTACAGCTACAGACATACATGGAAGATAATTCTCAGTATTTCCATGCCAACTTAGCACCACTGAGAAGCAGGACACTTGGGAGCACTGCTTCAGTCTTCTTCATAAGAACCATAAGCTAGTGCAATATTCCTCAGGTGTTTTCTACAACCTTTTAGAAAACCTGTGTAGTAATCACAGTACTGAAATTACAGAGGTTTTTCATGCAAAAAATTCTGTATTACCTGATGGAGCTGCAAAAATCTTTGTTATCTATCAAACTAGGGGAAAAACCCCAAACACACAAACAAACATTACTCCTTTCTTTGCTTTGCTTCCTTTATTTCAATTATTTACACACTACAGACATCTTTAAGGCTCTGAAGGTGCTGACCCAGAACTGGGAACAGAGGATTTGTGGGAGGGCAAGTCCTAACAGGACTGAGCTGGTTGGGCTGAGCAGGACAGGACACAGAAGAGCACACACCTGGTGCTGTCAGCACTGTCAGCACTGCCACTGATTATGATATTATGGTAGTATTCATGACCAGATTTCTGGATCATTTTGTATTGCAATAAAGTGAATAAATACAAAGTTGTTTTCTTTTCAACAGGTTATCAAATTTTTCACTGTTTTTAATTACTGTCTTCATATTCAGAGTGTCTTCTGCTTACACTGATATCAAAAATTTAACTGGAAGATAAATATTTTTTGTACTTTATTCCAAGTCATACACTGAAAGTATAGGAAAATTTATCATCAGTAGAAATTAAGTCAAAAAAAAAAATCAAACACCACCTTCTTTTATCACATTACAGAGACCAAATAATGTATTTTTCTCAATTTATGCTACTGGAAATTATAAACTGGAAGACTGTGTGAAGACATTCTTTAGGAAATCAATTGAATTCTCTATTATTGCCTATTTTTGCATTTTCTCAATAATTAACACTGGAATACAAAGTATATGATGGTTTTAGAGAGAGAAAATTACTCTAAATTTAATCTAAACAACTAAAATTCTTTCATTTCAGCTGATATAGTCCACTGAAGTTGTCAGCAGCCAGAATACTAAGCAACTTTTTTAAGGAAAAGTAATGCTAGGTGCCTTGCAGTCTTATTACCATAAATTACTCTTATACTCCATTGATTATTAAAATAAAAATCCATTTCCCTTACACATTGACAACTCCTTTCAGGAAGAGGGAAAGTTTCTCTGTCATGCAGAAAATTTTCATTCCAAAGTTTTCTAAACAAAATTGGCATTGACATTGCTGTGATTATTACAGTCAAGCTTCTGATTTTTTAATATTTTCAACCTGACAGATTTATTTCTTCTCAAATAAAAAAAAAATCCTTCTTAGAATAAAAATATATAGCTTCCTTATATTTCCTGATTCTGAAAATTACCAGGTGCCAAGCTGTGAACATAAGGAAATTGAAGACCCTAGAGGGTGACCTTTAAGAACCACAAAGGTGGGGAATTGTGATATAGTGGTTTAGGCAATTTCATTGCAGCTGCTTGGCTCTCGAAAAATGAGAAATGGGTTTTCTATTACTAAATATAATGAATTCCCTTTCTGTCCTGTCACAAATTGTCAAACTTCATTAATGAGAAGAAAGATGTGGCACATACATATATAAAAAGTAATATGAATATACATATTTAAAATGAAGAAATGCTGCATATTGCTACAGGAAGATTCTATCTCTGCATCAGATATTGCATAAATCTTTGTAAATAAGATACTTCAAAATTAACCAACATTGCAATATAATGCCACTTCTATACCTTCAGAGCAATTTGCAAAAGAAATGCCTACAGGTTTTTCAGGTGCATAGATGCGGCTCAGTGGCTGTATTTCAGAATAATATTTAAACCACATTTAAAGCTGTGGGTATCCAATGGAACAAGGCACCTGCTTTTATAATTTGGTTTAAGTATTTTGCTGAATAAGGGTGTAAAATATATCATCATTTAATAAAATGATTTGCACTTTGGTTTTTGCCATTACATTAAATTCATTGTGGCTCATTTTGATTTTGATTACAGTAGTGGCTGTCTTTTATTGTCTTATGTAATATATGAATGAATTTACTGTCAATAGGAAATGCTCAGATTTTGCTTGATAATCACTGTAAAATAATTTGGATTTACAGCAATAACAAAACTGAAGAAATCCATTTCACGCAAATTTCAATTTACCTCCAGCCTTAAGCCAAGGCTTTTGGTAGTTAGACTATTTTGGGAATGAAGGAGATAACTGGAATCATGCAGGTCCCTACATCTGCATAGAGCTCAATGAGCCCAGCAGATACCCTGAAGGACAAAATGAGACCACTTATAGGCAGGATGAGTTATCTGTGACCCACAACCCTTTCTGGCACAACTCCCAACTTTTATTTCTCTATTCTGTTGAGAATTAATTATATATAAACTTTCCAGAATATAGAACTAGTATTTAGGCAATTAGGAACAGCAAGATTTCTACAGCTATGGTGTGGTGGTGACCCAGCCTGCCTTCTCGATGAAAATTAATGAAATAAATTGAGTAGATTTTTCCTGTCAAGACAGTGAGTCTGAGAGGGATGGGGAAGCCATGGCTGGGGAATCCCCTGATCCTCCTGCATTTTAGCTTGTCAGTCGAAGTTTCTGTTCCACCCCTTTCCCCTCAGAGTTATTTTTAATATTCATAAGGTTATTTTAACATTCAGCAAGCTCTGGAAAGTTCTGCAGTTCTGTTACGTTGATTAGTTAGTTCAAATATGTTCCTCCCTTGTTCAAAACTTATTGGATACCTGTCGCCCCTTGTGGAGGTCGGTGCGCTTATGCCACCAGTATCCCCTCAAATAGGTAGGCTGAAAAGGCCTTCCCCCTGGATTCCTGGCTTCAGCCATTTCAAATGTACCTGGGTTCCTCTATCCAGGTTGGTCTCCCCACCCCCTTTGCTATCTGATATACCTTAGCCCTGCTACCTGAAACTGCTGTCCTTAACCACACCCATGAAGTCCCCCCACTGGTTCTGGAATCCCCTCTCTGCTCCCCCTGCCCTCTCCCCATTGGTCTGGTGACCTCTATAACCCCGTGCAGAGAACAGCTCACTCTCTCTGTCCCTGGGATCCCTTCACATGCAAGGAGCCTTGCGTTNCCCCCCCCTCCTTGTAACCTCCCCTTTTCGTTCCCCTTAAAAACTCCGTGTAACCGTTCCACGAGGGCTCTCTCATAGCCCTGCATCCTCTGACAATAAAACCTTGGGTGCTGCTACAGGGGGGTCCACTCCCACTTCTTTGTTCCCGCTGTCGCTCTTTTTACACCGGCTGCTTCTGCCTTACTTGCTGCGGAGCTGACAGCTCGGCAGAAGGGATAGAGAGCTGCATCTCTGCAGCAAGTCTGTCCAGCCAAGCGCTCTGTCGCCCACAGGCTTCCGGGCAGCCTCCGCGGCCAGGGACACTATGGAAATTCAGCATGTCATACACTTCTATGATCCTTGTTGACAAGTAAACCACAACAGATTTCTTCTGTACAAAACTGTACCAAAAAAAATGATGCTGAAAGTCATCGAGCAACTTGAACAAATCTAATGTCATAGTAGAAAAATTGCTGCACAGTAATTCAGAATATCCTTCTGATAGGAAAACTGAAACTGCAAGCTCTGAACCAGAGGCAGTAGAGAAGTCTGACCATCTGTAGAAGAGTTTTCTCTTCACTGGAGTAGACCAACACAGCTTATTTGCAGTATGTGCTCAAAACTGCTGCAGTCCAAGGTCTTGTGTCACCGTATTCTGGTCACGTCCTCTACTCCAATACACCCTGTTCACAGAGTACCGACTCCTGAGGTTCACTGAAAGTATCTGAAAGTGAGGACTTGTTTCTTTCCAAGCTGTTCTGCAATCACAGACTCCACAGGAGATTGTGTCCCTGTATCTAACCTCTTTACTCACTACCCAAATCCTCCACAACATTAATTAGATTGATGCTGTATTAGAAAGGATTTTTCTTCTTGCCTTCTCTGCAGTTGCCTCAGAAGTGTCAAATCTACATCAAACCTGATCACTGGATGTGCTCCATGGCCTCCCTCAGGGCTCCCGAGGTCCATCTGTCCTCAGCCTACACATCCAACCTTCTTTCCAGTGGAAACCAAGGCAGAACAAGCACGGCAGGGGGCTGTTCAAATGCACCCAGCTGTTAGTTGTGTGCAAAGTCAGCGCAGCAGCCTTACCATTTAAACATAGCCAAAGGGTCTTTGCAAATTACTTGTCCCTCAGAAATTTTGCTCTAGTACTTCTCCCTCTGTTATGTGCTTAGAGCATTACTCTGTCCCATTTATGCAGGGCATGCTCATTTCTGCTGCTTACTTAGCAATCTTGAATTTGAGAGATAGACTAGAAAATCAGGTAAAGTTTTTATTTCTAGATATTAAAACAGAAACAGAATATTTTTATGTAGTAATAAATAGAAAATCTAAATTTCAGTTCTGAAGAGAAAGATTATTCCACCTTCCCAAAGTATGCAGCAGCCCATTGCTATCTGTGCCCATACTCAACCTTAAAATGCTCTTTTAAACAAAGCAGGCTTTATCTAAATAAATGTGAATTTTGGTAGTGTCAGGTATTTTTCACAGATGGCTAGCCGTATTGTAGACATCACACAAACAAATGCAATTACAGAAATCTGAGAAAGGGAAGATCCCTGCTAGTAAATGCAGTTCAAGTCACCAGTAACTGCTAAAATTAACAGAATTAAAAAGTATTGAAATCGGGATCTATTAAGAGTAAAGAATTTGTTCTTCGGGTGAATATCCTTATGAAACCAAAGATGTCTTACTATTAATTTTTAAGAGTTTCTGGGTTTTGGTCCTTCTGGTTTTCTTATACCTATAAAACTGGAATTAGTCCTTTTAATTGAAGACACCAGCTGAGAGCCTCACCTGGTGCAATATCACAGAAGGCAATCAGTCAAACATTGCCATCTATCAATATCGGGGGCATTGGATCTACTTTCATTATGACTTTAAAGAGTCTGTACAGCGTCTGTCTTGCAGGCAGTTGTCTGCACAGGAACAGCGACATCAGCAGCCCTGTCAGTGGCAAAGAGATTTTCAGGTTTCTCAGCGTTATCTGCAGAGACCTCTAGTGGGAAAGAGCAGCAAGGCTTCCGTTTCTTCCCAGACCACAAAATCGGACTTCATTTCTCTAACTATCCTGCTAATCCATCCGTGCTCCGAACAGATCTCTGCTTTTTGGCACTACGAATTCAAATACAAGTGAAAGAGAAGCACCAGGCGATGAGCAGAAGCCGACATCCTGCACTCAGCAGGATGGAGATCACCTGGTAATACACGGGTGCGTCTCCCCAGCTGGGACTCTCCCGGTAGCCCACCCCACCGTGGTCTCATCTTCAGAGACACCCACAGGCCCCAGGCCATTTCAGCTACTCCCTGTCTGGTCACGCTTGACCTGTGGGAATGCACACACACTTATTTGCACACCCAGTGCTCAGTCCAGCCACTGGCACCAGGGGCACACATACCCCGGTGACCCATGGTCCTATTCCAGAGGCTGGCACTGGTTTTCAGCCACTCTGATGCCTCCAGCGGCTGGCAAAAAGACACAGGAGCAATCCTGACCCATGATCTGACTCCAGCCACCGCCATCCAGACGCTCCCAAACCCCACCCCCTCATACCAAATGGGGAATCCCTCGTCCAGGAAAAGTGTTGGAAAGGATTTCAGTAAGAAGAAAGACTGATGAGGAGCAGCACATGGCCCTAGAAGTGCATATGCAACCAGACCTCTTATTCCCTCCTGCTTTCCCCACTCCCGTTCTTCCCTAAACCATCTAAATCTCTCCCTTTCCTCAGCTTTGGTTTCTCCCCTAAGCATCCCATAGTAAGTCCTGTGCAATCCCCAAAGGCACTGCTTTGTTTCCCGTAATGTGCCCTGTTTTCCTAGGTAACAGCTCAAAAAGTGCTCCAGATTTGACTCATCACAATGTGTGACATCCTAGCACGGTGGGGCTGCGGCTTTGCTGGGGCTGCCCGGGAGGGACTAGGCAGGGTGTCCCCTACCCTGAATCCACAGTTTGGGTTCCTGCCTGCTTCTGAGTACCCGTGTGCTCCTCTGGGCTTCTGGAGATGGGGCCTCGATGGGCTGATGCCTCCTGGGAGGGCCTGGGAGCAACCTGTCAGGATAATATTTGGAGTCCCCTCCATCCACCTCCTTCTGCTCCTTTGTGGGTAAGAACAATGAGTTTTTATCACATAACCCAGAGGACAAAACATTTAAAATTTGATTATATTTAGAATGACTTATACATTTTTATGCACCACACTCCCATGAACAGCTGTAAGGTCATCTCTAAATGATCTTATAGACTCTACATCTTCCACTTGGCAGCAGAAGTACAGTGAGAAATAACATTGCTTCACTGTAAAGAGAAGAGAACATGTTGGGACAGCCTGAAGCAATAAACCCCCCTGCTCTCCATAAATAAAAATGGTGCCAACTGGCAAAACCATTAGCAAAAACATTAACATGAGAATGTATAGAACAGTTTTGCATAAGATTCAAGGATAATAAGTCAACAAATAAATAAATTACACTGCTGTACTTATTTAAATTGTATTTCATGTTTCCTAGGGACATGGACATAACTTGGGTAACACTTACTGACTGACAGATAACAGATTGTCTCCATATAATTAAGAAGACAATCTCTTGCAAAATACTGTTTGCTACAGGAAAATAGTGCTTGTGCTAAAAGCTGATGGTCACTTTTTCTTTATGTCAAATTTCTAATGTTAAACAATCCCAGTCCAACACAGTTAAAAATTAAGAAAGTAGTGTAAATGCAGAATTATAAATATTAAAGAAATTTTTATCAAGTAGTACGCTAAAAGGAAAGTACAGAAGGCTGTTTTCTGTGGATTTTCATAGTAATGAAAGAAAAAATAAGCTATTTTTGTCATAGCATAACATAACCCTGGGATATCACGAATAACAGTTCTATACTATAGAAATTGCATCACATAACTAATAAACTACCTCACTCAGAATTGCCAGGTCGTGTCTCAGCTGTTATGATAAGAAAATATATGGAAAGTTTTAACAGAATGGGATCTTACTAATTGGTAAATGTTGAACAGACCTGGCCCACAATTTTTCTTTTGTTGATATTACAGGGTGCATTTCACTGACCAGTTATCACACACTCACCCACGGAATACCTTCAGACTCTGTAACAGCTTTCAGCTGTCCTCCCTGAGCATGGGGGACTTCTTCAAGACATGGGGTTATTTCAGCTTTGCTGCACCAAGAGTACAAAATCATCTTTTACAAGTTAGAGGCAGTGAGAGAGCAGAAGTAGTTTCTTATAGGAGCAGTCAGGCACTGGAGAAACAAGACTGATGGCAGTATTAACAGTAAAGATAAACCCAAGGCAGGGTGCCAAGCATTATACAACTTGCACTTGGTAGCCCTGTCCCAAAGGCCATCCTGGTTCCCATATATCCTGCTGTGCTCTGGTTAGTCAGATGCAGTTTTTCTCTTACCACCCACAAGCAGTGGGTAGATTTTGACCAGGCAATATTTTGTGTTTGTTTGCTCATGTTGTCCCAAAAAAGAACCCTGGGAGGCAATCAGAATTTTTGCTTGGGAAGCATTGAACCTAAAGTGGATATAAAATTGCAAGAAACTGGCAAAGCTGATGAAAACATCCCAGGTTTATCTATGCCTCAGGCTAATATTTAATTAGGCAGGCATAAGTGTTGCTGTCCTGCAATACTAGGTATATGCATTAAACAGCTTATTCTAGTAGGTGGCTGTGCAGGACATTAAGGTTGGGCAGGATTTGTAGTTTGCTTTTAAAAGTGAATTTTATACCCTTCAAGAACAACTAGGGTTCTTACTGTTTTTATTTTTTGTGATCCTGAAATATAACCTGTCCCTGATAACCGTGGTGCTGGCAACTTTGTTATACTTGCCTCCTGATAATGAATTATGCTCACCTGAGGAGAGAGCAAACAATTCTTTGTTGTCATTCGTAAAAAAAATCAGTCATACTTTTCTTGCTGGTTATCAAATTCATATGTTCTGTCTTTGGAAATGATTTACAGGATAAACAAGCACATGGAATACATAGTGAGTACAAAAGAAAACGAACAAATGAATCATCCTGTCACTCTATTTGGAGCCCTTCACAAAGCAGAAAAAGCCTAAAGTGTGCAATGAAGTTATTACGAAATGCATCACACACACACACATCTACAGAATTATACGTTTGTATTATCACAGTACTTCAGTAAGCCCTAGCCATGAACCATGAGAAGCCACTTCAATCAGTGTGATATAAACGAAAAAAAATTATGCTTTTTCAAGGCAATTACTCTGAGAAACGTCTCCGATGTAGAGTGCAACAAGTGCTTACAAGCAGCTTCCCCACAGCTTAAATTATAGGAGCACAATTTTGCTGCACTTACAAAATGATGTTAACCTACTGTTTAGAAGTCAATTAGAAAAATGGTGACGAATTGGATTATGGTATCGACAGGAAGCCATGGGCAACTGAGCCAACCCTCAATAAATTCTGATCATTCTATATCTAAAAAGCTAAGCTTCTTCTGCTCTTGTAAGTCAAATTATTTCATTGTGTAGTAGTGACTTCTTTGTCTCATGCCCCAGAAGATGGCAGCAGTCCCACAGTATTTTATGGATTTAGAGATGCAGTTGCTCTCAAGCCTTTTCTAACAGCTTTCTCTATTTAAACACTAAAGAAGTAAATATTCCTAATCATAATTTTGCTGTTAATATGGAGTTTGTACCTTGCAATTTACCACCTGTTCATGGCAGGGAGTTAAAATTTATTTTAAATGAGACTAAAATTAAACTAAACTCACTTGTATTAAAACACCTAATTAACAAGCTTCTAAAAGGACATGTGTAAGGACTTAAAGAGCCCAATTACCTGTCTCAAACATTATTAAGGCACAGAAAGATTTTGCCAGAAGATAAGCAACTGTAGGGCACTAACTCCAGCCCTGGCAGAGGTGAGGTCTGGCTAATGCATCGAGGCAGAAATTCCCATTGTGGCTAAACATGTAAAGAAGTGCTCATACGCATATCACCAGCCAAAAAAAATCACTCCAAGCTGTGGGATAGATGGCATCTGTGACCACTGAAGCCTCTCCCGCCCCCCAAATTTGCCTTCGTGGATAACTGGAACCTGTAAGTTAAGACACCGTGATGGGATAAGAGATTTTTGAGATACGATAAAGGTGGTCCGGGTGCCATTTCAGACCTAGTGGGGGCTAACAAAGCTGGGAGAGCAGAATGTATCAATGAAAATGGACACAGAGAATGCAGAACTTATGGGCCACAAGGAAAGGCAACCCAGAAACTGTGCTGAAATCAGCTCATACTGGGTAAAATGTAATTCTGGCAGAGGGAGATCACATCCACCAACTCACAACCCACCAACTCAAAAAAACCACCGACCCAAAAGAAAAGAAAGACTGAACATGGGACTAAGTAGCATTAGAAGTGAAGGACTGGTTAACCAACAGAGTAAGAGAACTGTGTAGTCAATGAGCATTAAATCCTTTGTTTGCTAAAATGTGTAAATAGTGAAAAGTTTTGAACAACCTGGGGACCCCACCACTGAGAAGCCCAGGGTGAAGAAGGACCAATGGGAGGCAGTTGGATCCATAGGTGAGAATACCTTCTGCTTGATCTCTCGCTCTCTCTCTCTCTTCCCTCCCTGTCATTTCTATTTCTTTCCATCTCTCTACCTCACACTTACTTTTAAATAAAATATGTATTATTGGCTTTGACATATGGTCATGTCTGCACCTTAATTCAGGCAGGTACATCTCTCACTAATCAGATCATAACATGCAATACTATTTATTTAGTGTTTACTGACACTGAGGAGATATTAAAAAATACTAAATATTCTGTGCTTATCTTAAATATTACACTCTGTTTCTCTAGCTCTTCCATAGAGGTTTAACAGAAGCCTGAAAGAACTCTGAATAACTAATTTAAATAAACAGACAAACAAGCAAATAAATGCGATATTCTCAGATTTGCAGTGAAAGTTCATCAATTCATTTAAACAAAGCTGGTTGCTTATTTTTTTAAAAAAAAGAATAATTTCAGCAATAGTACTTTTCATTAATTCAATTACGCTTTTTATTCCATGAAAGAAAGAAAATAGATGTTCATACCATATATAACCTGTAACTAATTATGACACGGAATTTCATCAGTGCTAAATGACACTACAGAAGGAAAGTACAGTCTCACGACAGTCTTGTGTCCTGAAATATCTTTCTAACAGGCCAGCCTGGCAATAATAAAAGTTATTAATGTTTATTAAGAAGATACATGACAGCTATCTTCAAGCTGTCTTGTGCACAATACATAAATATTTTGGCACTTTGCAATCAGACAGGAAATTTTATGAACCTCTCTGTGAAATCACCTAGCATTAGAGGAATTTTATTTTCACCACAGAGAAATATTTGGCAGTCAGACCATAGTGATCTTGCTCATCACTTAGAAATGTTGGCATCCTGATACATTAGTTTTACTTCACTATTCGGTATAATTAAAATATCATAGTCAGGGGGCTTAATATGAAATGTCCTTATGAGCTACATTAACCATGTGTTAGCAAACTAAAAGTCACACAAAAGGACTTATTCTGTCCTGATTAGTCTAATATTAATTCTATATTAAAGGTACCTTGCAAGTAATTTATTTACAAGAGGATAGGGTAATGCTGCTACTTTGAATCAGAGGGATGTGACAGGGATGAAGATCAATTTTAATAGCTAAAATGTTAATTTTAACACATGAAAGTCATTGTACTATAGACAGTCACAGGTGTTATGAGAATAATAGGCAGAACCTGTTTAAAATTATCCTGACTTTTCTTTCAAGTGCCAGTCAGGTTAGTACTGTATGCATCTATTCCAGCTTTTACTGCCACAAGTAAATCAAAATTTTAAACCATCCTTAACAACCCACTGTCCCATCTTATTTTAGTTGTTGATAGTCTGCATTCCACAGCACGTGCAGAAATAGAGAACTATTTTGAATAGATGATCTCTTCATAACCAAAATATCTCAAAATGAAACAGTTAATATTTCAGAATAACTGCAAAGTTCACCACTTCTGTTAGACTTTTTTCCCTGATAAACACTGGTAAAATCATTAAGCAGCAGAAGTCAGAGAACTGATCTCTGCAGGATGTCATGAGAAAAACAATCAGTCACTAATGATTTCTTATTTATAATTACTATTGGGACTTGTCACTTAATTAGCCCTAAATTCATTAGTGCCATCTTGATTATCACACTGAATAATCGATCAAGATGCCATGCAGCACTAAGTCAAATGCCTCACAAGAACAAGTCTGCTACATAAAAAATATTACCTTTATCAACCAAACTTGCAACCTCATCAAGAAGTGGCTCCACAAGTATCCATTCTATTGCTTTGCCCAGAATCAATGTCACAGCGGATGGATTACTCACTTTTTGTATTATCTTATTTGTGATAAGTTAGATTTAATGTTTGTTCATTTAAACCGGTCATGAGAGAACAGAGAGTGATCAGAGTAGCCTGTGTCCCCTTTACATGCTGTTTATAGTTAAGATTCCTTCACAAGCTGTCTATAGTTAAAAATGCACTGGAAGATAAGTTTGTTAATGAGACTGTTCAGGTTGCTTGAATGCTTTGTGTAAATCACTGACCTTGCGGGAGCCAGGAAGAATGTTATCACACCGGCAGCCAAAAAGAGAAACAATGTACTCCCTCCCCCGGTTGCATAAGACCCAGAAGACAAGAAAAGTATAAAGGCTGAGACTTTTCGAGACCAGAGTATGCACTGTTTGGCAGAGCAGAGACTCCTCCAGGCACCCCGCGCGGATTTTGCTTTCTGCCGCTTGCTAATAAATCTTAAATTGATTGTAATTGGGCTCTGGCAAGTTTTTCACCGCAATTACTTATAACATTATTCACTCTTGCTGACTCTGGTGCAGTGCTAGCTTCCTGCCAGCTCAGGGAGCTTCTTGGCTAGCTACTGGATGAAGTTCTTCTGGACTGCTGGCTTAAAACCTCTGTCTTTATTCATCTCCCTATTCTGAACAGCAGTTTAGTTACAATGTGGTTACTCATCATTCTTCAACAGAAATACATCTCTTCTGTTTGCTTTCTCCTAACCGCAGAACATAGACATAAACTAACGGAAAATCCAAACTTTTGAATTGTTCCTGTGAGCTACACAGTACCTACCTAAAAATGAGCCAATAGTACTGGTATATCACATTCTTCTTAAACCTTAAACATTTCTTTGCATTGTCCTTAATGCTTCTGAAATGTGGGAATTTTTGCTTATTGGTCCATTTTAAGGCAAGGGGAACTGTTACTTAGTCTGCACTCCAATTTGCCATGAAGGCTGGTGCCATGCAAACACCAAACATGATGGCAATGCCTGGAGATGAACCAAGAGTGCTTCATGGCTGTGCCAGTGCAGAGAAGTAGCTGAAGGTCTGTGCTCTGCTCACACCAGGAGCACGATACCTGATGTGTGTGCATACAGCCAATACACACATGCCTCAGTGCTGAACTGTCCTGGCTTCTGTGCATGGAATTTCAGATAACTTGGTTCCGGAAACTGCACATATTTGCAGAAATGAATGCTGAAATTCTGACCCCAGGACAGCCTTTTGCTGGACTGTTGTACCCTGTAGCAGCTGTTACTAATCTCACTGTTTCTGCTCCTGGATTTCATTGCTTACTTACATCAATGGTTTTAGTGTTGATTTGAGCTTTACTGAACCTTTAAACAGTTTCTCCATTTGCCCCCTCTAATTTTGTAAGTTAAAGCACTAAAGAAAGTCATAAAAGGCTGAGAAGAAAATAAATGCTTCATTACTGGCAGCACTATTTTTTTATGGGAACACAGTGAATCTGCTTGCAGAATGTGCATCAGCAAAACTGTCTCCCATGGAGGGTCTTGATAAAAAATGGCAAGTGATGACCAAGCAGCGGAGCTTGGACACAAAGTCTAGAATTGCTAGTGTAAATATTTATTCATGCATATGAAGTGTCCCACCCAAATAGGGGCCCCCCAAATCTGGACTGACACGGGTTTCTTATAGTTTCTTAACAGTCTTATTGAATTGTTGAGGTACAACATAATTTGAGTCATCAATAACTCCCATACTATGAATTACTGATGGCAGTAAAACTTTGCAAAGCACCTATATTTCTGCAGCATTCTTGCTGCCTGTTGATCCAGGTGTCCCTGGAGTCAGTCTTGAGATAGCTATGTCTTTATGATGGCAGATGACACTAGGAGGGTTTCAGAGGTGTGCTAGAGGAGGTAGGATGCTGGTGTTGTTTTGGTCACCCAGGCATGTCTTTTCTCCTTCACGGTCAGCTCTAAGCTTCTAGGCAGCCAATTCCTTCTTTCCAGGGCTGGACTGTCCCTTAGCTTTACTTCAGCATAAACAATGTTACAGTCTCAAGTAAAATTCCACTACCTTGTTTCATTACAGGGTATAATGTGACCTAATTAACATATCCAGCAGCAAAGAAGTTTTTAAAAGAGCAATTTTTTTTGACTAATGGAAATTTTACCATTTCATTTCAGATGAGTGAAAATAATCATTGAACGAATACTGCCACTGAGCTGTAAACACAAAGTTCTGCTGTATTTCTTGCACGACAGACACTCGTTTCAACAGTAATAACCATACAACAGGCTACAAGGCAAAATTATTGAATAATCTATGTAGTTATCAAAACAGTTTTCTATTGTGGTAGTGTTGGCACTTCTTAAAATTTGACTAATCCTCTCTTGAACACATTAAAACTTTTGGCCTCCACTACATCCCTATGTTTCACAATGTAAAAATTATTTCCTTGAAACAAAACAGAATAAAGAAGAAGAATGTGTGGAAGAAGTGGGGATAAAGAATCTGTTCACTGCCAGTGTTCTCAGCTGCTCACTCATTTTTCCGTAGAACTCGCCTTTTTATAGTTTATCTGCCTTAGCATATCCCCTGCAACTTTGGTCATCAAAAGTTTGTAGTTTCCTACATTAGTAGGTAAATGTATATATTTGATTTCATAGAGCTTTGTTAGTCTTTAAATAGTCTTTAAATTATAGAAATAATAAAAATATTATAACAAATTTATTTGCATGTTAATTTTTGTGTCTAACTATGGAAATATTATTTATCAGATATTTGCACTTTATAAAATAAAAAATAAAATATTGTTTAGTAAAAAGTAAATGGAAGTCACACCATCCAGTAGACTTCTAAAACCCCTCCCTCTGATTCTCTTCCAAACTTCCCACATCAGTCACATGGCATTGTCTTTCACTCCATCTGGTTTGCCAAGCACTCTGTGAATGATAATTCACCCTTTAGTAATTACATATTAAGAAAGGCTTTTTTCTCCACTTCTTCCTAAAAGTAAAAAGATGTTTCTATATTCTTTGAGAAAGGAAAGGCTTTTGAAAAGAGTATTAAAAGAAAGTTGCAACAAATTCATAGAAACTCAGCTAATAAATGGGCACGGAGGTTTGCAGGTACAATCACTTATAAGTGAATGGTGACCAAAGATAGACCAAAGGTTGGACTTGATGATCCTGGAGATCTTTTCAACCTTAATGCTTCCATTATTCTATGATATCATGGCCAAAGCAAACATGTTATGTAAAGTGTACAAATAAACAGGCAAGTAGTATTCAGGCTGCATTTAAGGAATTCAGAGTTGTAACACAGGGTCCTTCTCACACTCTCAGCCAAGGCACCTTTATTACTGGCAATAAAAAGGAGGTTTAGCTAGCATGTACTTCCACTCCCTTTTTTTCCCTCCAGTACCTACATGTGAACTCGAAGAAAAGGAAAACGGGGAATTTAATTTAGCTATGGTAATACCACCACAGCTAAAATAAGCTTGCCATTTCACTCTCAAACTAGAGTCTTTGACAGGAATTCCTTAGCAACACAGAAAGGAGGCAAACTTCTCATTACATTAAACATTAATTCATAAGTGCAGAAATCTCAGGAGTAGCATTTTGCTACTTTGCACATACAGAGTGCCTTTGACACAGTCATCTTGAGTTTTTTAAATACAGGGAACTTCCCTATGTAGCAATGGAAGAGCCATTCTTGGTTGAAAATGGAAGCACAGTAGTTTGTCCCAGCTGACAGTGAACAACTGATGGATCAAAGCATCTGAGTAAGGGTTCCCACTTTGTTACAGGTTTGTTTTGTGCTGACAGCATGAGAAATTCCCTGAGTATTACCTTGAGTAGTCTTGAGCGAGTATTTAATTTGTCAGCATCACAAGTCCTTGATCATAAAATTGGAAAAGATTAAGCAATGTTTGAGTAAATCACATAAAAATTAGAGAAGTCATTTAGAATGAGGTAATTAATACTCAATGTTCATATAGTTAATAACTAGTGTCTTGATCCTGATTTTCAAATAAATTACAAGGTTGTACATACTGCTTTAATAATTTGGACATTCTATGCACCCTGCAAATTATTTGTTTCAATTCTCTGTTGAAAACAAAGGAGTCCGTTTAGATTTTTTGAAAGTGAATGTAAAATTAAAATCTAGTTGTTGTTAGAGATTTTTGCTTTTCTGGAAGATAATAATTAGCTATTCTAGTCTATCTATACACTTTTAAGTTCTTAGTGCCATGAAGTACTAAATTAGAAAATCTCTCAAACCACCTCTAATGAAATAGCAATGTGGATGTTTCACAAAACAACCATTGGTGCAATTTATTATCATATCCCTAAATTAATGAAGGCTCCAAGGACATATGAAGTAGCTTGTATTTTTCACAATTACAAGGTCATATACAAACCATTATTCCAGAGCAGTCATTTACAATCCCACTTTTCCAAGAGTAGTACGGTTTTCTGCTATAGTCTTACTCACGTTAGCTTCAGTAAGTATCTCCTAATTGGCTTCGAAGCTCAGTTTTCTATTTTTTACAATGTAGTAATTTTGTTAGATACCCATCCTATCACTATTTTCTCTGTTCCTTCTGCTGACATGCATTGTTTCTCCGGCCAGTGACTCTCATTTTCAGGACCCATCCTTCTGTATGGCTGTGCTTTGGGACTTTTCAAATGCCATTGTAAATTCCTAGTAAGAAAGGGTAGCCAAAAAAACCCCTTTACCTTCATGCCAGGAATAATAAAACTGTTATTTCTCTGTTGTTAGACAAGCTGATCATATTTCTCTGTTGAGGTGCATCTCCCCCCCCACCACCCCTTGGGCTGCTTTACAATTTCAGGAATGTTTGTTAGGCTCAAGCCTTGATTAATGCCTCTTATGCAGTTAAGCTCATGTGTTGGTTTTGCAGGGCCTGGTTTTTGGTAGCAGAGGGGACGCAGAGGTGGCTTCTGTGAGAAGCTGCTGGAAGCTTTCACCATGTCCAGCAGAGCCAATCCCTGATGGCTCTGAAGATGGACATGCCACTGGCCAAGTCTGGGCCAATAGAGATGATGGTAACACCTCTGTGATAATTTTTTAAGAAGAAAATCAAAACAAAGTGGGGGCACAATTTGAATTCCAGCTAGAGAAGGAGGAGGAGGTGAGGACATGTGAGAGAAACAACATGGAGACACCAAAGTCAGTGGAGAAGGAGGGGAAGAGGTGCTCCAGGCACCAGAGCCAAGATTCCTCTGCAGGCCGTGGTGATGACCACGGTGAGGCAGCTGTGCCCCTACAGCCCATGGGCCCCACAGGGGATGCAGAGATCCACCCGCAGCCTGCGGGGAGGTGTGTTGCCCTGACTTTGCAGTGTTTTCTTGTTAGACTTTCTCTCTCATGGCCATGACTTGTTTTCTCTCTATTATCTATGTTTTCCTAAATTGTAGGTGTGTTTACGAATTCCAGTATATTAGGCGGAGAAATATGATTGACAAATACTTTAACCAAGTGGATTATAGGAGGTGGTGATTTCTACCTCCAATCCACGGTGATGTGTGAAAACATATAAAATAAAGTCGGAGGGCTCTGCCCTCTCTCTTCCTGCTCTCTCTCCTGCTGCGTCTGTGTGTGTTCCTTGTGTAGCTCTCCTTCGGGCCCTCGGCCTAGCAGGCCTGCCTGGGGAGTGCCATAGAGGTGCCCACGCTGGAGTGAGTGGATGCCTGGAGGAGGCTGTGATCCGGTGGGAGACCCGGTGGAGAGAAGGGCCCCTGCTTCCAGGCTGGAGCAGCCTGTCCTTGGAGGGCTGCACCCCATGGAAGAGTGACCCACACCACCGCAGTTTTGGGAGAACTGTGTGCCTGTGGGAGGGACTCACATTGCAGCAGTTTTGGGAGAACTGCTGCTTATGAGATTGGAGCCACACTGGAGAAGTTCGTGGAGAGCTGTCTCCTGGGGGATGGGACCCCACAGTCTCACAGGGGAAGGAATTACTCTCCCTGCACAGTGGAAGAAAACCTCGGATGACGAACTGGCCAAAACCCCATGCCCTTTCTCCCCGAGCTCCTGACAGAAGGAGGGAGGGGTTGGGGGGGAAAAGGTGTTTTTAAGGGCTTATTTTACTTCTCGTTATCCTCCTCTGACTTTGTTACTAAGAAATTCACCATGTACTTCTAAGTTGAGCCATTTTGCCCTTGGAGTGTTTTCTCCCAGTCTTTATCTCAACTCATGAAGCCTTCGTTTAATTTTTTTCCTCCCCTCTGTCCAGCTGTAGCAGGGGAGGGCGAGTGAATGGCTGTCGTGGGTGCCTGGCATTTGGCCAGTGTTAAGGCACAAGAGCTCCCCTTAAGATTACTGGAAACACTGTCTGCTCCCTGGAATTTCTGTTGTCTAACGAGGTCCTGTTTTCTAACAAAGAGCATCCCTGGTCTTCATGTAAATTATTCTAGATTGATTCTAATCTGATTTACTTTGTGTGCTTTATGCATATAGTAAGTAATACAATGAACCTTACCATCAAACTTTGTGCTTTTGCAAACTTATGTTAAACATGCTTTTGTTGATATTTTGGTCAGTGTTTCTCTAAGCGACCTACACCACTCATTCACAATGCTCTCTCTTGCCTTTCACTTTTCAGACATTTTTTTCAACTTGCTAATGACCTTCATTGTTGTTTTCCCATTGTCACCTATTTAATTGAAAGTCTTTTTTAGCAGTTAATTTTACTTTAGATATCTCAGTATCTGATTTCTTGTTGTAAAAGTCCCTGATTGTAATTACCTTTCTATCCTTTGATTAAAGCAGCTTTTGTACCCTAAATCAGTGCTGGTGACTTTTCCTGCAATAAGCTCAATGACATCATGTATAATTGTCATTTATTACAATACCTTCTCCTTTGCTTGTAATTACTTTCCAAGCTTGTCTTACTGACTATCTTCTATCTACATTCTTTCCTTTTCCCTGATTTAATAAATTTGACAGATACCCTGTCTAGGCTGCTTCCTAACATCCTGAGATGAGCCTGGAGCAGTAAGGTAGCATGAAAACCCCTTCTATTGCCCTTATGCTTCCTTTTGGACGTGGTAGCTGGCCACTATGAGGCAAAGGCAGTTTCATAGATATAAAACTTCAGCTGCAAGTGTAATAATCTCACTGAAATACTCTCATTCCCCTCTGCTTTGACCCTGTGATGTTCTCTCACCAGGTTCAGCAGTAAGGACTCCAGATTCATACAAAAGATGCAGCATGAGAATTTAAGGGGAAGAAAGAAAGGATCAAGCCTCCTGCACTGAGTCTTAGATCTCCTCTCCTCCATGCCAGTTTCTTCTCAAAGGATGCCCTGTTGTTCCTAGATAAAAGTACACTGTAAAAACTCCTTTTTTTTTCTTTTTTTTTTTTTTTTTCAGGACTTACACTGACTTGCTTCCCATAGCAGTTCCCCGAGTCCAGCTAAAGCCAGTTACAGTTTTCTATTGCAGCTCTAGAGAGCAGTCAAGACCAGACAAATCAGTGTTTTCACAGTCCTTCTCTCAAACTGTCTTTCCCCATTTCTCAGTCTTGATCTGAACATCTTACTCAAAACAGCAACATATACTGTTTTTCATTATGGAAGTAGTTCATATTATTTGACACTTGTTTCTTGAATGACATGGGAGAATAAATATTTTATATCAAAGACAAATCAAGGCTAGATCAGAATTCAGTAATTCCCTGTATGACATCTAAAACAGATACTGACTAAACAATACCCTCATAGTGCAAGGGTATTTCACTTGACCTAAGTGTGATGAGAAAGGAAAAGGCTACAGAAAGGAGACCTCGTTTTTCTTTATAATATGTTTTGTATGTTGCTTTTTGCTCCCTGTGTTGGAAACATAGAATCATATAATAGCTTGGGTTGGAGGGACCTTAAAGAACTAGTTCCAGCCCCCAATGATAATGATTACAATGATATGACATATAATGAAAAAATTATAATGATTATAATGATAAGACACAACTCATTCCAAATTATTAAATTCAGGCTAGTGTCTCCAGGTATTAATATCAATTATTTCCTACTTTGTGTGGGTAGGTAGGTTAGATTAGTCAATTATCCATAAACACTGTTTTGGTTTCCATGGTTACTCAGGTGATTCTGGCACTTTTCTTCCACACCACTGGTTGCCAAGGATACAAGTTGTCATAGAATACAGCAGCTACAAGTCAAGATTGCAGGGGTATAGTCCTCCTGCATGCTGCACTTAGATGCAATATATCTTGTTTGAGGTAGGATTTGAATCCTGAGGGCATCATCAGTGGAGTTCTTTCAGTTAACCAAGTTAATACAATTGTTATAAAAGGAGAGGATGCTCACCAAACATAAAATGGATATGACATGACTACGTTGCCTGAAATAAAGCACTTGAGTACCTTCTGGCAAAAAATAGGAATACCCTGATCCTAACTGTACTATAAAATTCCAACCCAGAGCAACAGAAACTGAATCAGAGCAGAGTGCTGTCCACAGTTAAGGTCAACATTACCTTACCAACAGGAAAATCTCCTGCACTGTACAATAGGTACTTGTTAAAAAGAACCCACAGTATTTGCAAATGTGTGCTGCAATATGTAAATGGACAGAATGAGACCAAACAAACTATAATTGTAAAAAGGGATAGAATAGGAAGCGCACTGAACTAGGTTTACATTTTTCTGCTCACAAAATTACAAGAAGAGCTTTATGTGGACATTGATATATCTAAGTGTCTAAACTACATGGAAATACACAGTAGACCCAGTTAACCTGTATTCAGAAACTGAGCCTTTAATGATCTCCATCAGATAACATGCGAAAAATAGATGCTCTTTGTAATTTTGCAGTCCACATATATTAAAAAAATAAACCCCTGCATTTTCATTAGAATATAGTTTGCTAAGATCTAAGCTTTTAAGTTCTTTCAAATTGAAAAAAATAAGAATACCTATACTTTTCAGACACAACAAACAACTTGCTGAAAATTAATAACTTCTAATCTTGTAGAAACTCAAAAATTGTTATAGTGTGCAATAACACATTCTATCATCCTGGTTGTAATAATATGTATTCTTTAAAAGACAGTGTAAAATATAATTAAGAAACCTTTCTGAATATTGTTGCTGTCTGAAATGACAGATCACATTTCTGAAGCAGAATGTCACTCTGAATAAAAAATATCTTTCCCCCCATGGAAGAGAAAGCTTTAATTTTTTAATGGATGTTCACTTTCTGCTGAAAGTTTTAGAAATCCTGAGAATTGAGTGTCTAAATAAAAGCTTGAATTGTTTTTCTTCTGTCTTGATATTTTTGGGAAACTATTCTTGTAAATGGATATCTCTATTTCCTTTTCTAAGACACTATGTTTAAATTATAAATATTTTTTTTAAATCCATACAGGAAATTTGTAGTGATTTCTTTCTATTTTTAACTATATATTATTGACAGTAACTTTTTAAATGTACAAAATGTGGGCAAGAAATAGAAATGGCTTTCATTTCTGAAACATACACTATCTTTCTAAAGTTGGATAAAGTTAATGGACAGTCTTATCACCTGGTTAGGAACATAAGAGCAAATTCTAGAGACCCAGAGTCTGCTGTTTAAAATACTATATTGCAATTTTAGATGGTTGACCATTCTTATGCTAAGATATTACAAAATCTCTCTGATTAGCTGCAGAAGAAGCAATCTGTCAGATTGGCTTCTTTCCTCTCTTTTAAACAGATTTTAGCAACTTATCTCGAAGTTTGAGTTTTGAGTTTGCTAGCTGATTAAGAATGCTAGTAGTCAGCTGAGTAAACATTTCCATTAAGAGATCTGCAAATTTATAATTATCATACTTAATTTAGGACCAAATTAAATAATATTTACTGGAGTTGAGAAATTACTTCTGAAGCTACCAGTGTTACAAACGAAAGGCATTAAAATTACATGTGGAATTCACTAGGATGCTGCAAGTTTTATGTGAAAGCTGGTCCTCAAGAAATGCTAATCAGGCAGAAAACATTCTAGTAACACTATCAAAAGTGTTGGTGCCAAGTATAGAGCTAAATCTTTAGGCTTGACCTGAACACAAAAATGAAATTGGGATGTTTAGCTCCAACATTAGTAAGCTTTTGAGTCTAGAATTTTCACGTGACTTTCAAGAACTGGCCAAAATCACCTCTCTAGAAGAGTTGCACTCTTATCCATGGAAGATGCTTCTGTGCATTGGAAAATAGCTGCATGGAAACAACAGAGAAAATATACTGCAGAATTTCAGCAATACTGAGAAAAATTGTGTAAAGCAAGAATATGATGCACAGTGCCTGTCTAGGGTGAGTTCAGGATATCAGACTTTCCTGATGCCTATTCTGAGTCACTTATTTGACCATTCAACCTCCATATGCTTTGTTAGAGCTTTTTTGAGGACACCAAACTGTAGGTGTTTGAAGCCTCAGAGCTCCGTAACTTCTTGCCAACAGATGTTATGGAAACTAAGAGCTCAGGGTCAAAGGGAACTTAGGTGCTCATGGACTAGAAATACACAGAAATACCACAATCAGCTCACAAGCACTGAGAAAAAAACAGCTGGATGCTGGGCAGACATAAAAGCTACCATGTATATTTTTCCCTAGCTTCCTGCTTTTGGCAATATAGGACAGGGTACTGCACTAGATGAACCTTTGGCTTGACTGTGCTTATGTAAGAAACACTTGACATGTAATTTTAACAATCAGCTCTCCAACATAAAAGAGACTGAGTGTTACATGATAGATTATGGTCAAGATAAAACCACACTATGAGATACAAAAATGCTTGAAGCTCAGCCTGGATAATTGGAAATAGCCTGGATTTTCTGTTCTGAGCCCCACACATCTCCCTGTAACTATAAACAGTACATTGATATGGTTATAAAAATGGACCAGGATGACACCATTTCTTTTTTCAAAAACCTGTATCTGCTTTAATTTTCCTGTTCCAGTCAGCTTTTTCTTTTAGGAAGGCTGGTCTAGCAGTACAATTTCTGGTTGAGTACCTTTGTCAGCATGGGCCAGAGGTCATGGAGCCAGCTGAGAAGACAAAAAGGCAGCAGGCCCAGTCATTTTATTCTAATTCAATGTGTGTAAAGTATGCCAGTGTGTTTAACTCCTCTGCTTTCTACAGCTGACACTTGTTTATAAAGACTGATTCATACTACAGAGACCAACTACTGTAGGCAACAGTGACCAACTTTCAAAACACGAGGGAAAGGGATCAGAAGGGGAAGGGCCCCCTTCTCACCTTCTGTTTCACCACACACCCTCTCCTCTCCTCCCACTGCCCTGGGATCTGAAGGCCCCCCCTGGAGGCTGCTGGCCTGGCCTTGCTGGGTGCTCTACGGTGCCCTCAGCTCTGCTCATGCTATAGGGTGCTCATGGCCTACAGCCATGGGTATGGATGTTCCTCCCTGCTGCAGGAGGTCATGGCATGATATGAGATCACCAAGGACATTCAAATTGAGGAGAGAGAGAGAGACAGTGTGAAGTAACCCTTCCTCTTTGATCAGGAGCCCTGGTCTCTGCCTGGTCTCAATCAGCTGCCCAGGTGCAAAGAAAAGTCACATCTAGACACAGCCCTTCATTATATTTGGCTATGTGAAGGGAAACCATGATATGACAACTGAAAGAAAATTTTAAAGGACCTGTTCTTAACATACCCAGAAAGCTTCTCAGGAGTAACGCTCAGCTTAGAAACATCATTGTAAAGTCTCATGACAGCTAAGGCAGAAAAGTCAGTATTTAATTTATTCATTTATGTTCCCAAATAACTAAAAGCACATAAAATCCTCAGATACATACTGTTTCTTATGGAACAGCTCTCAAACATACCAGTAATAGAGAGTATTTGCAGTCTTTTTTATTTTATTATTTTCATTCTGAAAAGGTTTTTGTTTGCTTAGACTTTCAAGGAAATGACGATGATAGAGAAAAGTGTGGTTTAACCTTCTTTGTGGTTTCCCACATTGCCAAATTGTGTCTTTTATATTTGCCTTTTATACACCTTTAACCTATGTGGTTTTTTTACAAGGAATGAATCTGATGTTAAATTAAATTACTTGCTCCAGCTTAAGTAACTGGGGGCATTTCAGTGCTAAGAACTGGGACTGTGATATAAGTGATACCAGTGGTATAAAATTTGGAAGTCTAATTATTAGGACCTTATGGTGCCGAAAAAGACAGTCTAGTTAAGACTCACAATGTCAGTTCATATTTACTGGCACTTTTAAGGAATTGCTTCTGCACCAATTGTCTCTCTACCTCTGTAACTTTGACAAAGCAAGTGTTCCGTGTTCTCCTACAGCTGTTTGTGAGTGACAATGCCAGCACAAGCAAACAGTGATCACACCTTTTGATTTGCTTCACATTCTCTTCTTCCTTGCTAAGAGGTAAGAAAAACCATGAGGTTTGCTTTCATCGCTTGTATCTCCTATCCCTCCCTGGGAGTTGCAGCCAAAGGATTTTTGGGGAAGGTGAAGACAGGGGGTGGGAATTTAACATTCCTAAGGATCCCAAAGAAAGGGAAAGCACAATAAACTTGTGCTTTGTCAAAGAAGTACCAGTTCATGTGCCCTTCTATATTATGGTTACTTTTGTTTATCTGTGTACCTTCTGGACTATTTTGAAAGAAAGGAAAAATGCTATTAATAGCTGATGTTGTAGGACAGGTTTTTAATTTGGAGAAGAAAGAAAAGAAAAAAGAGGTTTCAGAACTTTGTGTGACTTAGCACCACACCTAAGCTGCAGATCCATCTCTAGGGCTGACTAACTGCTCTCTCCTTTGATCGGCTATGTTTATTCACCTTTGAAAGAGTGAGTGAGTGGGGATGTAATATTTTTATTAGGTACAAGCAAAGTCATAACACTTTGTAAGAGACAATTCATTTTCCTAATTACAAAGACAGGCAAGAAGAAGATTGTATTTGGTGCAATTAAGTGGTTAGTCATTCTTCCAGAATGAGAAAATCTTACATACAGCTTTTAAAAACCTTTTTGAACGACAGTAAAAGCAATCGTATTTTTTTTTAAAAAGGCATATATGCTAAATCTTTTACTGACTGTTGAATACTAAGCAAGCACTACATCTTTAATTAAATACATTTTAAACCACTTAATAAGTACTCAAATTGCTAACAGTCAAGTGACAAAGCCCTTATATCAATTTACCTCTTACACTGATGTAAAAGGCAAAATAGCTGCTGAATATGGCAACGAAAACTGGTAAGAAAACACCATAAATATGTCAAGGTATAAAAACCGAAATGTAAAACCTAGCAAAATACTTATTAAGCTACAAAATTGAATTTGAATTCTTTTCCTGAATCACAATCCATATGATATTTTGGAAACTATTCATTCCAAAGGATTTACACAAACACGGAATATAAGAAAATGCAGTAATTCTCTCCTATTGATAATCAGTAACAACAATGGACCTTGATAAAATTCCGTATGATCAGTAGCATTTTTTTATTAATACTTTGATTTAGGTATCAAGAAAAGCAACTTCTCCTAAGGATCCAGGCAAAGCTTTAAACATTTCTACATGAAAATAGCTTGAAATTAATAAAACAGAAGAGATATAACAAAATACAGAAACGTTAAAAATCTGTGAAGGTAAATAATAATTGCATGGATTTTTTAAAAAAAGAAGGAGAAGCAAAATCACAGTAATAACAGGAAATCTTTTTATCATAATTAAAAATATACATCTAAAAACATTTATGATCTTAGCTATTGAAAACAATCTGATCTTAACTATAGAAGATAACCTGAAACTGTAAGTAACCAAACTTTGTTTACAAAGAGGCTGTCAGTTCAATAAGGCTGAGAAAAAAGGAGGCTTAAATGGAAGATCCAGTAGGCAGGAATGTTTTAAAATTACAACTGAAATGAAGCTAACATTGCATCTGCAAAATCGCATGGTAAAATCATTACTGTGTCATTCTTTATGGATTCAGGCATACATGACAAGAAACGGACTTAATAACACACAGAAATGTTGTAAAACTACTGTTTTGATTAAGGAAAAGGGTAAAAGTATAGACCTGCCTCAGTGAAATACAACATACTTCAACAACAGAAAGAAGGAAAGGATTACACCATGTCACTCTAACCTTTTGCACTCTTACTAGATTTCCTGATACTGTCACTGGTGGCACAGAGACGCCGTTAAAAACCTATTCAGACACAATTTGTCAAGGTAAAAGCTTTACCTGGGCTGGCAGTAGAAATGACATGTAAGAACAACTTGGACATTTGGGGCCAAGAACTCACCTCATTTCAGCTTTCAAAAATTTTCACAATTATTGAGGAATCAAAAAAAAAAATTCTGTTTCAGATGCCTTGAAGGTGAATACTACCCTCTTTTTCAGTGTTGGTAGACTCTGCCTTGAACTGAAACAGATGAAGTTATTTTACCTATTTAAATGGGAGGTGGGAAAAGCGTATTTTCAGAAAAGTGCAATACAGTCTAGTAAGGCTTAAGTAATATGACCAAAGTGGCATTTATCCTAAACCCCTTTCTTTTGAAACAGATGTCACAGGGAAAACTTCAGAGCAGCTGGTTTAGCAAACCAGGTGAGTTGGGGAAGGACAGTAGGGTGCGGGGTGACTGGGAAGGCTGTGCCAGGCCCCTGTGGTGGGAGGAATCTCCTGTATGTCACAGTAATACTGTGTTATGCCTCAGGTCAGGGCTGCCCTGCCACAGCAAGAAGCTGCTCATAAGGTCCACTCGGCAGTGATGGGGGGTTGCGTGTCAGAGGCAGACTCCAAAATTACCCTGGGTATCTGGCAGTGAGTTAATTATCCTAGGTGATGACAGCTTCACAAAACTTTTGTCTGATCCAATGAATGCACTTACTGTGGGAAGGCAGGTGGAGGTAACCTGATCAACATTTACCTAGAAGGCTATATTTTGAAGTTTTGATGATTTTCAGATAGCATTACAGCATGCTGAGACTATTATTTCATGAGGGTTAAGCCTATTAATTTATCAATGATATGAAAACCAAGGACTGGCTCAGCAAGAAAATGCCTTCTTAGCCTCAGTCATCTGCAGCAAACCTGCCTTCATGATCTGTTTTGTCATTTCATGGCATTTCTGGAGTCTGCAGATTGGCAATAGAACAGACACCAGGTGCTGCTGCTGGATTTCTCGAATGGGAGATGTTTGCTCCAATTCCTTTGCGTTTGCGTAGGAGTAGCTGCATCTTGATCATTCAATGAAGACAATTAGAAAGCCAAGGGCACAGATCAGCTACCCCTCTGCAGGGAAAGCAAACAGAGGCAGTTACTGCTTTCATCCTTTTCACTCTGTTTTAATTATGATAGTGGGAAGAACCTCCTGACAGGACATGTAGAGGACTTGTGTCCCTAAGCTTGTGCTGTGTAAGGAGCCTTTTGTATACCTGCACAGATCCTTCAAAAGCATTAACATCGAGTGAATAATCCTTCCTGCAGAGAAAATAATATTTTAAAAAAATTGTGCCACTATATCTGGTGCCTTAACAGTCAGTAAAATTAGGATCACACAACCATGTGAAGCATTGGAGGACAATTTTCTTCTCCCACTGGGTGAGTAAATCAACTCCCAGTGCTGGCAGGAAGGTTTCAAGGCATGAGAAATGGGGCTGCCACAAAGAAAAGATATCCAGGCTTCCTCTCTCTGTACACACATCCTCTTTCCAAGTCAAGTAGACTTGGTCAACAACACGAAGAATAAATCTTCTCTTCCTTTTGTGTTGTTATTAGAATATTTTTTGGGAATTCACATGATACTTTTTTACTTCAAATAAGTAGACTCAGTCTCCCTAAGCTGGCCAAAACAGCCAATGTGCAGAAATCATGGAAACTGTGGAATCAAAGTTGGCATAACAACATAGCAAAAACAATTTTAAACAAATGTCAACAGACAGCTCCTTTAGGCTCCTTCATATATATTCAAAAGCAGTTCTGAGACATTCCTTACTTTAGAGTGCAAGCACATGAGTCATGACCTTCCCATACTGAGGAAGACTTAAGTAGCTTCAGGAAATATCGTAACAGACCTTTGTTGAAAACAGTTGGTAGAGTGGGTAAAAGCTGTTGTTCACTCAAGAGATGACATTTTTACATCTTTAAAATGCTTTATTTTATTTTTTTCATCATCTTGTAGTACCTGCAAAATACTATTCCCCCTGAGTGAAGCACTGGGAATTCATTAAAGACTGAGCAGAACTTGGCAATACAGTAGCATCACTAACAGGTGGAACAGAGGAGCTGGGACCTTGGCAGGCTGGTGCAAAACAGCATGAAACCTCTGCAAGTAAAGTTTGAAATTCACTGCTCTTTTTGTTTTATTTCACTTAAAAATGAAATTGCTTGTTCTAAAATGTTGCTGAGGTGGATATACTTAAATCACTTCTCTATGTCACATGGACTTTGGTGTTGAGTAGAAAAATGCCTCCTTCCAAATCAAATTGGTCTATTATTTTGGAGTGGAGCTGTAAAAATCAAAGAAGCAATCAAACCATTTCTGCATGCTCTGACTGCAAACAGAAAATGGGAATGAGGCAAGAATAGAGCAAAATCAAAGAGAAATGCTGAATATTTTGTTGAAAAGCTATGCTGAATAAGCTATGAGTTCTCTTACAGAGGCTTCAGACAGAGATACTTGTCATTAGGATGTGTGACTTTGCCAGATGAGCAGCACTGGGTCCCCAGCCCAGTGTTTTCAGAAAATTGGAAAGGTAAGGATCAGCAGGAAGGTGGAATGAGGATGTGTGAGCTGGGGAACATGCCCCAGCGCAGCTCATGGCAGACAGGTGCTGGCCTCCTGCTGCAGTCCCCGTGCAGCCAGTCGCTGTGGGAAATCGCTACCAGGAGGGACAGTGTCCCCAAAACATTGTACGTGGAAACAGAGCAGCCAAGAGCTGCGCAGGTGGCAAAGGTGTAGAGACCTGCACGCAGCAGGACAATACAGAGGCTGTGGGATCCCACCTTGGAGGCCCCTTGGCAGACCGACAGCAATGCCGTGCTCGCCTTTGGGACACCCGTACACAAAGCGGCGAGAGGCAGAGGGCTCGGCTGCCTTCCCGCTGCAGCTTGTTGGCTCCACACCCCCAGACCTTTGCTGGAGGTCTTCGGACCTGGGAGACCTCTCGCTGCTCTATGCAGGTGGCGTCCCTGAACAGTGAAAGCCCTGTCGGTGCAAATACCGTGGAAGGTGCCCCGGCCCCACGGCAGCCGCGGGGGCACAGCGGCGGGAGCGGCACCGCCGTGCCGAGGGGCTGCGCCTCCCGCTCTCCCGCTCCTCAAGATGGAGACGCGGCACCCCCTCGCCTTGCTGCCAGCACGAAGCCCCCCCACTCCCTCTTGGGATGGAGCCGGACCGACCCCACCTCCTCGCCCGGGGGCCGCCTCCCACCCCACCCCTCCCCTGCCGTGCCCAGGGTGGCCGCGGCTGCCCACAGGTGTGGCCCGCTCTCCCACGGCGGGCGCGGCGTGCCCGGCGGGGTCTGTGGGCAGCGATCCTGCGCGGAACGCGGCGGCCGCCCCCCGGGAGCGGCGTGGAGGGACGGCGCCTGCTCCTGAGTCAGCAGCGGCGAGGAGGAGGCGGTGGCACCTCCCGCCCGGCCCGGCCCGGCCCGGCCCCGCGCCCGCTCCCGGCTCCGGGCGCCCAGCACCCGCGGGAGGGAGCGAGGGAGGGGCGGCGGGGCCGCTCCCGGCTCCTGCCCTCCGCTAGGTAGGATCGCCGCGAGAGAGGATCGCCGCGGCCTGGGCGAGGGTGAGGAAGGGGCGGACAACGGAGTCAGTGCTCCGGGTGAGGCGGGCAGCCACCCTCGGCTCCCGGCGGGGCGCAGCCCGGGCTCCGGGGGAAGGAGCGCTCTGGCACGGCTGGGAACGCCGGGCTGAAAGGCTGCGGGACAGCGGTAGCGACGAGGCACCCGGTCTTCCAGGGAGTTCTCCTTCACCCCCTGACTCCCCTGTCTGCGTGTGGCAAAGTGTGTATCCTGGGCGACCTGTTAGGCCGGGAGCGTGGGGAGATAGAACAGTGGGCTGCTTTGGGGGAATGTGTGCGTGTTGGTGTTTAGTTTGCAGATAGATGTGTGTATTTATGTACGTGTAGAAAAACAGGTATTTATGTATGAAGGATCAGTTCTAATAGGATGTTTCCTAGTTGTGCATGTGCATTTAGCTATGTCTGATTCGAGATCAGAAATCATAGCGTTATGTTGTTTTCTGTGGGTGTGTACATATTGATATCTATGTATCTAAGAAATGTAAGACTGTTACTCTCGCCAAGCTTCTCTCCAGTCTTCTGTCGAAGTGTGTTTTTGTTGCAGCCCAGACATGTATTTATGTGTCTGCTGAGCATGATGCTAATGTGTAGTGTATTAAATGCTTTGTCAGATTGCATTCTGAGCAGTAGAACAGAGCTCAAACAGGAGAAAGTGCTATGTGTGATTTTTATATCACTGCAGTTTTGGGTGTTATCTGCATTATGATTACTATACAGAAACAGTTCCATCCTTCTCCTGACCCCTTTCAGGAGCCTAATGCAGAACAATCAGATAGATAAAGGAATAAAATGAAATGCAAACTGTTTTGCCCTGTGTTCTTCCCTATCTGTTTATACTGTAGGAACACTCTCATGTTCCTCACACTGACTGCATGACAAGATAGTGGAGTTGATATATTAAACTGTTTGGGATAGGTTCTCTATCTGTTTTTGCCTTTGCAATATCTTGTAGTTGGAGACTGGTCCTCATCCACACAACTCTTGAGAGACGTCTGTTTCATGTGAGTATCCACTCTTTGTGTTTGACAAGATTTGACAGCCGATGTTTCACTGTTAGGCATTGCATTGAGCCAAATTTGAATCTTTAAAAACCTGGCATATTACAGAGTTAATAGGTGATACTGTCTATATTCATTTTGCTAGTGTAGATGATGGGCAGTGAGCTGCTCAGTATGTTGTACATCCAGTTGTGTGCAGGTAAGGTGAGAGTGGGTACAAGCTTCTTGGGCTGATGCTTTTCCCTTAAGCACAAGGTAGTGGAGAATGCACTATAGCCTGGATTTTACATTATTTAACATAAGTGGAATTGTGGTCATGGTGGTCTATGGAGGTCTATGTTCGCTGAGATTGCTTGCCCAGTTTAGTCTTTTCCCCACCATTTCCTTTGGGGAATATGGTGATGAAGGGCTGGAGGAGCACTTCTGTAACACTTCTGAAAACTCCAGGTTCCACAGAGAACACATGCAACTCTTAATCTGCTTCATCTTCACTAGCTGTGTATCAGTAAGCTGTAATTCTGTTGATTCTAATGAGCTGCATGGAGTGAAGAAGTTTTGGTGACCTGGAGATGCTGTAGTTTGGTTCAGCTTTGCATAGAGATGGCCTCTCACCTCGTTTTTGAAGGGTGTCTGAGCAGGCTGCTAATTTCAGTGGCATGGAGATGGAGGAGTTACCATGGACAGTTTTATGAACCTGGTAGTGAAATCTCCATCAAGAATGCTGTAAAAACTGCTTATTCTCTCTCCTACCCATATCCAAGGACACGTTTCAGGTGGAGTCTTTCAGACCCTTTCCAGCTGTACCTTCTGTAATGTTGAAGCAGGTTTTCTGTGGGCTTCCACACATACCAGTGGTATGGACTTTGCTAACAGATCTTTCCTCTGAGAAAGCATGTGGGAAAGGTTTATGTTTGCTTGTTTTGATAGTGGTACTGAATGTATATCCGTACTGAGAGACTTGTGATTAAAGGTGGAACTGTGAACAAGTGCTGCATATCCAGCAGTCTCCAATTACAAGACCATGGAGAAAGCAAAAACCATTGTCAGGGATATTGTACCCATGGGGAGAAATCCTTCCTACTGTTAGGCAGTTAGCTTTCAATTTCTGTCACAAAGTGTCGTTCTGTACAAATTTATAATCTAATTTAACAACAGATATAGCTGCTTTTCCATTTAAGCATCTAATCTCTTCCTGAATGATGCCAGGTTATAACCACTGAGTATTTTTCAGGATGATGTGACTTTGTACTGATCTGATTGGAACTGAGTCAGTCCAGTTGGAGATAATATGAATGTGGTTAGTCTAATGCCAGTTTTCAGCTAGCTAGCCTTGATGAAGGGGCAGCTGAAAGGTTGTTTCCTGTCCTCATTCATATTCTTTGATAAATCTGTCTGTACAGTTTGTTAACTGTCCTGCATGTTGCAAGGAGTTCCCCGTGTAAAATATAGATGGGTTTTAGAAAAACAAAATGTATTCAGTTATCTCAGCTTGGGCTCCAGAAGTTTGCATCTTAGGGGACTGTGTGTGTGCACATGTGTGCTTTAGCTCTTTATTACAAGCAAATGATTTTCTGAACAGCAGAGTTAATGAAGATTTCTGTAAAGTTGTGTGTTGCGGTCAAAAAAGGATTTTTTCATTGTCTTTCCCTGTGCCTCCACATTTTTGCCGTGTTTTCCCTCTTTCTACAGACTGAACTGATTTCATGACACGTGGGCTACCATATTCAGTTATGGAAACTGGATGGCATATCTTATGAGGTTTGAGCCTGTAGATGTTCAAATTGCAGTTTTGACTTCTCTGGCCTGGCTTATTTTAGAAAAGTCAGGAGAACTTAATTACCTTCTGGTAATCTGTTCTTCACTGGTTGAAATCAATGAATGGCTTAAAGGGTACATAAGTGAAAAAAATCTGTCAAGCAAGATTTTTCTCTGCAGGAGAACAGACTAACAATGGACATAAAAATTTGACATGGTCATGTGGGTGAAAAGACTTCCCCATGTCTAGAAATGGATTTGCAGCATCCAACTGCATTACAGCTCTTTTCTTGAAGGTGACAAAATAGCAAGACAGATGGAGAGAGTGTTTATGTACTTCGTTTGGAAGATTTGGGCTTTTCTGGCTGTCTGCTGTTGTGCCCGTGTCCCTTATGCAAGCTTTTTCTTCCGCAGTGTATGTTATTTTATCTCAGGCACTCACTGGGTGTTCAATATTCTAATCTCAGATATGATCAATTAACTTTGTTGACATTAGTACTTATATTGCTTGATCCAGTCTCTGCCAATCAATCTATGAACAGCTTTGAAAGCTTTCATAAATTAGATGCACTTCTACATCTGGTTTTATCACACCATAGCACGATACAAAAATATTGCCTAAACTCCTAACGCATCCATTTGACTTCAAGTGTCAGACTGTTGTTTCTTCTACTGTGTGGTGCTTTGTTCATAAATGAAGGTAGTATTTATTACCTGAAGGCCGTAAACCAGAAAGTTTGCATCTCATGTAAGGGAAGTGGGTTCAGAGAACTTCTACAGTAAAACTTAAATTTTAATATAGTAGTTTTGCATTGTCTTCATCCACAGTGTTTGCATTGTGAGTACTATTAGTGCTAGAGTGTCAAAGTAAAATCTAGTTGTTAAGTTAAATGCAGCAATTCCAGTTGCACTGGGCAATAACATCAAAATTTTTGCAACTCTTGCTGTAGCTAGTATTGGTTTGGCTGAGGCTATAAACTTGGTTTTTTTGAGACAAGCTCCTGTTTTATATAACATCTAACCTCTACATTTCAAAGATAGAAAGTATTTGCAATTTCCTTTGAACTGTGATCATCTCTGTGTTCGGCACTTCTGGGATCAGTGTCCAGGGTTCCTGCATAGTATGTTTGCAAACTTGGTCTCCCCTCTGCAAATATTAGCTTTGATGGCTAGGTAGAGATCATGTTACAAGAAGGATCATCTTTAATTTTTTTTTTTTTAAGTATTAGATACTAAATAGCAGTATTAAAAATTGCAACAGTTCAAGATATCATAAAAGAGATCATCCAAATGCTAACACTGACTTAAACGGGGTCATGACTTTGTGCCATTAAGTTTTTCTTAAAAAAACAAAGAGGGCAATATTTAAAGTCTTGGCCCGTCTATGAAAACTATGAATCTTGTGGTTTTAAATTGTGCTGTTTTCTCTTCAGTAGAGAGAGGTACTTGGTTTTTTCTACTGAAAATTGAGACTTTTCAATAATTACTGTAGATCAGGAAATGGCACTTTAAGAAATTTTATTGAAATCCTAGGAACTGCAATTCAACAATGGTGTTTTGAATCAATTAATTGTTCCTTTTAATTTGAGGAAGTAGAATATAAGTGGGAAAAAATTGCTCATAGTTCCAGCTCAGTGCTATAGCAAAGCTTTTTGTAGTTTTAGGATAGTCATTTTTGACCTTGAGCAAGTGCAAAATAAATACGTACTTGTGTTCTGTGCAATTATGTGATCCAGATTAAACTATACATGTGAGAATCTTTCTTCCACTTCTCCTTATAATTTCCTCAAGTTTCTCCAGAAGCATCAACCCACACTTGCAAATTGTCCCTCTGTTGCACAGGGATACCTCGGTGCTTAGCTGGAGCCCACTGTGCGGCGCAGCTTGCTGTGTGTAATTGCTTTCTGCCTTAATGGCACTTGAAGGAATTAGGCAGTCGATTGAGACCACACGATTTTGTCACACAGCCCTTCAGTCAGCAGCTGGGCAGTAGCAAATTTGGATTCTGCAAACTGAAGAAGATTTCTACCACCTTCTCTGTAGTTGTACGTGTCTTTTTTGCAGGCAGTTTGGTAAGTCTTTTTTTGCTTTTTCCATCCAAAACTCAAAACTGATGTTACGTACACCCACTGGATAGTATTCTTCTGTGATCTGTTTCCCTGTTGGAAAAAAAAAGTAATTAAATACTAGAAGATAGATAGATAGATAGATAGATAGATAGATAGATTAGATTCTGAACTACCTTTCCTGACAGGCTAATGACAGACCAGATGAAAATCCAGAGGATGACGCAAGGTTGCTTTGTCTTGCCTGTGTGCTGTGGAAGGCACAAGACACCATCTTGTCCTTTCAAGCTCTCCCTTTATGGGTCTCACTTAATTTTCATTGTGGAGTACATATTTGAAGATTGCCTCACTTACCAGTTTTCTCTTCTCTATATGAGAATAGAAAACAAATGGACATTGAGTTAAATGGTTTAGAGGAGTTGTGCAATAATTTCACTGCCTTCTGAAGGGAGATATTTTCACGTCTGGTCTTTCAGTGGGGAGAGAAACACTCTCAGGTATCTAGTGATCTCACTCTGTGCTACTAACTTTTCCTAAGGGTTAGTTTTTGATTAGCCTTCCCTCCTTGCTGGGCTGGCTGACCTCAGGGCTATACAAATGTCTGTACTGAAAATTAAGTAGTAACAATCCTGAAACATGTAAATCCTGACACTAATTATAGTGGTTTTATATCTTAGCAGAGCAGTTCCCCCATTCATTGGTGGGTTTAAAATATCTTTCCTTCCTTGTCAATAGCTCCTGACACCACATACCCCTGCTAACTCTCTCACCTTTAGGATTTCTACTATTGTTTGCTCTCTCCATGGCAGTTTTACTGAAGGCTGCTTAAATCTTGTAGAGTAAAATTGTTCATTCCATGCAGCACTGCTCTTTTCTCTTTATTTGGCTGTTTGGTGTCACTTAGCAGTTGACAGACTGTGGATACCACTGGAGCTAGTGGAGCACATATCCTGTCCAGCTTAACATGGCAGAGTATATTCAGCTATCCAGTTTGTTGTTTTATCACCATTAACTTGTTGTTTGTGCCCTGGACTTGACTGAGGAAATTGATAGAGTTGAGATGTAATGCCAGTTTACTGTCAGCCTTCACTAAGACCTGCAGGAGACCCTTTTAATAAAGCAGAGAGACATTTGCAATTATAGCTATATAGTGCAGCTGCAATAACATTAGTCATGGTTTCGTTTTCAAGTATAGGTACCTATTGTTAGAAAATTCTGTAAGAGGAAGGTGACTTTGCACAGGTCATAAGCATTGATGACTCTGCAATATCTTCTGCATCTGCTGAAGGCCTTGAAAATTATCCCCTCTATTTAGATGCCTAACTTATGGCTGTTTTGATGATGTGTGTTCATACAGCACATGTTATTGTTAGAAGTCCTAGTGTCTGCATGTGTCCTGAGTTTTTCTCTGTGTTACTAGGGACAAATGCCACTGGCATGAAGTTTAATTTTTCTGCAGTATTTATGTGATGTTAATGCTCAGCTATTAAGTAACTTTCTCAGGTATTAATGCAGGTACCATAACTGATAAAAAAACTAATTTGAATTCTTCATGAGAGGTGGATTTCCTGAAGGATTGTCTTGTATTACATTTAATAGAGGTGCTGACGAACATGTGTGTGTGTTTATGTGTATAGACGCTTCCATTAGGTGTGGTAATACAGTCATTTACTCATCCAGCCTGCTTTATAAAGGAGATGGTGTCAGTTCAAAAATAGGGGTTCTGCTTTACCTGTGGGTTGAGTTTCAGATGCCGTTTCAGTATTTCTTTTGGCACATTCCCTAGCTGTGCTAATGATCAGAGGGGCAAGGAGCCCCTGCCTGCCTTTCCCACCGATGCCAGTGTGGCTGGGCCCAGTTCAGGGCCCTCACTGTCCTGGAGGTTTCTGCTGCCTGGCAGTGCTCTCTGACTGCCTTCATGACATCATTTGTCCCTGTCTCTGATTTTGTTGGCATGCAGGGATTCTGCTACACCTTCTGTGGAGAGCCAGCACACTGCCTTATGCTCTGTTTGCATTTTCACAGCTGAAGGATTTGAATGTATTCCCAGACACAGGTAATTCAGGCTGTACACGTTCTTACTGCTAATGGCCCTGGCCTAATTATGTGTAGGAAGTGGCAATATAGTTCTGCTTGGCTGACCCCTTTCTCTCCCTATGGGAGAAAATTACTTGAGTCTGCATTAAAGTTTAGGTGAACCAAAATGCAGAGTGAGATTTGGGGTGGAGGAGATGGGGAATACGAAGGTAATTCCATTTCCTTGGAAATCTGTTGTACTTCATGTGTTATCCATGAAATGATGTTGTGGTCCTGATCAGCAACTGCATATGTTTAAAAGATCATGAAGTCACAATGTTTGTGTAGAGGGGTAAGTTGAGAATTTCCCCTTATCCTGTTGGCTAGAGCACTGCCAAAAGCTGCCAGCTGGAACAGAAAAATGTAGTTTTCTGAGTAAGGCAATATATGTATAATAAGTATCTGTTTTGACCATACCTGCTTGTCAAGGCTGCCATCCCTCTTCTAGCTAAGAGTGCGAGTCAGACTTGAAGCCTTAAGAGCCAAGAAATGCCAAAGTAATTACCAATAATGCTGTCTGCTTGTGTTGTTATAAAAATAACAGGCTTTGTGATATATGTGAAGGACAGAAATTTAGCTAGCAAATTAATCTTGTGGCCTTAGTTATTTTTAACTGCTAGGATCTCAGGGCTAGCCACCTTAAATTTTAATGTGTCCTGTGTTTGAAACTTGCACTTTTGTGGAACAGAAAAGTATCATGGGGAAGATGAGGGAGCATTGCATGCACACACTGCAGCACTGTTTACTGTTTTAACAGTTTAAGAAGGCATGCAGTGTCTGGTGGCTTTGTTCTCATCTGTGGGTCAGAAGCTGTGCACTGAATTGTGACTGGGTTTGCTTTGTGTCTGAGCTTGATCCTAATATCAGGAAGCACAAGCTAGTGTTGCAGTGAATGCGAGCTCTTTTATTATGTGGAAATTAAACATCAATAGATGTGGAGCCACAAAGAAGCATGGGAGGACACAGTGCTGCTTTTGTGCATTCACTGTATCCTCACATGGTGTGTCCCATCAGGATTCAATGTAGATTGTTCATGTGGTCCAAGGTCTGGTATTTTGCAGCTTTGTTAAGTTGTAGTTTCTTAATATAAATAAGAAAGAGGAAAAAAAGAAAAAAAAAAAAAGAAACCAAACCCACAACCGTTTGCTTCAAGAAGTTTTGTTTCTGAACACAGGACAAGTAATGCTGAAAAAGTCCGGGTCATTTGCACCATCTCTCAGTGTTTTTCTCAGTGTTGCTAAAAGTAATCATGTGGACTCCTCAGGGAACTGTTCTGTAGGAAACAGAAGCTGCTACTTGTCTCTTTTTAGTGACAGTGAAATTGTAAAGTTGGCCTTGCAGAGGAAAAGGCCTATAAAATAAACAAATTATTTTTCTGCCTCTGATTGTGGTTAATTCTGACCTTGTGATGTTCTGATACCAAGCCTGATACATTTTTCCTTAGGCTAAAGAACTAAAAGTCTCTCTCAGGCATCTGGTCCATTTGGCTGTTTCTGGGAATGAGTGAAGGTTACAGCAAATGCACAATATCTCAGAAACCTTGAGCTGCAGTAATAAGTGCTTCTGCAAATCATTTTTTTTTTGTGGCTAACAACTTTTTCAAGTCTAGAAGGATTTCCATAGAAACAAGAAAATGGCTGTATGTGAAATTTTGGTCTTACCATGATAATATCTCTTCTACTCCTTAAGGATGGAGTATTTGGGGTTTGTGCTAATAAGTTGGAAATATTTATTAGGAACATAGATTACTTATGGTCTTGTGTTTTTTTCCTAAAAGCCATAGGAACATTTCAAACACTCTTGAAAGGTTAAGTCTATAAAAGTTGTATGCTCTGTGCATCTCTCTGGTTTAGTTTGAATGTTCTGGAATAAAACACCAAATAAAAATAATCACTTTGAGTAATATGTTAGAATAAGTGTGCATGGGTAAGTGTATGCTGCTGGATTCAGCTGGAAAGGCTTAAGAAATCATCTCTTTTCAGCTGGAAATCCCTGTCTGCATAACTGAGAGCCGGGATAAATAGACTTTCTCATGATGAGGGTGACCATATACTGGCAGATTGTCCTAGAAGGTTGTGGAGTCTCCATCCTTGGAGATACTGGATTTGTCTGGACATGGTCCTTGGGAGCCAGGTCCAGGCTGCCCCTTTTGAGCTGTGGGGTAGATATGGCAACTTCCAGAAGTCCCTTTCAACCTCAGCCATTCTGTGGGTGGGTTGTGTTAATCTCCATAATTTATTTCAGTGTGAAATCAAACAATTTCATTTACTTCACCTAACAGTGAAATCAAAAGACAGGACTCTGTGTTATGGGACCTTCAGGACTGACACTTTCCCTCTTATGCACAAGTGCTCATTCCTGTTCAGTTGCCAATGATCCTGTACCCTGACACTGCTCAGTGGCTATTTCAGTGGCTGCATAAGTGGAACATTTAGAATGACTTAGCTTAAAAAAAATAAGAACTTTTGGTCTTTTTGTCTGCTACAAAACCAAATAAGTTTATAGTTGATGAAAGGACAGAAGATCAATTAGGGAATGCAAGACAGCAAAAAATGGCCCTGTTGCTAAAAATTTTGTATCATAGAACTAGTACCTGGAAGACAACCTTGTGCTCTTTCTCAGGTCAAGCCTTACTAAATTTGCTTCAGAGGAGCACAGCTATGTGTATTTTCTCAGGAATCACTTCCTGAGAGAACATCTAATTGCAGATATTAGAATAGCTTCATCTTAGAGGCAGTATAGTGTTTTGTGTTTGACCTTTTTTTTGTGATCAGCGTAGGAATAGATTGGGAGACGAGCTTACTCTTCACTAAGGCAGCTGCCTTAGGAAGGGCATTTTGTTTTATGTTGGATAGAACAAAGGTCACAGAAGTTGAGTATGAGACTTTTGGAAAGTTAGTAATAGTCTCTCCTGGTTTTGCAGGGAGCTTACCCAAAGCCTTATCTTTTTGTACTTGGGAGAGTCCTTGCTCTAGTCATGTTCTGTAATCATTTTGTTTGTGTCTTGAGTAGAGTTAGTGGTTGTACCAAAGGCTTGAGGAGAAATTGTCAGAGTCCAGTATTCTCAGAGCAGGCTCATTTAGATATTCCATGTGTAGAGCATGCAATGTCTAATATCAGAGTTAATTATTTGGAGATAATTACTGTGACATAGGATTTCTGATTCAGTGAAGCAATACAAAGTATACTGAAATCACAATGCAAAATATCCATTGTACTTGACAAAATATAGCAGTGACAATATACAGTTCTATCCCAATACCAGTATGGTTCTTGTTACTGGTCTCTATAATCCCATCATCACAGCACTGGGCATCCTCTTTCATTGGGATGGAATGTGTAGGTTGAAGCTAGCTCAAGCCCATTGCTGTGTTTGAATTTTTTTTTTTTTTGTCAGTTGTTCAGTTTTTATACTCTGTATTGGGTTAAGCCACCTGTTCACTTGGCTCATGCTGGTCTGGCTTGCTCAGGGAGGCAGTCACGCTCTGTCATGAATAACTGGGGGAAATATTTACACCATCAGTTGATCCACTCAATTGTTGATAGAACACCTAACCTCTAAAACAAAGGCCAGCCTCTGGTTCTTTTTGTCTTGAGATAAATATGTCTTGCTTTGGAAAAACTGTGATCAGTCACAGAAGTGCAAGTTGTAGACCAGGGTCCAGTTGCTCTTGTGATTTAGAGACATGTCACCTGTAAAGGATCCCTTCTCAGATAGCAAAAGTCCAACTGCTGAGCTCCTAGGATTTCTACTCTAGCTCAGTCAGCCCTGGCATGTCTAAGTAACTTACTTTTCCTTTTGCAAGGGAAAAAATCCTAGATGGTCTTTCATCATATAAAATTATGTGTGGCAAGGAACCTGCCAAGAGCAGCCAGTTAGCGGCATTTCTATCATATGTAGATATAGGCGGCTGAAATACGAAAGTCCTGTAATGAACATGTGATACTCTGCCTTGAGAAGGGCTGTTCACTGAAAAGAACACTACCTGTGTTTTCATTTACAGAAGTGTTTTTTTGGTCAAGCATCCATTTAGAATCCTTTAAGGTGGGGAGTTTGGCTAAACTAGTTCTTTCCTTGCAAGAGTCTTACATGAGCAATATTGCTTTGAACTATTAATTCCTTACATCTGTTTGTTGCTTAGGATGCCTTACTTGGAGAATTTAGTGTCCTGACATGGAATGTCTCCCTAGAAATTCTGAAATAGTGTCTGCTTGCATTGCCTTGATAGCTGGGAAAAAATAGCTTGAGGACTGCCTCAAAAGCTGACTTAGCACTGCATGGATTTTAGCATGGGCAATGCTGTCTGTGATTCCTCAGTTCAAGGTACCTGCTAGTTTGAAGTCAGAGCTAAACCAGAGTCTGGATAACTGCAGACAGAATATTTGTGGGGTTTGAGGTACTGGAGCCCAAGAGTGCAAATATTTCTGGGATGTTTCTGTATCTCTAGATAAAGAGATTTCCAGGTGGGTAATTTGTTCTGTATGTTCAGCTTGCCTGATCTACTGTGTCATCCGTCAAGAAGTCAGGAAGCAATGATAAAGCCTTCATGTCACCTGTCTGTTGTCTTTTATTGTGACATTCTAATTAATGCTCACATCTGACCTATTTTTTCCTGTACTGTCTGTTTCAGTGCTTGATGGCCACAGCAGGGCACTAAACAATATTTGAAAAAACCAGCATTAAGACCTATAATTTCCACACAACCGGCCAGAAAAGCAGTTGTCACTGCCTTCCTGGTGCAGCATGGCATTTGGACCTGGTGTTCTCTGCCTGTTCCTATGGACAATAACAGGTAGGAGTTTACTTCTCATGTGTCTGAGTCATCCAGACAGAACAAGTGAATGAAATGCTCCTGGAGTGTGTGTACAGCTGTGAAATAAATATGAACAAGGCAAGAGCTGGGAAATCTTGTGACTCCTTAGTGCAAAAAGCTTTGGTAAGGTACAGCTTCATAACTTGCAACGGAGGAAGGCAGCTGTGAGTAGCTGTTTGAAGCCAGTTTCAGCAGGCTGTTTTGGGGGAGGTGCATGGGGCAGGAAAGGGTAATGGGAGAGTTCAGAGTTTTCCCTCTTTTTCTCTTGCAGGACAGCAATTTAAGAATGATGTGTTGCTTGGATTGTGAGCTACTTTTTTGTTCTGAATTATCATAAAGTGGTTTATTTATGAGTAGCATGAGTGCACTGGTTCACATCTCTCACCTCATCATCCTCTCAAAACCCACAGGGAAGTCCTGTAAGTTTCTGCTCTAGCCACAGGGATAGGTAATTTATTTCCATAACCAGACAGATGAAGAATGATAGTATTCTTAATACTGCCTCTGCCAGAGAAAAACTTAATCTGGTGCAGGTAGTTTTGATATGGTAACTGAAAAAAAAATATATGAAGAAGTGGGGTTTATTTCCTTTAAAAAATTTTGTTTGAATTCTGGCTGTGGTGGTACTGGCAGTATCCATATTAGCATAAACTGAGAAAATAATGCACAGTTATCTGACTTTCATCTCTTATAGTATAAACAGAATGGGCTGTTTCATGAGGGAGAGACTTGCTTGACGTGCTAAAGCTTAAGCTGACTGCTGAATTTGGAAAAGTGGGATGAAAGGGGAGATAGGTATTCGCCTATGGCTGAGGGGGATAGGCATTAACTATGTCTATGCTCGTAGCTGGTTCAAGGTACTCAGCAAGATCACCATGAGGATCTCATAGTGCCAAGCTTTTTGAAGGGAACATGGAGCTGAGTTTTTTGTTGCTGTAGAAAACAAGTATGCCTTTTGTAAATAAAATCCTCTCCTATGAGACACTGAGTACCTGCTGTAGGGTCTGTGCTAATATGTTTAGGAAAAAACCCACAGCAACTTCAACAGAAGACAGTAATGTTCAGTAAATACTGAAATTTGCCCCTAGAGAATGTCAGTTTCATGGTTTTGATAAAACTATTAATTGTTAGCAGATTAGAACATCTTCCACATGCACATAGGAAGTTATCTGTTTTTAGTTACAAATTTGCTATGCTCTCTTGGCTTGTCTGAGAACAAGACCATTGCACTCAAACTGCTGGCTGTATTTCAAGCCTCTCCCTGTATCTCAGCTACCAGCTCACAGGATTTAGAGGATAATATAATCTAATAGCTCATATTATTTTAGTAAAAATGTTAGTACTTATTTCCATCTCAATAATTTGCAGTATTTTTAATACAATTAATATTTAATTAAACTAATGTTCCTGCTAATTTCCAGGATATTTCTGCTACAATATATCAGTAAATGCTCACCTTTTCTAAGTCAAAAGTACTTCTTTTTAGTGCAGGCTTTAAGGTGGATTGATGCAGACTCAGGAATTTTCTAAAGGTTCATTCTGCAGTTTTTTTCTGCACATGAGCTTGTGTTTTTAAAGACTACCTTTTCTTAAAAAAAAACAATATATGTCAACACTGGTTTTAATTTAAGATAACGAGAAGACGGACTTAATATAGGAAAGAAAGGCTTGACTTTCCATCACTGAGAGAAGAAATAGCCTCACTGATGAATATTGTTGGAAGGATATTGAAAAATATGCACTGGTTCATTAAAAGAAGTTGAGGTGGGCTACTCTGGCCTGTTTAGGTGATGTTTATTTAGTTTTATTATGTACATGATGGTTTTTGACTAATAGTGTTTTACTGCTTTTAATGAATGTGTGGGTTGACCTTTGCTGGCTGCCAGGTGCACAGCAAGGCACTCTATCACTTCCCTTTTTCAGCAAGATGAGAGAGAAAATATGATTAAAAGCTTCATGGATTGAGATCAAGACAGGGAGGTCATGTACCAGTTACAGTCAAGAGCTGATGAGACTTGACTTAGTGAAGTTTATTTAATTTATTGTCAATTATGCAGAGCAGGATAATGAGAAGTAAGAACTGCTATAAAAACACCTTCCCCTCACTTCTCCCATCTTTCTGTATTGAACTTTACTCTCAGTTCTTCTTTGTTCTTCCCCTGAGCAGCTCAGGGAGTCAGGGAATGAGGGTTGTAATTGGTTTGTAATGGTTAATCTATGTTGCTTCCTTCCCCCTCACACCCTTTCTCTGCTCCAGCATGGAGTCTTTCCCATGAGCTCAAATTCTTCAAGAACTACTCCACTACGGGTCCTTTTCACAGGAAAGTCCTTCAGGAAGAAGCTGCTCCAGTGTGGATCCCTGCAGGGTCACAGGTCCTGCTGGAAAATGTGTTTCTGTGTGGACTCCTCTTCATGGGGTTGCGATTCAGGCCAGGAACCTGCTCCAGCCTGGGCAGTGTGGATCCCCACAGCATCCTTCAGGGCTTATCCACCTGCTCTGAGGTGGGGTTCTCCGTGGACTGCAGGGCTAGATAGCTGCTTCACTGTGGAGCTCATGGACTGCAGCAAGACAATGTGTTTCACCATGGTCTTCACCACAGCCCTGCTCTGGCACCGGAGCACTTCCTACCCCTTCTTCACTGACCCTTCTGTACACAGGATGGCTTTTCTCACATTTTCTTACTCCTCTCTCGTGCCTGCTGTGGTTGTGCCCCTTTCTAAATACCTCATCGCAGAGGAGCTGCCACCATCCCTGGCTGGCTCAGCATTGGCCAGTTGCGGGTCTGCCTTGTTACTGGCTCTGTCGTGACATGGGGCATTTCCTGGTGTCTTCCCACAGAAGCCATCCCTGCAGTCCATTTCCCCCGCCCCCAACTACCAAGATTTGCCACATAAACCTAATTGATGCAGATATATATCACTGACTAATGTTCATGCCTCTCAGGAGGATTGACCTGGGTGTGACAATAGGTATGAGTGTGTACCATGTCTCTATCTCTCAACATCTCATGCATTTTGGATGATTGATTTCCAAAACCTCTGGATGCAGCTGCTAATTTATCCATATAGACGTTTCTTAGAATGCCTATAATCTCATTTCACTTTTTTGATTCCATTGATTGATTAAATCAGCATATATTGAAATATATTTAAATTATGCCGGCCATTAATTAATGGTTTTTTGCTAATGTATCAATTTTTTTCTCTATGAGAGATAGAAGGCATTGTTTTCCAGCACAGAAACAAGAGTTTTCTTTGCAATTAGGAGTCCAGTACCTTGCAATCAATTAAGTCTGGCTCTCATCTTGATTAGGCATGTTCTAATTTGGCATTTGAGGTAGACCTTGCAAATACTGCAGTTGAAATGCATTTTTGCAAATATAATTAATAGCATTCTCATAGCTGACTCTTGGTTTTCTCATACTGTGTGTGCATATTGTGTGCTTTTTTCTGAGGTTAGCCACTCCAACAAAATTGTAAACAGGGATTGCCAGGTAATTGCAGTCACAGGTGTTTTGCAGTCTAGTCTCCTGTTTTCAAGTCCACACATCCCAGATGTAGAATATATGACCTCCCAGATTCTTTGATAGCCTTTACCAATATCCTTTTCTTTACTCTAGCACAGGGTGTTTCTAAATACATTAAAACCCCTCAATTTTCAACACATTTCACTTCTGCTGGTCTTGGACTTTGAAAAAGATGAATACCCTTTTCTTCCCACATGTCTAACATGTGAAGCACAGGCCAGGAGTGTCAAAGGACACTTTAAGACGTAGGTGTGCCTTTGAAATGACAGTGGAACCACTGGCTTGGGGTCGTGATGCATTCTTTGTTACTTATACTACCATGCCTAGATGTTCTAGTGTTCTGGTTCACACAGGTCTTTCCAGAGACACAAGGCAGTGTAGTGCCTGATTACAATCTCTGAGATTATAGTGAGTTATGCAGTATGCCAGGTTAGTTCACATTGTCCATACCTCTGTTGGAAGTGGCCTGGTATTTCCTTGTGGAGGGATGCAGTAGTTGCAGCTGTGCATCTACCCTTATATTTTCTTTTTTTTTTCCCTTCTCTTTAAATAGCACTTAGTTGGTTTATCAGTGACAAATAGGGATGATGACAATTCATGGTATGAAAACAATACTTGGAAAGGATCATCAGAACTAATTATGATGCGACAAAAGAAGTGTGAAAGCTGCTCTAATGACCATAAAAGCTTTGCAGATCATTGTTTACAGATGTAACGAGATTATTGTTGGCTATGGCTTGTGTTGAGGATTTGCTTTTATGTAACTGAGCATTTTTTTGGATCTGTTTGTTCCTCAGTCAGCACCTTTACCAACACCCAAGAGTACTTTGTTATCGCATATGTATCTGTGTTTAAAGACCTGAGAGATGTCAGGGTCCAAACAACCTCAGGGCAGCCTGCAGAAAAAGAATGAAAACGCTTTCATGGTGTGCAGAGATGGTAGCTACTGCTAGAGGAACCAGTGCAGTGACATTTCAGACGTTGAAATTCTCAGTGATACTGCTTTTCTGGTTTCCGGGATAGTACCTGCTGTAGGGCATTACCAAAGCTGATGGAGTATAAGCCTTTTTTGTCATTTATGTTATAAAGTGTGCTTTGCAGGGTTTTATAGCTCTGCTGTGGAAATCCGCTCTAGCTTGAAAATTGCAATTTTAATTTCTCCTCTTAGATGACTGTAACTAAAAATAAAAAGTTATTTTAATTTTGCTTCCAGAACCTTATCAAAATTGTTTCAGTGTGTTATTATGGTAGTAGGAAAAAACAAAACTTATTTTTTACTGATGCAATGTCTTTCATCTCAGAATTCACCAAATGAGGTAAAAGTTACTTGGCTAGATTTTAAAAAAATCACTAAGTCTAAAAACAGCATAGAACTAGTTTGCTGCTAAAAGAGATTGGATGGAGCATATGGCAAGAAAACAGGGACAATCCTGCTCTTTCAGTAGCAAACTGCTATAGGATCCTCCTTGCTCAGGTAGTTCAGAGGCTTTTAGGCTGTGAGCATAGTGTGCTGTGTGGGATCTCAGTACTGTGCTGCCAGCAAGAAGGTAATGGGATCCTGGTCAAAGGAGACTTTTCTTGGTTCAAGGTCTGAATCTGAGCTTTTCTCTTCTACTGCACATTCCGTCTTGCCCCTTCTTTCTGCTTTTTTTTATAGTGCTTGCTGCTAGGGAAAGCAAACAGAGTGGCCCACAAACGGATAGTTCTGCCCTTGCAGGGCTTCCTGCTGGGGGGATTAGCTGTGATGACTGCAGTGTTAGTACACTGTCACAATTTGCTGCTGACTGACTAAAGAATATTTACTGCCAAATCATTCAAGTGCTCCTGGCTGTGTGAGCATGGGGGAGAGCAGCTGGTAGGTTTTACAGTCAGCCTCCATGTCCATTTGAGGAAAGGTCTTCAGCCAGCTGCAACAGGGGAGCAGCTGTGTTCCTGATGGGCTCTTGACATTTGTATACTCATGCTCCAAGATGTGAAGGAGCAGAAGTGTGAGGCTCAAAGAAAGGTGTAGGTGTTCCCTCATTAAAGGAAGGAATCTCTTTAAAATGAAACTGTATTCCACACTGTGACTCTAATAGGATTTTTGCCTGACTAGGTCTCTGCATATGTCAGTGTTGTCCTACTGTAGATGTAACAGGGTACAGCTAAGAGGAAGGGAAGCACTTAGCTTGCAGAAGTTTTAGGCTATTGACTCTCCAGAGGGTTTTCAGGGCTTGTAATAAAGGGAAGCGGTCTTCTGTTGGTAACTTGAATGAGTACTTTTGAAACAAGCAGAATTGTGTGATGCTGGTTTTTGCAGTTACTGGTCAGAATATAACAGTGGTTTCATTTCTGAGATCAGTTAACTAAAATAAAATAACTGTGCTGTGACCTCACACAACAGGTAGTACTGTAGCAGACACAAATGTTACTAAGCGACCTTTCATGTGGCACAGGTTCAGTAAATTTTCTGTAAATAAGAGACTTCACTGTCTCTATTTGAGTCCATTGCAGACTGGAGATTGGAGTGGGGTGAAGGGGAATATGTAATTAGAGATGAGATCAAGTTCACTCTAAGTAGATCTTATGTATTTTTCATGTGAAGACAACTAGTGGACACACCCAGTGTGAGGCTGAAATAGCCTGATAAATTCATCCTTTCTTGCACACCTACTGCTATAATTCAACTCAGGTGTAACACTAGATAGAGCAAGAGATGAAACTTCCATTACTTTGAGACTTTCTCTGTTCCTTATTGGGATGAAACCAAGGCCTTCTGACATTTGCAAAAGAGGGTAGCTAAGGTTTGTGGCTAGGTTGCGTGCTTGGGAGATTTAGGTTCAAAGTCATGTATGATCTTAGGAACGTGCTGGACTTGTTCCTCTCTATGGCTAAAGAAGTACCATGAATTTTGAGGGAGGTTGACTCTGCAGTGTGATAACTGATGTGTCAAACTGATAGTGGTGGAGTGAGAAAGCTGATTGAGGACTTGAAGTCTGGCCTCGGCTTAGAGCTGTGGAGTATCCCAATTGGGTAGGCCTGTCTCTAAAATAAGAACTGTTGTTTATTCTTTTCTGAACAAATAAAGAGTGAAACTTTCAATTTTATTTTTTTTTTAACACATTGGTCATTTTCAATTTCAGGAGTAAGTTAAAGAAGAGAGGTGATGAAAACATCCGTCAAAGGTGTTTCTTGGCCCATATTAATAGTGCTGTTCCTAAAGTATTCAGTATAATGAGTTGTTACTGACCTAATATTACACACTTGCCCAGAGTCATGTTTCTGTTTTCCCCTTCTAAAGACCTGTTTCTCGTCTCTCTATTGACTTACAGGATTAACTAAATTCATAAGGGTTGCAAAAAGACAGAATGGTTGAATGGGCTGCCTAACTCCTATACTTCATTTTAACCCTGGCTCCCCTGTTCTGAGTAGTGCAGACAGCTTAGAGGAAAGACTTGTAATGGCAATTCAGAGTCTCTGCCAGGATCTTATGTTCTTGGAGGTAAAAGGGAATGTAGAGGAAATGTTTATATGCAGTGTAACAGAAAAAAATGCAGAAATCTTGAGCATCTTCTGCGTACAGATAAAGATACTTCATGTCTGGGCTTTGTAAGGACAAGGTAAGTTGTTTTAAGTGCATGTTGCCCTGGATGGATTTTTTCACTGAATTTGTAAAGTGGAACAGTTGACAGCATCCTAACTCTGTGTGAAGGAGTAGCTGCAGTCAGAAAAATGGTACTTGAAGCTTTTTATCCTTTTTGTCAGCCTTCTATTCAGCTATACTTATTTGAAAGTCATCAATCTTCTTTACAATTTGTTTTCATTTCATGGTTTTCCTTACCCCACACAGCCAGCCCTGCAAAACCATCATACCATCTTGTCCACTCTATCCCTCAGTATGTGATGCAATTTTGGTTGGTTGGTTGGTTGGTTGGTTTTTTTTTTGCATAAAACTAACCTACTTTGCAAGCGTTACATTCTTCCCAAGCAGTTGGATGGCCCACATGTATTTTGGTAGCTGTGTTCTGACCATGTGTTGTGAAGGATTGTGCTGCAGTTCAGCCCAGATGAGGTGGCGGGAGCTGTAATGCGGTGCTGGACACGGTGCATGTGTAGGACAGTCCCTGCGTCTCATAGTCAGACCTAACCCCTATTGCCAGCCTATTCCTACTCCTTGATTTCATTTTTCCTGACCTATACTATTGTGAATGATGAGGTGCAAAGCAGGCAAAGTCAGCTTTATCTTTCATTCCTGTGTTAGCTCCACAGTGGGGGCATGCTTGTTTTCATTCATTGAGTTATAACAAGTCCAGTTGAAAACCAACAGAAGAATTTTCTGGTTTAACTCAACTTTCTTGAAATATAATCAGATTTTAGAGAGAGGAATTCTGAAAAGCTGTTATAACCAGGGAAAAAAACACCTAGAAAAGATGTTAAAAACTGACTGGAACATGTAATATGTTGATTCATACTTGTTTTGAACATTTCACAGTCTGCAATGTGCTATGAAAATAATTCTGATGTCATATTAAAAGATTGCAACTTTACTGCAAATGAAGGAAAGAGCTCCATACTGGAGCAAGCTCTTGGGTTTTCACATGAACTTGTGGGTAAAGCAGCAAAAGTTTGAGAAATTGATCCAGGTTTTATATTAAGACAAATAATAACCTTGGAGTGAGGAACTCTTCATGAAATTCAAACGAGATGGCAAATCTTTCTCGCATTTAGAGTTTTGCTCCCTTCTCCCTCAAGTGAAACAATGATGTGCTACAGCATCTTATCTGAGTTTTGTTTTAAAACATGTTTTAAAGATCCCAGTAGGAACATGCTGTGGGACTAATGGAGGTACCCCATGATTTATTTTTTTTTTATGTTCCCTGCTCTGTTCTTAAGTATCAGCAACTTGCTTTCATCTCTATGTATTTGAGTTTGTAGCCCAGGAGTAAAAGGTACTTCTGCAAAATATCTCAAGATCCTACACTGAAAAATCCTCCGAAGTACAAATATTACTGCAAAGGGGCATGCTCAAAAAAGGTATTGGTGGTGTTAGTGAAAGGATATTAGCTTTTTTAAACAGGGTGCCACCTGTCTTTATCTTGTAAGCCATTTATGGTCACAGTAAACTATATTGTGGCTTGGTTGTAGTGCTATGCCTTATGTTGGTGGTGTTGTTTCAGGTTCCAGTTGTGAGCAGTGCAGAGAAGGAGCCACATACTCAGGTGCAGTAATATCTCCCAACTTAGAAACCACTAAAATCATGCGAGTTCCGCACGCTTTGTCAGTGTCCGACTGCATCGCGGCGTGTTGTGACCTCTCTGGTTGTGACCTGTCCTGGATGTTTGAACGACGCTGTTACATCGTGAACTGCCAACACAAGGACAGTTGTGAACCTAAAAAAATTGAAACTGTAAAGTCCTACCTTACCTTTGTGCTGAGGCCTTCTCAGAGGCCAGCCTCGCTGCTAGGATTTGGGCAAGTGATCCCAAGCATGGTCCACTCTGTGGGACTCCAGAATGAGCCGTCTGAGGAAGTGAGTAGCCTGAAGAAGCTGTCCCTGCTTGGCAAAGATCCCAGCCTTGAGGAGATACCAGAATACATTGATGATTATAAAGAGTTGGAGCAAGACCCCTTTCAGGTGGGCATCAAACATGAGCAGAAGGACAGTATGGATTATGCTGACTGGGGTCTGATGGTGGCAGGTGAAAATGGCTTCAACACTTCCACGGGTGATGATGGAGATGACCAGGAAGATTTTGCTGAAAAGAAAGGGGAGTCTGGGAAGGTGGAAAGCCTTCTGAATAAGAACATCTCTGAACTGACTTCTATCAATGAACACTCCACAGAGAGGTTGTCATCCCTCCCAGAGATTACACCACTCCCTGGGAAGACATTTGAAAGGGAAGCAGCTGTTCCACTTCCTGCACAACCTGAGGATGCTTTGCAAAAAGAGGTATGTTTGCCCTTCAGGAAGCAGGCAGAGTATGGTGAGGCTACTTGGCAGTTATTTTGGTTTTCAAATCTTGAAGATTTCTTTGTAATACTACAATTTGTTCTCTATTTAAGCCAACCAGTTTGATCAGTTGAGGCTAAGGGGGCCTTGGTTTCTTAAGAACAGGGTGGGATCACTTGGAATGTTGAAACAGGCTGTAAATTCAGAACTCCCTGGTTTTAACTCCCCTGCCAGAGGGAAGAGGAAATTAATCACTCTTAGCTATCTTGCTCTAAATTGCACAAGATGTTGTAACCAACAAGTATTTCTTGCTATATAAATGCTAATTCACTGCCATTACTGTAGGGAAGAAAAGTGCAAGCAAATAAGAAAGTTGTAGGAAATCTGTGACAACTGTGGTTCTGAGAGGGGATGTTTGATGTGTGGAGAACAGCAAGTCTTAAGAAACAGATAGACTTCAGGTAACTGGAAGGAGCCTCCTATCAACAGCCCTGGTCCTCATGGTGGATTTAAGCCACCCCAATACCTACTGGGAGGGCAAGAGAGCAGGGCGCAAGCAATGCAGAAAGTTTCTGAAGGTTGTTGATAACTTCAAGAAGGTTATTGCTTTGAGTTACTGCGTCAAGGAGATGAGAAGGAGAGAGACTGCTGCATCTCACCCTTGCAGGCAATGAAGGATTAGTTAGGGGTGCAGGCATGAGGTCCTAAGAGGGGCAGGAATAAGTCAGGAAGCAGGGTCACAACCATGGGCTGCAGCAGAGCAGTCTTGGGCCTGTTGTGGGATCTGTTTGGAAAAATTGCAAGGGAGATTGCCCTGGAGTTAAGTGGGGACCATGACATCAGGTTACTTTTTGAGGACAACCGCCTCTAGGGTCAAGGTAGCCTGTGACTTTTATGATTGACTAAGTTGGTTTGGAGTGTATTGGCACAAGTGATAAGAGATTAGAACGCATCTTCAGGTGTATGGAAAAACATTTGACAACAACAAGTGCTGTGGCAAGCTGAAAATTAGGTACTGTTTCTGCAAGCAGAGTGGATGATGGGAGACTTGTTTTAAAAAGTTTTTACCATGCACACCTCGAATTGAACATAATTAACATGGAGGTTTAGGTGAGAGGAGTAGATATTAGTTGTTTTCTTCTTAGTATGCAAAAAGTATATATATTTATACATATGAAGAGTATGATGCCAAAGTCTACTGTCCCTGCTAATAAAATATAGAGTGACATTCTGTCATGCACTAGTGCTACAGTTAGTTCTATCAGAGGGCAATAGCTGAGCTGTTCTTACAAAATTAAAATTAAGGACACCCAGCCACTGCTATACTAAACTCATCTCCCATTTTCCCTTCCATCTGCTGGGAGAAACTAGAAAGCACCTTTTAGTTACTGCCTTTGTAGTGTGGTGGAAATCAAGCCACAGTAAGAACCTGCAGTAGCTCCGTGCACCACCATGTTTGTGCATTTTAGGTGTGCAATAAGATTTGAAACTTGTTTCCATTGCATTTTGCTGTCAAATGGAGGACTCATTAGCATGGTGCTAATCTTTAGCCAATCGTCAGGATCTCTGCTGACTGAATTGCTTATGGCTTGTGCCTTAGAGAAGTCATAAAACTTTGAGTTCACCTATAAACTATGTGGCAGAGCTGAGCACATTTTTTCCCTGTTTCTAAGGGATCATGTGAAAGTTGAGATTTCACATCCTGCAGTACTGATAAATATATATGGCCAAGCCTACTTTGTAGATCTCTACTTTGATTTTGCCACCCCAGCCAGAATATAAAGATTTTGCTTTCTCTTTGTACCCTGACTGTGTAGATGGGAGTTTGTTGTAAAGTGAAATAGAGAGAAATCTATTTCTCACCAGGACACGGAGGAGATATTCTTGTGTGATCTTTATATTATGCTAACGTTATGCTAGCACAGCCACTGAAGTTCCAATAGAAAGGCTGAAATGAGCTTGCTGCTTACAGTGCAGAAGGGATGAAACCCCAAACCTGGGTCAGTCTTTAGCCACAGTGATAATGATGCCAAAGAACTGATAAGGCAACTATAGTTAGAAGGTGGTTGGGACGTGCTCTGTGAGCAGAGCTGTAAAAAGATGGTTGGTGGGATAGCATTGAAAGCTG
>VYZT01009721.1:18809-60979 GCA_013400735.1 Pomatostomus ruficeps | reverse complement strand
ACGGTCACTTTGGGGAGGAAAGAGGTGGCACAGGAGGTTGTGGTCAGTGCATGGCAGTTTCTTTTCTGCCACTTGTCACTTCTTTCACTTTTCTGCCACTGTTCCTTCCTTTTTGTTTCATCTGCACTGGTGTGGGCTTCTCTGTGGACCTCAGTTCCCTGGGAGGTGGCATGGAATTCCTGTTTCCAAGAGGGTTTCTCCAGCCCTGTGCAGAATAATGTTCACTTCTAGATGTTTCCTCTCATATTTCCTGTTGTGCATCCCCCCACATACTCCTGTGTCCCCTGCCCACAATGGTTATTGCTCTTTTTTAACTAGGTTTGAGAGGTTGCGGTGGTGGTGCATGGTGGCTTGATTCCATCCACTGCCAAACTGACTGGGACCACAGGGGTGGCCACTGCAGCCAGTCCTCTGCCACCTAAGCCCTGCCAGTTATGCCTAACACAAATTTTCAGCTTGGCTTCAAGTTTTTCTTGTTAGGGAACTTTCCTTGTGACTCTAGTGAAATAAAAACTGCCTGTGATATATTCTGGTGATAGGATTTCCTTCTTATGTGTCTCTTTCTCCAGGAAGCAGATATTTTCATCAAATCTTATATGCATTGTTTAGCACATACTAGTGTTTCACTCTGAAAAAAATTGGGTTTCAAAAACCAAAGTTTGTAATGAAGGAAATCTTAAATTTTTACACTGGATTAAAAATGTCGAGAGGTCTCCAAATAATTTTTTCATTGGTATATGATCCAAACAACTTCACAAACTGTGGTGTTTTTGTATAGTTTATGAAAATATGAGGGTCTTAAAATCATGTTTGCTACTAAGTTTAATGAATTATCCTGTTTATTGCACGTTATACAATGTTTTCCTATCATACTCTTAATTCTGCCACGGCAATTCTATATCTCTGTTCCTGGATCTGTGCTGACGCACTCCCTTCTGCAGCTTCCAGACAAAGCTGTTTTGACAAGCCAGACAGAGCAAGGTGGCAAAAATGCGATTCCCTCCCTTCACAGTAGTCTGCAGGGTGTGGTGACCTCAGGTGTTGTGCTCCTTGAGCAAGGACCTGCACAGAGATTTTAAACTGAGAAGCCAACCAAACACACACCTCCGAAGTCTGTGCCCTTGGAGCATCCTTGCCATAAAGACAGTCGGATACAGGGAGTTTCTGTATGTGACTTGGGAGAGAGGCTATGGGGTTTGTCATTTAAGTGAGTCACCTGGCTGTTGGGTTTACGTCAGAGTTCAGAGTGATCTTATGGACTGCCACTCTCTGGCAACTCAATAGCATGAATACATTCAGAAATCTGGACAGAATATATGCTGTCCAGCTGCCCAGAACAGAAATCTGCAGTGTTGCCTATCCTTGAAGTGAGATATCTCCAAAGTATTAATTGTCTTTTTAAAATTTCCAGTTAACTGCTGATCTGCTAAACTAAGTAAGATTTTTCAGGTCTTAGTCAGATTCTAGCTGCTGCTATGTTGATGCTGCAATGTTTCAAACATTCACTTAATAGCTAAGGCCTGACTTGCTTCTTGTGCTTATTGTGTTTGCAGGGATAATGTTGCAGTCAAAATTTATGAAGCTCTACCTAAGAGAAACGCTAAGATAACTGTTAGACTCTATGTGATGGTGAGCCTGTTAATGTCTGATTGGCTTGCCTTCAGAATTCATATTTAAGACTTAGAATGCAGTTGAATATCAGAGATATTTATCTCATTTTGGCTTTTTCAGTTTTGAGAAGCTGCATGGTTGTTTGGTTAAAAATACATTGACTTGATCCATAGAGGATGTATAAAACCCCTGAAGGATGTTTTGATATTTAGATTTGCCTTTCTTTCTATTTTGAAGTCTCCATGTTATAGTGTCATGGTTTTCTCTTTTTGCAGCTCCCCAACTACACAGTTGGTAGAGGTCATACTTGTTTGAAATCAAAGACAGAGGACTGAAAGCAGAGAAGCAGACCAGCAAAAGAGCAGAGTTTCACTGCTAACAGAGCTGCTCTCCATAAAGTTTTCCAGATAAATGAGAAAGAGCCAACGGTACTGCAGTAGTCTTATGAGCAGAGGGACATGAAGGAAACACCGCTGGGGAAGCAGTCATAACAGTAGCAACCCTTGACTCACCAGAGTCCTGATCAATTGTCTTTAGGAGCACTTGAGGAATACGCTTCCTTGAGGGGGAAAGTGGGGCTGCCTGCAGGATCAGGGTGGAGTAAGGAAACTTGGTTGGCTTTATCCTTCCCATTCACAGAGGGCAAAAATATAATAGCCAATCTATAGGGTCAGCCAGTGACTGGAAGTAGTAAAAGATTCCCCTCGGCATGATACTGATGCCTGCTCTGTAATTTTGAGCTTCCCCGGGAAACTGCGTCAAATTTTTAATTATTTTTTCCATTTTAGATTGTAGGGTTGTTCTCATTTTCTCTTGGAATTCTCAAAGAGATTTGCACTCAAGTCCATCCCTGAGAACTGAAGGATGTGGGCCCTCGCCATTGGTGTGTTTGTATCAAGCAATAGTGGCTGTACAAAAGGGTAAAAGCAAACAACCCACAAAGCCCATACCAGCAGAACTGCCTACCCTACTCACTCTCAGAAAGAATTCTTTCCTTTCCTTTTCCTTTTGCTCCCCAAGCTGGAATTTAGGTTAATCTTGCCCTCCACATCTGTTCCAGAAAATCTCTCAGTAATAATTTCTGCCTGAGAACTTAATTTCTTATATTGTCCCTGCCCTGGTTGTCTGCTGCCTGCTAACATTTTTAGTTTAAGCTGTCTCTTTGGCTGCGACACCACTTCAGACGTGACAGTGCCACAGGGCACCTTTTCTGGCTGCAGTGCCTTGCCTAGGCTTGCTGACTGAAGTGATGTTTGGTGTCACTGCAGAAGAGGCACCCTGGAAAGGTACGTTTGAGGTGACTTTGTCTCCATGTGTCCTACGAAGCCATGATGGCTGCTTTTCAACTGATGGATTGGCAAACGATCAGGAGATGAGAGAAGCCAGAGGAAGCTCAGGAAAGTAGACTTTCCTCAAATTCAGAAGGCGAAAAACCACTGTGGTTTGACCAAGTGTGGGAAAAAAATCTTTTGTAAAGATGTGGGGTGAAGTGAGTATGTAAAGGAGACTTTTCTGGAGGAAAGACCTTTTGTCAAGATACAAGGCAGGATGGCCTTGAGGCTCTCCCTGCACATGACATTGTTGAGGGTGAGATTCCTGAAGGCACTACTTTAGTGGAGCTGCAGTCCCTGATCCTGCTGTCAGTGTCCCTGCTGCTCAGAGAGATCTTCTTACTGTCTGCATATGGAGCAGAGCTGGAGGTGTGACTACAAAGGTGCTGGTGTTGTCTGTGTTGTGGACTCACCCAAAGGTGCAGCTCTTGGTGTGGTCCTCGGGCATCCTCAAATAATCCCTGGCACTGCACAGGGATCTTTTCTCTCTGTCCATTGTTGAAGGCAGAGATGGAGTTGCAGATGACTTCCATGCTCTCTGTTTGCTTGCAGGCTAGGAAGGAACAGTCCCTGGCATTTCACATTTCCAGCTGCACAGGGAGCTTTTCCTCCTGTCCAGAAGGCAGTGCTCCTCTTATTTCCTAGGGAGGCAAACTGCAGAGTGAAAGTAGAGCACCTGAAATGCAGAGGGAAGTAGAGAGTTGTGACTGTTCAGCCTTGAGCAGAGAGGGTTCAGTGGGTCTTACAAATGTGTATAAATAACTCTGACAGGTGTGAAGAAGATGGAACCAGGCTCTTCCAAGTGCTGTTCAGTGGCAGGACAAGATACAAAGGACACAAAATAAAGTGGAAGGAATTTTATTTAAGCACTAAACCCCATATTTTTCTTGTGAGGATGGCCAAACACTGGAATAGGTTTTCCAGAGAGGTGAATTCTCTGTCCTTGGAGATAACCATAACCTGACTGAACTTGGTCCTGAGCAGTCTACTCTAGCTGACCCTGCTTTGAGGGTGGGGGCTGAACTGGGCTATCTCCAGAGGTCCCTTTCCTCCTTAACCATTTGTGATACAAGCGTACACTTTGCCTACCATCATAATCCTATTCCTCAGTTAATAGATGATGTACAAATAATAGTATTTTGCTGTACCTTCACATGCCAAACACAGTAGCCATAATTGGAAAAATTATTTTCCCATGTCATTAGATCAGAAATAAGTCTTAAGAATATTAAGGAAAAACTGCTGGCCCATGGAGGGTAATGTGTTGAAAGGCAAGATTAACCCAGTGCTGAGTTATTCGTGCCGCATTTGTCATGTCCTTTGCTGCAGTTCTGATTTGCTGTCAAGGTGAGGCAGTGCTGCTTGATGCCTGAAGTAGAGACATGTAGGGTGTTTTATTACTGTTGAGGAGATAAAAAGGCACAAGCTACTGGTGTACTGAGCAGATGTTGTAAGTAGCAAGGATTCTGTTATGTTTGTGTACGGCACAAGGCAATAATACCACATAGACTTTCTGACATTGGCTTTTAAAGGTTTATGACTGTATTTAGACCTATCCTACTGATTTTTTTAATATTTTGAAAACTGGTAGCCTTAGTTGTATTCCGGCTTACCTCATGACTATAGCTTACACTGTTCTGCATCTGAAACTTGGAAAATGATTAGCATTTGTTACAAATCCTGGTTGGAAAAAACCCCAGTCCTTGTTTGATAGGTATTCTGTACACGAGTAAAATCGCCTAGTAACTTAAATCACTAGGGTCATCCTACATGCTATTGAAAAACAGCATGCCTCTAAATCTAGAAATGTGAAAAATGTCTCACTTATGACAACTCTTTCCCTTTAATTCCTTTTTTCAGGCTGCTACACCTTCCTCTTCTTCAGATAAATTGGATTTCTCCCCAGGCATGGCAGAGAAAACCCAGACTCCCACAGTGGCCCCAGAGAATGCCACTGAAGGTGGGATCATGCTACTTGCCACTAATACTGCTCCATCTGAGCCAATGCAGCAGTTCACACCACCTGCCACTGCTGCTAAAGCAGGTAATGTTTCAATATAGCTGGGGATCTGAGGAGTACCTGCAGGCTGGACAGAGGGTGGATATGGCTTTTCTACTGTCAGGTTTCCAGCCTGTTGTTAGTAAGAGCTCACTCTTTCTCCGAATGTTACATAATCCCACTGTAAACCTGTAGACCTACAGTAACACTGCAGACCTCAGACTCTTTAGCCAGTTACTTCTGAGGCAAAACCAAGTCCACCACTAATGGGAAATTACAAGTCAAGCAAATACAGGAAAGTAAAAAGCGGGGTTCAAGAGCCTGTTTTTAATTATTTAAGTTTTTTTTTTTTTTTACTTGGTGAGCTATACCTGAGGCTTTCTGGGGCTTCAGAACAGTCTCTTCTAGCCATACTGTTATTTTTGGTGTGACTCTTCATAATATTGTTCCCTCTCAGAAATTCTGCAGTGGAAGCCTGTCTGTAGTTGCCAGATACCATGCAGCAACAAAGGTGGGACCTGGGGAAGCTCAGTCCCTACCAGGAGAAGCCTAGCCCTTAGTAGGCAAGAACATGGCCTCTAAATCCTGGGAAAAGAAAATTTTGCTCTAATTTTGAAACTATGGGAAAGCTTATCACACTTACAGCTGCAGAGCAAAAGCTTTTGTTTTGAAAAGGACTTTTAACCACCATGTTCTTTGTAGAGTTAAATTCAGTATGTATGTTCTTGTATTTCCTTTCCCCTGCTGAGTTTCCTGCTTCCCTGTGCACACTGACTAAAGGTTAGAAGGGTCACAAGAAGCAGAGAAGCACAGATGTGTGCTTTTCTGCATTCCTGATATACTGAGGGATATGGAGAGCCAAGCCCTTTGCTTTCTGGTAGAGAAAGTCTGGTTTGGGACATTCTTAACACCCTCTACCAAACTGCAACCTGCCAGCCAGGATAACAATAGAAGGTAACAGGAAGAGATGAGCTACAAGAGATTCCTCCCCGAGACAATGGATCGTTATTACCATTGACTGTTGACTAGGCAGCTCCTCCTCCTCCTCCTCCTCCTCCTTCACAGGAGGAGGTTGAAGAGCACTCAAAAAGGAGTTGGGAAGAAGCTGAAGGGAAGGTTGTGATGAATCTCACTGTAAGTACTGCTTTATACAAGGATTGCCTAAAGTATGTGTGTTGTCAGCCACACTGTCTAGAAAGCCTCAATGACAGTCACTCCCTCTCTCCTTTGGCCATCACCCTCTTCTGGCCATTTTATTATCATCTCATGTGGAGGTCCAAATGCAAACCTTTGTTCTACAGGTGTCTAGGGCAACTCCCATGATCAATTGTGAAGCCTTGGGTGAATTTAAGTAGCAGTGGCAGAAAGTGTGCTGTCAGTGTCTTCACTTCATCCATTTTTAGACCCATCAGCTGCCACTGCTGAGTAGAGTCTTTGTCATCTCTTCTGAGTTCGTAAGCTGGACGTTTAGACACTAGTGAACATTGCCTTTGGAGAATTTTTGTTCTATGGTCTCCCAATATTTAAAGGAAGACATTTGAAACATTTGAAATACAGGACTAAGGTAACTTACCCTACGTTGTGCTTTGGTATGTTTCTACTGGGGGCTGTATTTGTACTTTGGCATTTTTTTGAAAGAGGAAACAGTTTTCTCAGACAAGAACTGGATAGCAAGTGGATTGATTGTACAGTTCAGGTAAGAAATAACACATTTGCCCTGCTATGCAAGTGGCTTTTTTAAAAGGAACACTGAGATGAACATTGGAACTTGCCTTAAAAGTGCCACAGAAAAACAGAAGTAGTACTTCTTGGTGAAAGAAGGTGTGATGTTAAAGTTCTAGTATGCTTTTTTGTCTTCTGTAACTGTATTTTTTTAATTCCTACACTTCCAATTACTGAGAAAAAAACATAATTCTTTATGCAGAACATTGTTACCTGTGATATAAAGGAATAATGAGAATGCTTTTCTCTAAAACAGAAGTAGGGAAAATGACACTTCATAGCTGGAGAAGAAAAAAAACTTGGTTTGGTAAAAGATGAGGGATCACAGTCATGATTAAATACATCATTATTTTATCATGCATTAAAGATTTTTTTTTAATTATCGTTGCCTATTCACTGTAGAGTACTTACTGAATTTTACTAAATCCTTGAAGATACTAAATTTATATCAGTTCCATCTGTTATAGCACAGTGTACTTGTTCTGTCTAATATGCAGTTAAAGAACTTACCGTGTCTGCTGGAGATAACATACAAGTGATGCTACCCAAAAATGAGGTTGAACTGAATGCCTTTGCTGTCCCACCACCATCCACAGGTGAGCTGGATGCCTTGGTACACGGGGAGATGCACACGCTACCAACCTGTAAATGCAGACAAGTTCTGAGTTATGTGAACATCCACCACTTAGGATAAAACAATTATTCTCATTTCTGATACTGCCACTTTTGTGGCTCTAACTGCAGAGAAGATTTCCTCTGTCGGATTTTAAAGATTTTTTCTTTTAAGTGGCTTTTATTTTCAGAACCTGAACTCATTAGCCAAATGGTTCAATGGAAAGTCTGTAATTTGTACCAAAAGATGATGTGGCCTAGTTTATAGCATCTTGCTGTAAAGCTCAGGGGAGGTAGGCAAAGTAGGTTTTGAATGCAACATTTGCCTTAAAACTGCCAGCTTCTGAACAGCAGAAGCAAATAAAAGATGTTTCATAAGTAGCTATGGAAAACATGTTGGCTTCACATGAAGCTGGTTTTTGTGAAGAGGTCAGCTATTTGTGAAGTCCATCACATTTTTGCTGCTTTACCAAGTTAGAACACACTGGGGGTTTATTGTGTGGTCATACTGCTTCATTTTACAGGCTTAAACAGTAACAGTCATGATTTCATACTGTAGCATGTTATCTGATGAACGGTGAATTTGATTTCTTTGTTTTCTGGGCTTACCTTGAATGCAAAACTGATTGTTCTTGCACTGTGTCATTGCCCTAAGAAACAGCCTACACCTATGAGTGGAGCTTAATCAGTCACCCTGCTGACTATAGTGGGGAAATGGAGCACAGGCACAGCCAGACTTTGACGCTCTCTCATGTAAGTGAGCTGTATGCTCAGGCTCATTATGTTTGTGTGGTCCTTTCACAAAATTGTAACCTGTGGGGAGGGGTACCTTGATTCAAGGAGTTCAAATGGCTTAAAGCCACTGTGAGTCTCTTCACTTATTTATCTCACCAAATTTATGCCAATGTTTTAGAGTGCTCTAATAATTTTCTAAGATAGACTAAAAATTCCTTGATGTTTGCTTCGTATTCCCAACTTCCAAGCAGTGACTAATGGCTTTTTATGTATGTGTTTATAAAAGTAGTATGAGGATTCAGACATCCAGATTTATTCTGTTGTGATATGATTGTCAGATTTAAGCATACTTCTTTTCTATAATTCAACATGTAACCCTATTTGTTCTGTGTTTGTCTCAGTTGTCAGTGGGACTTTATGCCTTCAAAGTGACAGTTTCTGGTGAAAATGCCTTTGGTGAAGGATTTGTAAATGTCACAGTCAAACCAGGTAAATCAGTTTGCTGATATAATTAATTTCTTCGATGCAAGTACAGCATACTTGTCAAACAGTCTCTCAGTTACTGTTTGTCAGGGACACCTGGCAGTCCAGTCATGCCAGTGTTTCATATCTCGGTGTCTATAAGGGTTTTTAAGGAAGTAGAGCTAAGGGTCTTGGTCACTGTGTTTAAGTGCTCTGTGGCTTTTTCACCTCCTCAGGCAAAGCCTGAGGCAACATCCTGCCACCTTTCCTGATCTCGTTCCCCTGCTAGGGACAGCAATCATGTGCTGATCTGGCTCTGTCTGCAGGTTACAGTGCACGGCTCTGATCTGAGTTACACCATGTGAGAGCACTGCAGTAGAACACTGCTGTGTCAGCACACTGCTCATCAGTAACCTGTTCTTTGCCTTGTCCAAAAAGGACAGCAGATGCTGCAAAGCTGCGTGTCCTAGATTTAATCACTGGGAACTATTGATCTGTAGACTTAACGTTAGTTTTGTCTGGGCTTTCACTAATACATTTTCTCTTCCCCTTTTTTCTTCCCCCTATCTTTCTCACAGCAGTCAGAATTAATCAGCCACCTGTTGCTGTTGCTTCACCCAAAGTACAAGAAGTTTCCTTGCCTACAACTTCTACCTTCATCGATGGCAGTCGTATGTACTGGACCATCCTGTGCTTATATCCTGTATTTTTAATATGCAGTTACAACATGACTGTTTGTCAATTACAAGTGAAATTCCTCCTTCTCACTCTTCTCAGAAGTTGCCTGAATAATGATTTATTTTGGGGATATGTGTCCAGTTATAAATTATTCTAATAAATTAATTATGAAATGCAATCTTGCACTAGGAGATTGAGATGCAGTGTATCACAGACTGGTGCATCCAGACAGCAGCTACTCTTACAGCTTCTTCCTGCCCTGCCCAGAGAGCCTCTGTGCCAGTACAGCTGGGGCCATAGTAGAGAGCTGTCAGATAGGGTGTGATGAGATGTTGTAATTACATTCATAATTACTGAGTGCAGACAAGTTGGAATGTGCAGAGTCTGAGGCTGTATTTATTTTTTTTTAAATTCATGTGTGTGAAGAATTGTTTAGATAAATCATACCAAAGGTAACTTGGAACCTGTGGTTCGTGAAGCTTATTCAACTGTACTTGAAGAGACAATTGTAGAAAACCAGTTGGGGATGAGCGTATGAGCAACTTAAGTATTCATGGCAATTGCTACAAGAAACTGATGTATTTTTCTTTAATGAATGTAGAAAGCATAGATGATGTGAAGATAGTGAGCTACCACTGGGAGGAAATTAAAGGTCCCTTGCGAGAGCAGAAGGCATCTGCTGACACACCTGTCTTGCACTTGTCTAACCTTGTTCCTGGAAACTACACCTTCAGGTACCTGCATGATGATTTTCTTGGGGGCTTATCTGTGATATCAGCTAAATGTTTGTTTCTGTGCTCACAGAAACAAAAAGCTTAATTTTATTCTACTTACTGTTACTCTTCATTTTGCACAGTGGAGAGACATATAGAGCAGTTTTATTAAAAAGTGTTTGCAGTGATCCTTTATAACACAAAATTACATAAAAGAAGGTATCGTAAATTAAATACCTCCCCACTTCCATCAATAACAACTGTGACAGACTATTTTTTTTTCCCAGCTTAGAAGTTGGCTACTGCCCTGAATGAAACTATGCAGTCAGGCTGTGAAAGTCATCCTCTACAGTGTGGTGGCAGACAATGACATTGGCAGACTGATCCTCACAAGACATTGTTATGCGCTGATTTTACTAAGAGTAATTTCTTTATAAAAGTGTTTGCCTTACTACTGGTTTCCTCCATTTATGCATTGCTGAAGCTGAGGTTTACCCAGACAAGGGAAGCAATGTTTGTGGTTCAGGATGCTTTAGTAAAAATCAGTCCTTTTTCTGAACTTTTTAACTTAAAGTCCAGTCTACACAGAGGCAGACTTCCCACTTACCTAGCCTGGGTTCTTTGGCTGCCAGTGGGTTGGCTACCCACTATATAATCAATATATTGTGTATCAGCGTAGCATCAGCAGAATGTTGAAGCCAGCATACATATACATTAAATGTGGTGCTTTGTATAAGTTTCACTAAAAGTTCTACAGCTTCTACTTTAATTCTGTATTCTTTACTTGAATTGTTCCATATTGAACAGTAGCAGAAATGAGTGTTAATTTTTTTCCTTATTAAAAAGGGCAGAGTCTTGCTTACAAGCGATGCTTCTAAGTGTGTTCCAAACCCTAGGGAGTTAAGAAGTCAGTTGTTATATCTCTGCACCTTTGGGGGAAGCCGATTTACCTGAACGATAGACCAGTGTGCTGAAGATTACAAGAAATTAGCCGGTCAAAAAAGTCCAGTGCCCTTGATATGCACGGATATGCACCCTTTGCAAAATTACGTGTTCCTGAATGTCTGAGGTGATGACCATTAGTTTTATTCCTGCTCAGGTTCCCTTCCTTGTGGTCAGCTGTATGCAGTTTTCACAACAGAGATGGATTAGAGACTAGTTGGTTACCACACTGCAGAGCGCAGCTTTCATTCCTTTGAAATGCCTGCAGTAGTCTCATTTTAAGATGATTTTGTGTTTCTGAGAGGCAGTAATGTGTGTGGTTTTATAAAACCCTGTACATTTTTAGTTTTGTGCCTTGACATTGATATCAAGCTCCATGAAAATTAGTAATAGTGTGCCACGAAGAAATAAGAAGTTAGTATCTGCTGCTGTTCTATAAGCAGAGCTTCTGAACATCCAGAGTAGTTTTAGATGTTTCACTATACTCTTTCACTATAAGTGATGAATAAAATCCCTGGTTTTTACTGAGTACATTTCTAAAAGAGTTTGCAGGGAATGGTGAAGTTGCCATTGACAGTAGGTAAAGGGTTTAATCTGGGATCCAGAATAACTAGGCGTTTTTTTGTTTTTCTTAAAGTTTGAAAGCTGTGTTTGTGAAGAGTTTTCTGAATTTCTTTCCTACCTTAGTTGAGGGGTATGTGTGTCTGAAGCAGAGGTTCATATCATGTAATCAGTGGCTCTTGTTTAGGTGTTTAAGAAAGTGCCAGAAAGAGATTAATATTTCAATTTAGAAGCTGGCAAAAGTCCATCTTAACAGATAATGTTTTTCCTGTTGTAGACTCACAGTGATTGATTCAGATGGAACAGCCAACTCCACCATTGCATCTCTGACTGTCAACAAGCCAGTGGATTATCCACCTATTGCTAATGCAGGCCCTAATCAGGCAGTCACTTTGCCCCAGAACTTCATCACACTGAATGGAAACCAGAGCAGTGATGACCATGAAATTGTCAGCTATGAGTGGTCACTCAGTCCCAAAAGCAAAGGCAAGGTTGTAGCAATGCAGGTATGTGTATTTCTACTTGCATAGGATTGAAAAATTCTCTTATCTTTGCCTCTGACATGAGCAAACATATACCTAAGTATGTGCTCAGAAGCACTGAAATATCTAGAGTGATGTTATTCTTTTTTTGTTTTTCTCTCACATGTATTCAGCTCATATTTTAGATACTACTTTTAATTCCTTTTCATAATTTTTTTCATTCTTTGGGGCCAAATGAACTTGCTTGTTCCCTGATGGTTTGGAAAGACTTCAAGTTCACATTGTCTGTCCTTGAACCCTAGAGGCTGTTTCCATCTTCTGAGGCTCTGGGCAGGGGGCAAACTGGTCATAGGAGAATGTGGGGATAGTCAGAGTTTTCTTGAAACACTTTCTCCTGGAGAGAGTAGAACTCTAATGGAAACTTTATTTTCTGAGTGAAAGGTGGCAAGACCTTTTGGCAGTGTTTATGCAGCCATGCCCTGTGGTGGGTTTTTATGCTCACTAAAACATGGGTTTCCAGTGAGGGCTTACAGAATTTATTCTCTTATTTTCATTACTGGTTTTTGTGTTGTTGTTCAGGGTTTTTTTTTTAATCTGAGAAGTTAATAAATATTTTCATTGGACTTGAACTTGGTAAGTTGAAGATTCTTACAGCTCTAGGCAGTTGAGATAATTAATGTAATGAAGCCAGCTGAAACTCAGAAGCCATTTTTTATAAGCAACTTGATTCTGCCATGTTGGCAAATGCTTTAGACCTTCAGAACTGGAAAGAGATCACTCCACAGATCTGTTTAGGAAAGAAGTAATATTATTAATGCAAGCCTACACTGTAGAGGAAATTAAAAAATTATGGAAGGATTTATAGCATAATGATCATTCTCCAAGACAAAAACTTTCCAAAAGCACCCAAGCAAACTGAACTTGTAGTTTTTGAGAGCTGTTCAATCTTAAAGCAGCCTTTCTGAAGGAAGGGAATGACGGCTTGAGATATCAAATGGATTAATTGTGTATTTAATGTGGAAATGCAAGGGCATGTTACAGTTTCTTTCTAACAGTCTAGTAATCTTTTTTGTGTGCCTAAAGCTGAGAATGGTTTGGGTTGAAAAGGACATTGAAGATCATTTTGTTCCAACACCCTGCCGTGGGTATGGATGTCATTCACTAGACCAGCTTATTCAGGGCCCCATCCAATCAGCCCTTGAACACTTCCAGAGATGGGATATCCACAGTTTCTGGGCAACCTGTGCCAGTGCTTCACCACCTTCTGAGTAAAGAATTTCTTCTAATATCTAATCTAAGCCTGCCTTCTTTCAGTTTGAAACTAGTCTCTCTTGTCTTGTCACTATCTGCCCATATAAAAAGTCCCTCTCCCTCCTTTTTATAAGCTCACTTTAGGTACTGGAAGACTGCAGAGCCTTCCCTTCTTCAGGCTGAACAACCCCAAGTTTCCCAGCCTTTTTTATGGAGAGGGGCTCCAGCCCTCTGATCCATCCTTGTGGCCCTTCTTTGGACCACTCGAGAGGATGCTGGTCTGTGGTGTGTTATATGATATCCACTGTAAGAGTGCAATGTAACAAGTACCTCTGCTGGTTAGTTAACTGATTATCAAGTCCCTTTGTTCTTACTACCATCTTTATAAAAAATAATAGAATGCCAAACCTAATTGCATTATCATTTGGTATTCCTCATATGAGAGATGCCACAAATGTCCATTTTATTAGCAAAAGGACTTACAGCTGGGCCCAGTCATTTTATGAATTTCTGTAGGTATCAGCAAATACTGCTGGATGAGTAAACTCAGGACAGAGTTGCCTTGTTTAATATGGGGTTTTTTTCCATAACCCTCTCTGTCTGAGTTCAAGTCAAGCTCCGTTTTGCATTTAACAGTTTTTATAACTACTAAAGAATGTCATGATGTTTGTGTTTAAAATACCCCTAAGGAAATGGAATAAGCTGTAGGAATTTTCATCAGTGTTTAATTTCCTAATTGAGAATGGTAGCGTTCCATGTGCTTCACAATTATCATTGTGGAGATACAATGCAGTGGTTGTACCAACAGAAGAAATTAGGATTTATTGCCTATAGATATTTCTCTGGATTGGTAGGAACAGTAGCAATAGTGATCACATTACCTCTGTCTGTGCACCAAATTTGAAGCCTCCTCTTTATCTGCAAGGTGCATAAACTCCTTGCTCAAACAATGTATTTATGAATTTAAACATTTCCTTTTCCTCACATTTGCTCTGTAAGACGTTTCCTTATCCAGAACCATTTCTGTTTTCTCTTGTGCTCTGCATTCACCAATGCTGCACAGGGTGTGCGGACACCGTACCTCCAGCTCTCTGCAATGCAGGAGGGAGATTACACGTTCCAGCTGACTGTCACAGACTCGGCGCGGCAGCGCTCCACAGCCGAGGTCACGCTGATCGTGCAGCCTGGTAAGTCAGCGCATGCACCTCTGGGTCCCTCAGGGCTGGCCCAGCGCGGTGCCTTGGCCCCATTCTCCAGTGCCTCCTCTCCCCCGCATTACACCGCTGGCATGGCAGCCCAAATGCATGGTACCCCTGGATCAAGGAATCACCCACCTCTGTTGTCTGTCAAAACAGGCCGTTAAAACAAGTGTGGAGTTGTACAAAGTCCAGGTGGTGATCCTGAGCGTTCACACTGGCCTGGTTATGTAAGGCACCAGAGATCTGTTGGAGTGTGCTTCTAAAAGCCAGGTTGTGGCTCTTGAGTTTAATATCCTACAAAGTCTGTTTTGAAAGCTGTTCAGGGTATCAATCAGTGCTTTGCTCAGTTTCCTTACTGTTTTGCAATTCTTTCGCAAGGGTGCTTGTGTGATTTGAATTCACTCAAATGAATTGCATTGTGCTTCCTATAGGAAAGTGTCAACCAAGGACTGCAAAAGCTGCAATCTTTCACATGTTTACTTAGGTTTGGGAGCTAAATGATGAATAAGCGCAAATGGTCTGGGCCTCATGAGATTTTTTTAAATGCCTTTTTCTTAATTTCACAGTATGTTTGCCTGTTACATCCACAGTGGCCTTTTCTGTCCATGTGCAGGTCTCACATTCCACCATGAGGCAATGTTTTATCTTCCTGTTATTGCTTAATATACATCTTTTGTAGGTGATCCTTCTGGGGCAACTTTACAGCAGTCATTCAGAAATCAAGAACATGGATTGGAAGTGTGGTGTGTAGTGGTGCCTTTTTGACCTGTTACAGTGTGGAGTTAGAAGTATGCTATTGCTGAAGGCAGGCCCAAGGGTAAATAAATACCCAGGAAAATGATAGCATTGCCAGTCTTACCATGTCACAAAAGCAGAGGCTGAAAACAGAGTAGCAGGTTATATATTTCTGCACTAATTTCTCAAAGGCTCTGAATTGGCATTAATTTAGTAGCCTTGAGCAGCAGACAGAATGGGTCAGTATCTTTTCTGAGGGCCAAGAATCATATTTGTGTGGAAGGTTTTGAAAGGGGTAGACTGGTGGGTTCAGGAGAATACTCCACCACTCATGTTTTGTGACATTTCATATAACGCGTGAAAAAGGGAAGTACTTGCTGTGGGATTTGTCTTGTTGCAGAGCTGACATCTCCCACGTGCTTGACTTGTGCATGTCATACTTGTGGTTTGTACCTTTGGAGCCAATGTATCAAATTTTTTTTAAAATACTCCATGTAAAATCTTCCCTCTGATGGACGAGCCTTGCCAGTGACTACCTAAAAAATGTCATACACTAAACACTAATTTTGCAGAAAATAACAGTCCTCCAGTAGCAGTGGCTGGCCCTGACAAGGAATTGACCTTCCCAGTAGAAAGTACTACACTGGATGGAAGCAAAAGCCAAGATGACCAAGGCATTGTCTTCTATCACTGGGAAAATATCAGGTATCCAAAGATTTTACTAATCTTCAGTAAAATAGAGAACAAAGTGAAAGTGATTGGGTCTAGAGCCTCTTATCCAGTTGTGTTGAATGATGAATCGTGAATTATGTTTGAGAATTGCTTTCAGGACAATCCCACTTGGGTAGTAATAGCATAAAAAATAGCAATTTTAAGTTGAGCTGGAAAAGCTCAGGCAGTCTCTGCCTATATTTTACAATGTTTCACTTTGAGGCCTACTTTTATAAAATTAAGAGAAAATGACAGGAACTTCTGTGTCTCCTGTTAAAAAGCAAGTAGCAGGCTTGGGTTGCCTCCTGTAATATACAAAGCTTTTCCATTAGTGCTTAGAACTAGGGTTTCTCAGTGACTTGTTTATTGAACAGTAAAGTGGCAGTCACTTTAGCCTGAACATTCAGTAATGGGTGACTAAATCACTTTTGAATGATGACTGAAAATGTTTTACAAAAGCTTGTAATTGTATGTTTATGTGCAAACCGAACTGATCCTTAATAAAAGGACAAGGTATTTTAGCTCATGCAGCTGTTGTGCCTGGTACAGGAAGAGGTCTGCTGGCAGCCTGTACAGGTTGTGAGTGGCTCTTGGAGCAATATAATTTACGTTTTCCCATGGAATAGAACCATGGCGAGGTTGAACTTCTGGGGTGCGTTTTCTACTCTTCTAATAAGTGGGGATATGTGCTTGGGTGCTTTGAATGTCTTGAAAAAAGGCATTAATGAATTCTCTAAACTCATGTCTCAAATAGTTCTTTAGCCATCAGTGCTTATAGCAGTAGTGGAACTACAACACATAAAAGCAAAAGTCCTGAGCAATGCTGCTGAACTCTCAGTTGGGCTGGGCGCGATTATTTGTGTGAGATGTTTTGTTTCAGTGGGCCAAGCTCTGTACAGATGGAGAATGACGACAAGGCAGTAGCAACTGTGACTGGTCTCCAGGTTGGTACCTATCGCTTCAGGCTGACTGTGAAAGACCAGCAGGGCTTGAGCAGTGCATCTGTACTCTCCATCACTGTGAAGGAAGGTAAGCCTGGCTGCTGCTTCTTAGGACATGGTGGGAGGCTGGACAGTTCATTCAGTCACTGGCAGAATGTACAGGAAATCAGAACAGAAAGGTGTAAAATATTTGTTGTTATGTTTCAAATGTGTTTAGTAAGACTTAACTGCTCTTTTTTAGTATTGTGGCAGAATTCATTTCATTTGATGCAAGCTGTTTTAATGTTCAGTATATGCAAAATTAGTTGTAATAAACATACTCGAAAATAATATTTTTGACAATTGTATGTCTACATCATTAAGAAGACATGTTTTTATTTTATCTTTGAAATTAAACTTTGAACAGAAAAGCAGTTTTACTGTGGATTTTAGAGTAACATCCAAGAAGTTACGTCTCAGTGAACAAATTTCCACCTAAAAATTTAGTATTAAAAGACCTGATTTTATTTTTTTTGGTGGTGTGTTGTTGTGGCAGGCTTGTTCTGGTGGTTTTTTTGGTTTGTTTTGGTTTCTTTGGTTTTTGGTTTTGGTTTTAGGGTTTTTTTTGTTTTATTTTGTTGCAGTTTTTTTTAAATTATGTGGAGAAACAGTTGCTGTCGTGTGGGGTATCTTAGGTTTTTTTGGTTTTGGGTTTTTTTTCCCAACCAAGTTTAGTCAACTGGTTTTACTTGGAAGAGACAAGATCAGTTGTATCACAGACAACCCTATGCTGTTACAGCCAACGCCCTTGAGATCTGCTCAGAACTGAATTATTCATGTCCAACTGTTTGTGTCCAGTGAGGTATTTCACTCAGCCCTACAGCTTCCTTGAGCCCTGGCTTACCAGCTGTGTTCTAAAAAAATCAGTGATGTCTGGTTTCTGGAAAGAGGGCATGTTCATACTTCGGCTTTTTTTCACCATATGCCCACTGCATGCCTTAGTTTCACTGCTAGTGGTGAGCAAAAAACATTTGGGAATTAGACTTAAGTTTCCTGATTGCATTTTGCCTAAATACAGGCATTTGGAAGATACGAGATCTTGCATAAGCTTCTATTGGGTAATAAGTGATTTTCCAGATGAAAAGGTCCCAGCATGGTGATCTCATGCTGGACTGTGTTTCTAAGTCAGCAGAAAAGCTTTTCGCTTGACTGAGAAGATCTGATGCTTAAGTTATTGTGAGACTGTAAATAGAATATCCCGCAATGCTTTTTGAAAAAGATCTTTCTCCTCATGGTGCACCTCTGTTTTTGTTAGACTGCAATATGCTCAGAGCCAGATTTTATATACCCACTCATCCTTTCCCTGTAGCTTTGACATGAAGTTCTGTTGTTATTGTCTATAATCATCAGATAAAGAATTGCAGTGTGGGTGTATTGGCAATGGTATGTCACGTTTTGAAAGCAAATCCTTCTCCACTATTTTTATGGCTAGAAAACAACAGTCCACCCCGGGCACATGCTGGTGGGAAGCATGTTCTAGTGCTTCCAAACAACTCTGTTACCTTGGATGGCTCAGGGTCTGCCGATGACCAGGGGATTGTGTCATATTTGTGGATTCGGGATGGTCAAAGCCCAGCAGCTGGGGTAAGTTTCTTGATGATTGTGATGAAATTTGGCTTTTGTTATGCACATAACACCACTGCAGCAGGGAGAGCAGGTACGACCCATAAGATGCTGTCAGGTGTGGTGTCTGTTTCTGGTCTGTCTCCCTGGCTCTCTGTAATGCTATAGTTCAAGAAGCTGGTGGTATTTTCAGTACAGCTAGAGAATATGGTAGCTAAGAGGACTGCAGCCATGCAGAGTTAGTTGGGAAAGACTTGAGACAGAAGAATAAAGCTACATGTCTTTAAGAGTAATTTGTGACAGTATGAAGCTGATGTGTTTGAGAGAAAAAAATTGTCTGAAAATCAGATATTCCAAAGAAGGAAGGGTCTGAGAGAATAAGAAGTACCAATAAAGATTAAGGAATCCTGCTGGGTACCATATGAGGTAAAACTTAAAGTTTAAGGAAAAAATGGTATATGACATTAGGTGTGTAGGTACCTTCCCTGGCAGATGATGGTGAATAGCCTGGGACATTAGGGCAGTGGATTCTGATCTCTGAGTGGACAGACAGCAGAAATACCTGATAATAAACTTCAGTTATGTGTCAGCTAATAAAACTGGGATAATTTTTTCCCTGTTTGCACAAAGTGTTGTGGATAGCTCTTTGCCCTTAGGAAAATAGTGGCAAATCAGCAAGTACTGGGAGAGGAGAAAAAGCAAAATCATAAAAAAACCTTCTAGAAGCAATTCACAGGATGATGTAAGAATTGAAGATGTTCAGCTTAAATATAGCTGGCAGAGTTGATAGTTGAAAATACATGAACTCCAAGGAGAGGAAATTAGGAGTTAAGAAAGCAGAACTAAGGATACTGGAATAAAATTGAGAAATAGTAATGTAACTGTCTTGGATTTTCAAGCAGGTGAGTTCTTCAGATTGTCAGCTTTTCTCTCTGGGGTATTTTTAATGAAAATATCCATAGTGTGCAGACATCCTCATTGACTGTCACTTCCGAATTTCATTACTCTGCTATAAACTATGGGTAGGTCACGTTTGTCCCAAAAGTCAGAGCAAGAACACACACCATCATACCAGACAGCTGACTTGATAATGAAACCTGCAGCTTTCTCTGAGGGTGTAACTACTGTGAACCTTGTTTTCGCAGGATGTGATCCATGGCTCAGACCACGAGGCAGTACTGCAGCTAACTAATCTGGTGGAAGGAACCTATATTTTCCACTTGAAAGTGACGGATGCTAAAGGAGACTCAGATGTTGATTCAGCAACTGTTGAAGTGCGGCCTGGTATGACAATTAAAAGGTCATCAACATGTTGTGAATACCACATCTTTGTTCTCCTTTTCACTTATTTATTTAGATGTTGATGGGAATCTCTCAAGTTAAAACACAGAGCAAACAGGTCTCTTACTTCCTACCTTCTTACTGTTCTCTGAATAGACCCAAGTGTGTTAGAAGGTGACATCAGGATTTTTAACTACTACAGTTGCCATAGTTGGGAGCGTAAATAAAAATTATACTTACTGGTTATTGTTTTCATTAGGCTTTTGTTGCTTCTCATTCATTGTAGGTTTTTTGTTTCTTTTTCTGGTTGTTAATTAGTTTGGCCAATAGAAAGAGATGGGAGCTGTCCATTAAATTTAAGTACAAATGCTGCTATTTGATGGTAGAAAGTGTGGTTTTGTTTGTTTTTCTTCTTTCATCTTGAAAGACAAAAAAAATCCTCAAACAATTTCAGTGGGTTGCAAATGCAGGTGAAGTAGCAAAATGATGAAAGCTGAAGTCACAGAAAAAGAGTCTGAAACCTTGGGTCTGTCAGAGGTATCTTGTTTGTCTGTCTCCTGGGCAACGATTTTATTTCTGTTCCTCACTTTATTGTTGAATGTAATCATAGTCAATGGATTATGGCTCTCATCTGTGAAGTTTGTTTTGTTTGCAAGGCGCTCTAGAAGTTCAAGTACTATTTAACAGAACCCTCCATTCGTAAGGGTAGGCAGGGTAAACATACCTGATATTTCTCAAATTTACCATCCTCATTTAGACTTGCTCACAGTCTTGCATGCTACCATACGAGTCCATCTTTGGCTCCCTTTTTCTGAGTGGTAGTCAGTAGTGGATAATTAGCAGGAAACTTGGAAACTGGACTCATCTAGTCCTTACCTCTGACTGTAAGATGGCAGCATTTAGGGGAGCAGAAGTTGCTCTTCTGCACAGAGATGTGTAAATGCTGAAAGTGCACCCTGAAGTACTTTATTTCTGTTGATAAGAAGGGTTGCTCTTAGAACCCACCAGGTTTGTTTCGGAGAGAATGTGACAATATAGGCTAATTACTTCTCTAAGAACACAGAAGAGTTGGCTTATCAGTGACATTGGTCTTATGCAGAAAACTATAGTATTAATAAATACTTTCAAGTAGTGCATGTTGTTACTGGAATATTTGCTGGGTTCTGAAGGAATAGCATGTTCTTCTTCTGTCAGATCCCAAAAGGAGTGGTCTGGTGGAGCTGATCCTGCAGGTTGGAGTGGGACAGCTGAGTGAGCAGCAGAAAGACACTCTGGTGAGACAGCTGGCTGTATTGCTGAATGTTTTGGATTCAGATATCAAAGTTCAGAAGATACAAGCCTACTCAGATATAAGGTACAAACATGTCCTGCTGTGCCAGAAAGACCTATGATTTTCTTTGCCTCTCTCATAGCTCATAATTAGTTGCAAAATAATCTTTCCTAAAATGACAAAAAATGCTATACTTCTCAATCAAATATACTTTAAAAGGTGAATTTCTTCTGCGGTAGAAAATTGATGAAGTAAACTCTGTGGAGACTCAGAACTGAAGTGGTTTGTTTTTAAAAAAAATCTCATTTTTTCATGGTAGATTTTTTTCTTTTTCCTTTTAAGAAAGTGCATGCATATATATTTCAGTGTCTTTGTTCCATGCAGTGTTGCTATTTTTTTCCAAATGCTGGATGAAGTGAGATTAACAGTTTTTCTCACAGTGAAGCATGTATTCTATTTCAAAATAAGGTTCCAGATCTATTTGATCAAACCTATTTTGTGGCCCCCTTTTTTTCCTACTTCTCCATGGTTTTGATATTCTTAATGTTTTATGAACATTTTCCCAGGTAACTGGTGATGAAAATCCATTTTTTTCACAGAAAACACAGTGGATTCTCTTAAATGTTGTATTTTACTGTGAAGAAGAAATACTCCCTCTGCTTGGTGTGGAGTGCTAGAGATGGCTGTGTGTACCCAGAGAACTACTCAGCATGATTGGTAGAACCTATTGACATGACTTAGCTTTAATTACTTCTTGTTAACTAAGTGGTAATTTAAAACCCATTTTGGTGTTTGTATAGCTCTTGGGGAACCTCTTAAAATTTAAAAATACAGTTTGGAAAATCTAGTATTTATAGAAATTGTATTTTTAATCATAGCTTTTCAAATTAGAATGTTCCCTGAAGTGTCTGATACAGGATAAGATCAACACCACCCAGCTTAAAAGTTGTGGATGACAGGGCAGGAGGGCTTCCACATGAAATTGTCTGGATCCCTTACTTCTGAGCTTTTTCTCTTGTTAAATTCAGTTTCCTAAAGTTAGTGAAATTGCTTCAGAGTGTTTTGTGACAGGCTCTGCATGACAGTGGAGAAAGCAAATGTATACATACTTCTTAAAGCAAAAGTTGGGAAGACCAAGGAGGGAATGACATTTGCTGTTGTCCTCACCTGTCTTCTGTGAAACTGAGAAGCCAGAGAACTGCTGGTGCTCCCAGCTCAGAATGAAGAACAATTGACTGCTTCACAGAGAGTTCCCTAATCTTTATCAGTGGTGACATTGGCTTTCCAGAAACAAAAAAACCTAAAGGCTGTAAGCCTTTATTACTGAATGCCTGACAAAAGTGATCTGTGACAGCAGTCCTGACCTTAGCTGTTCTTTCTGCAGCACTGCAGTTGTGTTCTATGTGCAGAACGGTCATCCCTCCTCGGTGATCAAGGCATCAGATGTCTCACGGACTCTGCACGTGCAGCTTTTGAAACAGAAGGCTGACTTCCTGCTTTTTAAAGTCCTGCGAGTTGACACGGCTGGTATGTTTTGGGTTGTGCATGCCCATCTTGGAACTTAGCAGGAATTTGGCTAACACAGCACCTGGAAACAGGCACGAAGTCCTTCTGTCTGCCATCTGGTGTCTGGGCTTGGTGGGTGTAGCTTTACAAAAGATGAGGGTGAGGACAATACTAAAAATGCTTCTTGATTCGTGGTAGCTGGACTGGTGCCAGTTACGTTTAAAGGACATCATCTGTATCAGCAGGCAAAAACACATCTTAATCTGGTCTGCATCAGGAAGGCCTGTGGAATGAGGATAAAGATACCTTACATACTACCTTTTCTTAGAAGATGGGCAAAACGTAATATAGCCATAAAATAGATATGTTTCATATCTGTGCTTCTTCCAGGGCTTTTAGAATTCAGTAATTAGGCTTGTAATCTAATTTGTTCTTGTCTGCCTGTATCAGGCAAAATGGGTGATCGCTGTGTTACAACCTAGTCTTCTAATATTTGCAATGTACACAGGCTGCTGGAGTTTCCTATAATGAACTCTTGCTTTTGCCCAAAAAGATGCTTGAACTTCTAAGCTTTTTTTAAGCTTCACTAATAATGTCAACCCTTTATGATACTTAGGTATTACAGACATAACTTCTCCATAATTTAAAATCAGGACACCACAATTCAAATACGAAGTAAGCATGCTCTGGTGATAAAATAGTCATTGATTGTGTAGGAAATTCTGTGTTTATTTACTGGCTGTTGTTCTGTTATAAATATACTCTGATTACATTCTTTCTTCTTACAGCCAGCAGTCTGCTAAACTGTAGCTCTATTTGACACATAACCGCAAAGGAAAGGGAGTTTCAAAACATGTCACAGCGTAATGAACCAGATACTTTGCCACCAATCTAGTCTTACAATAAGAGGATGCATGACAATTTGTCCATTTTCACAACTGACCCTATGTTCGGTTCTGTTCTTAGCCTGTCTTTTGAAATGCTCTGGACATGGGCACTGTGACCCCATAACAAAGCGCTGCATTTGCTACCAGCTATGGATGGAAAACTTGATTCATCGTTATCTAAACGATGGAGAGAGTAATTGTGGTGAGTTTGGGTGTTGTGGGATGTATCTCAAGAGTAGCTCGTCTCATGAGACTGTTGGTTATTTGTTCTCAGAATGGGGAATACTTAGGAGGTAGATCCTTAGGGGAGACTAAAAGAGTCTCTGTTTTCCTGCCCAACAATACCTTTCTATAGAAAGATATTTGAATAATTTCTTGAAATGATGTCATGACAGCAGTAGCCTGAATTTTAGAGCGAATCGTTATTAGATGAAAAAAGTGTGAAAACTTTGTCATGGGAGAGAGATTTTGCAACAATTTGGGGCCAGTTGGAGGGGTTGTTGAATAATGTGGGCATTGCAAAGCTGTTGAGTAGGACTGTTGCAAAACTGGAAAAGAGGCAGCAATTTCAGTTTCTCTGAGTGGGTGGTTGATGCTTCTGTGCCAAAAGTATGATCTGATCTAAGCAAAGAAAACATCAGTGTTCTGGACTGACCAATACTGACCTTTAGAACCTGATAACACCGAGTATACACGTATTGGAGTTCAGATTATTGCACATTGCTCTGTGTCTTTTCCTGTTTTCCTGGATTTATAAATATACGTATGTGGGTAGAAGGATTTACCTCTTATCAGCTCCTCTTTTAAAACACTACTAAAATGCCAGACCCAGAGTACACCTCTGTGTATTTCAGTTAGGGAATGATAACTGAGGTGGTAACCATGACCCCTTGCAGGACTGTCAATTCCCACATAGACTTCAGGTATCTTGGGATGGTAAAAAGCATTTGAGAGGAAGAATGTTTTCTAATGTGCACTTCTGGTCTTAAAGCTTAAAAATTTTTAGGAATTGTTCTAAGAATATGTTGGTCCTACACTCCTGTTACCGCTCCTCATTCCTCAGGATTGGTTATTTTAATAGAGTTGTATTAGAAATTACTTTATTCATATGACTTTACAAAGCACTGTTGTGTTTCTTTTTTCAGAGTGGAGTATACTCTATGTGACTGTATCTGTTTTTATTTTGATTGTGGTCATGGTAGGGCTTGCCTGGTTCTGCATCTGCTGCTGCAAAAGGTACATGATTTGTGTTTCTTTTTGATGGGGTACTTGCAAAAATGGCACACAACCACTACATTTTAGTCCAGTCCATAGCACTAAACCACTGAGCTCGTTTTGGACATGCGAAGAACTTCCTGTAGCTGTTTCTGCAGACACACACTTCTTTTGAAAAAAAGAAGTATCCATTTGTGTGTCCATGCTCTTCTGCATTATGAAAACCAAAAAGTTAATGTTGCGGTATCCTTCATATTAAGTGATAATTAATGTTAAAATGCTGAGAGTATGCTACAGATTTTCAGCCTCCTCCTGAGTCCTGCAGGTACTCCATGCTAAGAAAAAAAATGGTGCACCCTGAAGGTCGCTGATGCAGGAATGTTCTAGGCCATGGGACAGGATCTGCTCCCAGTCTGGCATCTCCCTTGGACAGGCAGGGTGGGTGGCTGGGCTGCATGTGGCTTACAGGCAAGCAGTACTCTAGTGAATCTCAGTCATGCAGACTTCTTGCTTCCTCTTTCCTTAAACAGGAACATTCATACTACTGAATGTTGTCTCCCTCTCTGCCTCCGCTCCAGTCTTTCCTAGTGAGCTGATAAGAAATTCTCTTTCAAGTGACAAGCCCCTGCAAGTTCTGTCACTAGAGCAAGTGTTTTTGCTGCAGCTCAAACAGCTCAGCAAATAGATAGCTTGTTCAGGTGTTAGCAAAAATAAAATGCTGTCAAAATCTTTCTGGATTTTCATCTTTTCTCTAGGACGTCTTTGCTGTATGTAAAGGATGTGTGGGAGTCGATACCAGTTTTATTTTTATGGTTGAAGGAATAGTGCTGTTAGTAGAAAACTTTAAATAGTAAAGTGTGTCCCATTCCACCCTCACAGTGTGGGGTGGAGCCTCACAGGCTTGTGTGTATTGGATGATTATTTAAGGGATTTTCCATGAGTTCAGCTGCTTCTGTCCTTTGTCCTCATGTGGCTTGTGCCTGACAGTGAGGGCTGGTTGATACAGATCCATGTGAAAAAGAGGAGGGAGTTACACAAGACAGAATGGCAAGGGATTCCCTTTGCCTTGTGGAAACTACATGGAAAAGACAGTGTGGACTCAAGATTCGGCTGGAGATTTGGAGGTTTTATAGACTTTGAGTTGCCAGATGAAATCTGTAGAAGATCATGGAGGGGAGGCCAAGGCTGTCTGTGCTGGAATGCTGAGCAGTAAGGTGGCTTCTCCACCGTGAACTGTGGCAGTACATGAATATTCATCTACCGTGTCTGTAGTTACTATGTTGAAATTGAACAAACTGTGGCTTAGGAGAGCAAATCAATCTGCCTGGCTTTCTTCATCTTTCTGTATCAGAGAGAAAATAAACTATACTCTCTTGTCCATATTGCACAGCTGCCTTATTCAGGTATAAACTGGAACTATTTTTAAGTGGAGGTGAGAAAGTACAATGACATTCTGTATATTGCGGTAGGTGTATGAAAAGGAAGGGGGAGCAGATTTATGTGTGTACATGAGAATTAAATATCTTTTTGGTAACTGTCTTTTTAGCAGGAAGAGGACAAAGATAAGAAAGAAAACAAAATATACCATCCTAGATAACATAGATGAGCAGGAGAGAATGGAGCTACGGCCCAAGTATGGTAAGTGCTATATGGCAGCCTGGGAACTCATCCACCAAGCGTGCAGCCAATGTGTGTCAGTTGATACGTGTAGGCAGGAGGAGCCCAGAAGCTGGCCTACAAGTTTGGGAATGGTAGAAACAAACAGACAGTGAAGTGGTTGGGGGAGAATCAGTTAATTTCTTTAATAAAGCCTTGGGCTCAACCTCTGAACAGACAGTGAAGTGGTTGGGGGAGAATCAGTTAATTTCTTTAATAAAGCCTTGGGCTCAACCTCTGCTCTGAGCTTCTGAGTTCATCTTAATTTAGAACACTTAATTGCCCCACAGATTTTCTCCATGTAAGCCTTCCTCCTGTGCACATGCTTTAATTTGGAGCTGCTTTTGTTGCTGTGCAGCAGTTCCCTCCTGACCCATAAGTGCCCTCTTAGACATCAGTAGATTTCAGCGTTATTCACGTATCTTTTAATTTACCTGACTTTCACTTTTTAGCAGGGGAAATGTTCAAATCCAAGGAAATAAAATCATTCTGAGAAATTACTGTCCTAGAAAGACAGAGATAATGTTTCTGTAGAAACCATGACCCTTCATTGCCACTCATGTTAATAAGGTCATTGAGTGGACAGACTGATTTCCAGACTCAAGCTATTAAAAGTACATTGGGTATGTGCTAAGATAATCTAGTTGTTTTAAATTTAAATACATATATTCACATTTCAGAGTGATAAACTGATGGGCCTGCAATGAAGTCATAAGAGTATCTTAACCAGTATATACTTCCTAAGCCAGTTTTTGTACTGGTGTATGCAGTTACATTGCACTGCAGAGAATGTTTTCACTCACCTTTCATATCACAGCAGGGGAGAAGATGGTTAGATGTTACTAAAACCCCAAAACTTTCTAATGAGTTTGTCTTGCCTTTTTATTGTCAGGTATAAAACACAGAAGTACAGAACACAACTCCAGTCTGATGGTCTCTGAGTCAGAGTTTGACAGTGATCAGGACACTATCTTCAGCAGAGAAAAGATTGAAAGAGAGAATTCTAGAACACTTATAAACGGATCCATCAGAAATGGAGTTTCCTTCAACTACAGCTCCAAAGACAGATAACTGAATGAGGGTAAAGGCACAGGACATGCTGGTGCGACACATCTGAGACATGTTGGCCCACCTCTGTTTTTCCAGAACCGAAAGTTTCCTAAAATATCAACTAATTGCTGATTAAAGGGTAAATTTCTAGCACAGGTAGGGGAATGCAGAAGGAGGGAGAAAGGATTAGATGGTTGGCTAACTCCTCTTGTCACCATTATAGGAACAAGAAAAAGCACATCTTATTTCTTGCATGTTCTGTGCTGAATGTTTGAATTTCAGAAGGCCTTTTTTTTCTATATCACTGCTACAGAACTGGCCAGGGCTGTTCTGCTGCAAACTGTGGTAACAATGGCATACAGATTCATATCATGTGCTCCTAATGCTCTCTTTGAGAAGTGGTGTGATTTACAACAGCAAAAGCCAATATAGATGAAGTTCCGTATGATTATAGAGAGCGATATGTGGCCACAGGCTTCATCTTCATTTTCAGTTTAGGATGGAAACACAAAGAGCATTTTTAGGGCATTGTCTTTATCCAACTGTACTTTGTAACTTCCTTTTCTAGGGTAGTGTTCATTGGGTGAAAATGTTATTGTTTTCAGGGAACGATAACCGCTAGCAGTTGCACTGAATCAGCTGTAATGTAACATGGTGTATCTCTGTCCTGTAGGATGCAACATTGCCTGTATTCCTATAGGAGGTGTGGTGTCTGCAGGGAAATCCAGCCTTAGGTTGCTTCTGTAATGATTGAGTTGCTTTGGCTCTGCCATGTCCATCCAGGAAACTGTAGCAGGAAGGACTTGGTACGGTGCGCCTATGAAAACATTTTGAGCATCCCAAACAACCTTTTTAGATCACTTTGAGGAGCTCTGGACCTTTTAAGACTGAAGATGAGATGAGTTTTCATCTGTCAGCATCAAGCACTCATTTAAAGAATATGCCAGGCACTGATGTAGTGAAATGTTTGTGGCAAATACCCTGTGTGGAGCAGGAGGTTCAATGTACCTTCATTGTCATGGGAATCGGTACTGAGCAATGTTTTAGCTTGAACATGAGAATGTTTGACCTTTTCCTCTCTGGCTGTTCAGTGACTGGATGTGTTGGCCTAAAGAGATCCTTTTGGGTCATTGGCAGGGATAGGTGTATGGAAGTTTTGATATTCTTGTTAATCAATCTGGATAATTTCTTCACAGGCTGCTTGTTAGGCTTTGAAATCATGGCCCCAATACTGCTTTTGAAATCCCTAACTGAAGACCTGACTTTTATACATAGGCCTCACTTGTGGAGGCACCTGTGTCGGTGGTACTGTTTAGCCATGACATCAGCTCGTCCTGGGGGTCCTCTACTGATGTACAGGAGTCTTGGGCTGAGATGGATGAATGATGTGTTTTAATGGAGAAAGCGTTCCAGTGCATTTTTGAAGAGTTTTTTTAATGTTTTGGTGGTTATTGTGTGTTTTTGTGTTTCTTTTAATCCAGTGGTAGATAAGCCATTATCAGAGGATGGAGCAGTATAGGGATCGCGGGGAGCAGTTTAGAAGGATCAGGGAGGGGACATAGCCCATCTCCATCAAGAAGAATGATGTAGTGGAGAATTTTGGGGCTTTCTCCATCCTTTCTTAGAAGCCTGAAGCAACAGAGTAGCTGGGTTGAACACTGTGGCTTCTGTGCTTCTCTTGTTAATGGACTTGGACAACAGTCAGAACTGTCTAGTGTGGAAGAAATCAGTGGTCAAAAGTTGCAGCAACACGGCATGCTCATAACTTGTTTCATACCTGTGATTCTCAAATGCAGTCAGCAACAGCCCCTAAGGCTACTAATGCAGCACTGAGGAGTATTTACCCTGTGTCCAGCCCTGCATTTTTCTGGAGATCTTCATGTGGCTGCAGGAGTCAGCATAGTGGGAGAGGCTGTGAAGAGCTAAAAAGGGCTAATACAGGTGTTGTCTGTGTTTTTCCCATACAGCAAAGTGCTGTATGAATGGTGTGATTTGCTTTCTTCAGAAACCAAGTTTCAACTCTGTCTATGGGGTGGTTAGGCTATTTCTTGAAACAAATCTACTTTATCACACTCTCCCTCTTCTTGAGAGTGTGCATGTATATGTGTGTATATATATATTTTTAAATAACTTGGTCAACAAAAGCAAGGTCAGCTTCTGATGTCTTTCAGTTCCTGCTCCAGATGCGTTAACATAATACAGGCAGTTTCTTGTTCACTTGAAAGCATTCCTGTAAAAAGTTGAAGTCCACTCAAAATACTAATTTATTTCTTTCCTTTGAAATCCAGATGTTGGGCTTAACCCATTCTGAACAACTTCACAGAATGTTCTAGCAGGAATCATTCTCTTGGAAACATGCATTTTTTAACAAGCAAATAAGTTGCTTGAACAATTTCAAGTTTGTATGTGCTGTGCTGCCATTGATGCTTCTGCTAAATACTGTCTCCGGTGTGCCTTTATCTATAAGCTTACCTTCTAGGACATGTCAGTGCGGTCAGCAGCATCTGTCCATTTTGTGAAATTGGTGACTTAGGTCTTTTGGGTTTATTTTATGTTTTTAAAGCCAGTGCTGAAGCCTAGGATGTTGTTCTTTCAAGGTATTAAAATATCTTTTTTTAAAAAAACAAACAAATAAACAAACTCCACGAAAATGAAAAACTGATTCTCTGGTAAAACAACTTCAGGAATCATAAACTTGCATTCCTTAAGGCTGCAGAATTTCCAGGACTATTGCCCTGCCCATGGATGCACACTGGTGGGCTCAGATCTTTGGATCACTGGTAAGTAAGTTCATGTGCCATGAGACAGTATGCAGGATTTGTCTTAAGTATTTCTCACTCTAACAAATAAGAAATATTAGACCAATTTCTCATTGCATAAGGCCCCAGCAAGTGGAAGTTGCTTGGTAAATTCCATTCAACACAGATGACGTCTGTGTTGCTAACAGTATTTTAGCTATGTTTTCAAAGTTGAATATAATTTGAATTTTTCAGCTACTTCTGATTCTACTAGTTTGATTATTCCACCTGCTTGGAAGAAAAAGTTATCCTCTTACCATAAGAGCGGGCTTGCTTTTAATATATGGAACTTGCACAGAAGCTGAAAGCAATAATTTCTGGCTCTGTGGATTAGTGGTGACACCATGTTTGTGTCACTTGGCCAAGCATGTTTGTATCAGGAATTTAGGAGAGACTATAGCAAGCTTTGTATCTTGATTCAGTATAATTGTTATTCAGAACCATTGCTTTCTAGCAGAATGTCGGGTCATACCATGAATGAAAAGGTCAGAAAACTGGCTGTAATGGTGCAAACACAATGGCAGAATTCGGATTCTAACCCTTTGGTTTGGGTTATTATAGGTTCAAAGCTGGTTCTCATTCCTCACATTTACTTCTGCACACTGTTTTCCTGCACATTCAGAAAGAGTACTGGCAGCTGATTTGTAAAATATGGATGGGGCTATTCCCAAAATTCTCATCTGCACTGAAAAGCAGAGGAGATCAGATAGAGCTTGTCCAGTGTGGCTCAGAGTCTGCTGAAAATAAAGAATAATTCAGTTTGGCACTGCTAAGAAACTGCCTCTAGTTGAAGGCAGGCAGTGTGGTGATACTGGCAGTGCCTCATTGCCTTGAAGTGTAAGCACTGGATTTTCCTTTGCATCTTGGTTTTACATGCACAAGCAGGGAATGTCCAGCTCTGTAAAAGGAGCTTTGTTTGCATTTTAAGAAAGGAGTATATTTTGAAAAAAAACTTCCTAAGCATTGAACAGGTTCAGGACCCAAGTGTAGTATTCAGTGCAGTACATACACAGCATGAAACTGCCATGGCTCTGAACAGGTAATTGTCTTGTGGATTTCATTTTCCTAACCAAAATTGTACTGTGATATGAAACAAAATTTACCTTGGCAAATCTGTGGAGATCCACATTCAAATTCTCTGTCCTATGGTTTAACCTGTCATATTAACTAGAGAAAAGCAAAGCAAAATGCAAACTGTCTAATTACAGAGAATTGTTTATTTGCATAGGGGAAAAAAGATTATTCTTGTTTTGATGTGTAAGGATAGATTATCAACTCTGTCATTTCAGGTAAACAGTCTTACTCTCCCTCTGTCAGATGCATCAGATAAAAGTACTGTTCAAGCATCTGTTTTTGTGCTGTCAGCTGTTTGCTTATATGATGTCAACTTTCCTTTCCTTGGTCTCCTGTGGACAAACAGAAGTGCAAGGAGCTTAACAGTGAGAGAGTGAGTGCATGCATGTGTTTACTGTGCTGGTGCAAACTTTCCTGAGATAGTCTGATATTCTTGAAATAATTGAGTTCTTAGGACAAATGTTCTATTCCTGCTTTTAACCTCAAGTGAAACCAGTTCTGCCCCCCAGTATACCGGTAACGGGCAGTAGTCAGGTGGAGCTTCGGGATGGCAGTAATAAAATGACAGGAAGTGTAGTCTTCTGCCACTTAGGCAAGGTGTGAGAGAGGAAAACGTTCCTCCAGGAGAACGGAAATGGGATAGAGGTGAATTAGGTCCTTAACATCAGTTATTGCTTATCAGGGATCCCAAACTAGAATACTAATCCCATATTCTGCAGCAAAAAAACCACCCATTTCATGTACCTTTTATGTCCTGAACTCCCCAAAGCAAAGGAGGGAAACATAAAGTTTAGAAATAAAATTTTATGAAGGAGGCAGCAAAGGCAAATGATTTTTGCACAGGCTATGAATCAGGTGCAGATGAGCTGCACATTTGTATTTTGTCTCTGTATGAAAGCACTTCTCCCTGTGGGTGGATGGGTGAGCTATTACAGAATTTATATTAGGAATCTGTTTCTAGAAAATGTTATTTATTGCAAATGCTATTGTATTGTAACTGGAACCATTTCTGAGCTGAAATTACTACATTTATGTAACTATTAATAAAGTTTTGTCTTTCCTTTTAGAAACTTGTCAGGTACTCTTTTAAGCAAGGTATTCTGTATTGGACTGAACACTCAGGCGAGGCTGATAGATGTATGTTGTATACCATAGCTTGTTTGTACTCAAACGTAAAAGCAGTGCAGTAGCTGATTCCTTGCCTTCCTACTGACAGAAACATCTTTTTCTAGAGAGGTGACATACTTTAGTACATCAAAGAGCAGGAAAAAAAAATAATATACTGCACTTAACTGTAAGTTTTCATGTGGTGCAGGTCCTTACTTGGTTTAATTGCCTGTGTGTAAGTAATTACCTGCTGTCCTGCCAAGTGTGGTGGTTTCACAGGTTTTGTGTCTTACTCGGTAACAGATTCCATGCTTGAGAGTGTGTCAGTGCAAGGCTGCTTAGCAGTAATCAGAGATACGAGTGTGCAATATAGCCCCAAATATGCTGTTAGAGAGGGCCAGGTTATGCTGCATGTTTATGAACTGGAAAAGAAAAATCCTTCCATCATTGTGTATTAAGTTTGTGCTAAATATTGGTAATAGAAGGTGCTATAAGATACAAGTGTCCTTCTGTAAGGAGAAAAATCCTACACCAAGTCGAAAGCAACTTTTGGATCTGTTTGGATACATGGTGCCACAATCTATGTGGTACCGCAAACATTGACACTCGACTGCAAGGGAATACTGGCAGCTGAATGGGCTGATGAGATACATGTGTCCTTTGTTGAAGGATGGAATCTGCCCCTTTCTGGTCGTAGCAGTAGCCTGCCCCCATCCCTGTGAGCAGTTGGTGCAACAGAAGATAATCAGCATCATGCTGATTTGGATAATCCAAAACAACTTCAGCCAGTTGTGCTCACTGATAGAGTGAGTAAACCACCACCTTCTCATGGTTCTTCTTGGAAGGACGTAAGGGGAAGTTTTGACATGGAAACCCTTTAAGCAAGTGCTAAAATGTAACTTAGAGGTGCCGAACACCATACTTAAAAGCCAAGTTGTTAATATCTAGTAGAACAGGTAAACATAGCTTCTTGAGAGCTTGTTACACAGAGGACAGTCAGTGGAGGTGGGGGGAGGGTGTCAAACAGCTGTTTAAAGAGTAACTTAAGAAAATAAAATGGAAATTGGCTGCAACTGTGTCAAGTTGGATATTAACAGTTTCTCAGGCTTCAAGACTGCATTAACTAAATAGAAATAAAAGAGCTTCCAAAACTCTATTTTAAATCTTAATGAATGAAATAAAGAGTTCTTTAAGTAATCACGTAACAAAAGCAGGGAAGACACTCTGATCTATGAAACCTATCTTGTGATAAAATGTTTGACTCGCATAAAAGACTGGCATACAAAATGACTGATGGCATATTACTGTGCCCAAGTAGTCCCATCTATTTGATTTAGATTCAAGGGACTGTAATCGGGGGTACCAAAATCTTACGCTGTATGAACATGTGAATGCAGAGAAGTGTTGTGTTTTCCAGTGATAAAGCTGTCAGAACAAAATATTCTGTGCAAATCTAAGAGACTGAACTTAATGTGGCTGCTGTCATTTGACAATTCAGCACTGAATAAGGTAATAAACCACAAAATCCGGTGCTTTCACAGAAGTTATTTATTAACTGAAAACATTTTTTCATCACAGATTTAATATCCGAAATAGCTAAACTATCACAAGTGCAATCAACACAACTGAGGTGTGAGAATTCAAGTAAATCTTTTGTTGAAGAATCACAGCTTTTGCTATGAAGACAACTTTGATTATTCTGTGCTTAACTGATACAGACTTTACTGACATGAGGATAGTATGCTGGAATCCAACCACAATCCAATCTAGACAAAGGTATTTTTAAAGTTTCTTGCAAACATAATCTTTAGTTATTGTTTGTGCTTGTTCTCAGGCATAGTAAAAGGTATTGTTTGCTTAAAAAAAAGTAAACACTCATTAAAAGTGCTAAAAAAGTCAACACTCAAGTAAGTGCTATTCTCAGAAAATATATTAAGATTTTACATGTACCAATGAATCAGATCAGTAACTTTGCAGTGAAGAGAGCAAGGGTTAAAGAATTTATCCTCCAAGGGCACTGTCCCAAGAAGTACACTCACATTAACTATTGCACTGTCATACAACTGTAAATAAGGTAATTTTGACCTTATCTTGCAGTTCACAGGCAGACAGGCAGACATAACTGAAATCTGCAATTTCAGTGGCAGACATTCTACCTGTGTACAATACCTGTAACTATGCCTGCATCATTGTGTTGTGGGGCCTGGGAACCAAGGCATGACCTTCTTCTACCCAGCTATTTTTTCCAGTTAGAAATAAACACACATTGGTAGCCAAGGCTGGCAAACAGCTTCCTCCCACCACACTGTATTGCCCAAATTCAGGCAGCCTGTGCGCTCAATAGTGTAATCTTAGAAGCTGGCTATAAGAAAGTTTCTTGTAACTAGTGTAGAAATAGGCCATCCTTTCTGTGTTCTTGACAACAAGCACAGGTAACAGTACTAAGTCCTCACTACGACAAATGTGTGGGTTTGGTGCATTGGGAATTACTGGAAGGGCAGTAAGTGCCCTTTAATTGCCCTTCAGTTGGCATGATGCACACAGTACTGACAGATAATGTGCTCCAGACCCACCTGGTCTCAACTGCTACACAAATATAACCATAAAAAAATATTTAAAAGTAAGAAGTAGCAGTCAGTGCTACTTTATGTGCGCTTTAAAAAAACCCTGTGAAACTTGGTTCCTGCTTGCTATCCCTCCTTCCCAAAGTCTTCTGCTACCTGGTACCTCTTTGCCTGATGGGATAAAATATCTTAAAATATTCCATTTTATAGGGTACATTCATTACTTTATAGGAGGAAGGGCTCTGTTGCCTTCTTTTACTTATTTTTAATAAGGAACACAAGAAACAAAGTTTATTCAACTTAGCTTCTGTAGTGCTGATTTATTTGCCAAATTAACACTGCACATTTTTTAAAGTGCTTCGTTTGGCTCAAAACAATTCCTCACCTTTTGCAAGCAGCACATTCTCCTACAATTAAAAAAAAAAAAGGCTTGCTTCTAAAGAAGGTCACATAAACATATTACAAAGTATGAGTATTTACACAAAATTCTAAAGGGAGACTGCCATCCCAAAGCCTCCCATATCCACAGTGAAATGCTAAAGGTAGTAAAAAAGGTGGTCTAGTTTCCCCTTGCTATAGGTTACAATCTGTTTTATTATGCACAAGTCTCCAAGTTTTCCCAGTTACACAAGGATAATCCAAAAATAATAAATGTATATCCCTACTCATTACTAAAAATAATGGACATTGTGATCACATTGCTGAAAAACTGGATGTATAAACAAAGACCATGTAAAAACATTTGGCAGCACAGAATACTGTAGATATCTCTATACACACACAGGACAGGGTTGATTAGTTCTAAAGAAGGTAGAAGTTGCATTCATACATCTTTCTGGCTCAAGAAGCTTATTAAAACTACAGCACTCTTTCCCAAGTTGTTAGGACTGTGCTGTTCGAAGGCTTATAATCCTCCAAGACAGACATATTTTATTTCTAAGTATTCATCTATGCCGTATTTTGAACCTTCTCGCCCTAAGCCTGACTCCTTTACCCCACCAAAAGGACACTCCACTGATGAGATTATGCCTTCATTAACACCAACCATTCCAACTTCCAGCTGTTCTGCAACTCTCCAGATCTGAGCTGGATCTTGGGAGTAGAAATATCCTGTCGCGCAGACAAAGAGATACAGGAAGGAAAATCAGTAAGAACAATTGCAGAAGACTGTGAAGAAGAGACTTACTGACATTCAAACTCATCACCCCATAACACTAAAGCTCACAAAACCACAGAAATATACTTATCTGACTGAGGCATACCTGCTAAACCCACATTAGCTGCATTTGCTATAGCAACAGCTTCTGCTTCAGTCTCAAATCTGTCAATAGAAAGAGAAAAATAAAAATGAGGCCCACAGTTCACCTTCTGTCTTGCTGACTTACTGACAAGAAGCAGTCTTACCAGGAATTAAAATGACAATTTATTCTTCCATCACATCCAATTGCTCTGCACAAAGGCAGGGAAGGCTTTAAGGAGAACAGACAGCTCTCTGTCACCCTCTGTCAGAAAAGCTTAGGACTAGCAAACCACATGACAAACTTGAAAGTCCTGTCTCCTATTCCATACCACAGATCATGAAGCCAGTGAAGGCTTTGCTGCTATCTAGCCTTGCTTCGCTATTGAGGCACTTCAAAAAGTTGCAGAGATGGTAAGGTCAGGTCAAGAGAAGGAAACAAATGAACCACATATCCAAAGTATGTTTTCACATGTGTATGCCAGACTTTTTACAAGACTTGTGTGATCATACAAAAATAATTTTTGCAAACTGTCTCTCAAATCTTGTTTATTCAAAATAACCTTTAATTGCTTTTTAATTTTTAATTTTAATCTATAAAATTAATAATCTTACTTGATAACTGGTGCTAAAGGCCCAAATGTCTCCTCTTGGGTGCAAAGCATTTTTGTTGTAACGTTACTCAGTAATGTTGGCTCAAAGAAATTCTTCCCCAAACTGTGTCGTTTCCCTCCAGTCACAATAGATGCTCCTTGAGAAACTGCATCCTTAATGTGTTTCTCTACCTGAGGTACGCATAACAAAAATCTTAAAGTCAGCATTTAAGAATGAGCAATAATGAATTTCCCACTGATGAAATAATAACTCTCCAATATTAAAGAGAAAATTTTGAAGAGAGGTTTACACTTTGCAGAGGATCATTTGCAATATTATCTAATTTGTCTTCAATTCTTGCTTCTCTCAGTCTGACATAATTTCAGAGGATAAATTATGAGTGTGGCCCCCACATCACTTTTCTGTTGAAATTAAAAGCCTACACCTAATGTGAGAAAAAATCTTTGCAGGACTGAAAACTGAATCTTATATCAGTGATCAAGCACTACGGAAAGTGTCAGACACTTGACTTTATAATATTTAATCTTAGGAATGGTGAAGTATTATAGAAGATGTGACTTATTAGGATTTCTTTAAAAAGAAAATACATAACCCAAATTAATTATTCTGCCTAGCTTTTGCAAAAAATAAACACTGTTCTTCAGAAGAAATTGTCAGTCATGGTGCTTCAGAACTGCAGGATCACTGTACAGCTCTCACAGTGTATACAGTTTCAGTGAATAGATTTGAGAACAGCTAGGAAGTAATCAGGAGGAATCAGTTTGTCCTAAAGGAGGCCTCTCTTTCCCTTAATGGAAACAGGGGGATGATATATGAACTGTCCACATCTGTTTGTCTAAATGTACACATGAATTTGGGGGACAGAACACACTTCCAGTCACACTGCAAATATGTTCTAACGTAAAACAAGTGAAAAAAAGTGAAACATAAATGTAATGTTATTTTATGGATCACAGAAAGAAAATTAAGATGTTACAAATGGAATATTTACTTATACCTTCTCCACTGCTTTTTCATTTATTAGTGGTCCTTGGGTAGTTTTTGCATCAAATCCATTTCCAACATGTAGTTCTTTCTCTATAGCTTTAGCAAACTTTTCCACAAATTCATCATGAATTCCCTTTTGCACCAGGAAGCGGTTTGTGCAAACACAGGTCTGAGAACAAACAAGATAAGACAAAACCTCAGTAGTTTATATTGTATTTAATCCATCCATTCATTCATTCTGGCCTTCATGCCACAGAATCAGGTTACTACACTGATGTCCCCTGCCTCTCCTCCCTCATCCTAAGCTGTCACCTAGCTATGCCATTTCTTTCATCACCCATTTCACTTTAGAAATACAACTTCAACGAGCTGTCGGTGTGTATGAAATACATCACACTGCTAAGGTGCTTACACTGTGGAAGTGTTCTGTGAGTTTTGTGGACTCAGATACATGGATCAACCAAGCTCCAGAAGCTGCACAAAATACCTTCTAATTAGACTGCAGAATGCTGGACTGAGCAGCAGAAACTCAAATCACACTTAGTGGTCTGGGGTCTTTTTCCTAATGCCTTTATTAATTGAGTTTGAGTTTGCTTTCTTCCTGGAAGTTGTTTCTAAGTGCTCTCGATGGCCTGTTTATTTGTGCAACCCCTTTGCTCTGACTACATCCTACTTTGATTGCTACAGAATGTGAAAAGTAACAGCTACTTATCCTTCTCTACAGCAGCAGAGGTGTCTTTTATGTTATATCTCATCCAGTCTGGGGCTGATCCCTTAGTGGTCCTTGTCTGCTTTTGTTTCCGTTCTTTCTTCCCAAGATTAGTCATGCCTTCTTATTATGTTATTCAAGCAAAGTTTTACCCATCAAATGACCTCCCAAACCCACTGAAAATTTGGTGCTTCTCAAAAGCTGGAGTTCATCAACTTCATGTTCACATGTACCTGTAAGGCTGGAACAGTGTCCACATAGCCCTTCCCAGCTGACTGTTCTGGAAAGTGATGCTTTTGAAATTTTTTTGACTCTAAATGAAATACATTTGAAGCATCACACACTTGAATCTTGTCTATCTATTTTTTTAAAGCTACTCATTGTGAAAAAAATATCTGAGTGTCTTAACAGACTGAAGCAAGATGGTGTCTTTCACAGCTCTAGTTCTCCAATGAATTTAATGTTAACAAAGTATATGACAAAATGCCTTATCACTTCTCAAGCTCTTGCCAGGGGTCCTAGAGAACATCATCTTCTCTAACAGTGATGCTACTGACTGCCATGTAGGTTGTGAAAATAAATGGGATTTTAGTGTTGCTATTTAGACTTGCTGGTAACTGGCTTTAGAGCCCAGAGCCATGTGTGAGTGCAGCACCTTTCTCTTCACAATAAAGTGTTCCTTTTACATAAAATACCTTATTTACAGCTTAAACTTTATGTACATCTCTTCATTGTATAGAAACATGGACCAAAAGATAATTCTCACCTGCCCTGAGTTTCTATACTTAGAAGCAAGGGCTCCTGCAACAGCTCGGTCCACATTGGCACTGTCAAACACAATAAAAGGAGCATGTCCTCCAAGCTCCATGGAAACTCTTTTCACAGTGCCAGCTGCGTGTTTCAGCAAGATCTGTACACAACAGAGGAGACACAGAAAGCTGTACATCTACCAGATGTGAACTGTGGAATCATGGATGCAAGGCAGTGAAAAATTAACTCTGGGAAGGAAATAATCTGCATCTGCTCGACAATGCTAGACCATCTCCTGTGACAAAAACAGATTTCCTTCATTAAAATCATTAAAGATGAAATTCTGGCCAAGGACTAATGCAGAGAAAGACTTTGACATCAGGTCAAGCTTTTATACACTTTTCTTTTTTGTTTCCTTGTTCTATTCTTTTTTGATAATAAAATCTTGAGTACTCTTACAAAAGTTTTCCAAGATCTGATAAAATTTGGTATTATGATTTGCCTTGATAAAAGACTTTTTCTTCATTCTGAACACAGCAATCCCAGAGAATTCTGTCATTTTGTAGCCACACTCTGCAGTTTTAGTGATTCAATTACAGATGGCAACAAGATTATTGGCTAAGGTTGATAGCAGAGATTCCAGGGCCTCACTTCTTCAATACTTTCTCTCAACTGCTGAAGCCATTCTTGAAGGGCACCTTTGGAACTCAGTTTCAATGTTCTTATTAATATGTTATCACCTTATGATATAAACCAAGAACACCTTGTACAGAACTGTTCACATTATAATTCAATAACAGGCAGTTATCGAGAAGCTGCAGACAGGCATCCTTCTGTGAAGTACTGATGCTGAAACATACAAGCAGTATCTCAAGAGGTACACAATTACTTGGACCATCTGTCTATAGTAGCCAGAAACGAAGGCTCTGTATAAAGGCACACACTTTCCCCCTACCTTTCTACTATAACCACAGTAATAATCTTCAGGGATATTCTGTCCACGTATGTACCTTTCCTGTTGCTGTAGAGCCAGTAAAAGATATTTTGGATACCAATGGATCAGTGCACAGAACTTCCCCTACAGCTGCTGTCTGTTGTCTGGAACAAGGGACAACATTATACACTCCTGCTGGGATTCCTGCCTGGTTTGCAAGCTGCAACAAAAGAAAAACAGGAAACAGAATTTGCATTATTAGCGCATTTTGTAAGAGGAACAGACACTTAATGATTGTTCACTGTTTTGAAGAATACAGTCTGTAAGTCAATGGAAGCCAAAAGGGCTCAGCACAACTAGGAACAGGTGCCACAGTGTCTAGAAAGCAGCTCTGCTCCAGCTTGTCTGTCTGTTCAAAAGAACCAAATTAAAGATATAAGGATATTTTGTGTATCAAAATGGCCCAATCCATTTTGAGGCTCTAGACCATATTAGAGGCAACTTACAAAGATTCTCACTGAACTAAAACACCTCCAAATAGTCAGACAGTTTGTCATTTCTTCACATATGAAGCTGGCCAGAGCTACCTTCCCAGCCCATCTGACTCCCCATTTACCATGTCAGTCCATTGCTGAGGTAAAACTTAGCACTGAGAGCTCACCTCCCCAAGAGCTAATGCTGATAAAGGTGTGTCCTCTGCAGGTTTCACTACCACTGTACAGCCAGCCGCCAGAGCTGCACCAACCTTCCGGGTAATCATAGCACTGGGAAAATTCCACTAGGAAGAAAGAAAATAGTACAATCTAAGTTGGGAAAATTTTGCCTCCTCTTTTTGCAGAAATTGAGTGACATTTCGAGCTGTGGGTTGAGCTGATAACCTTCATGCGACTCAGAAGAGTTCAGCTATGCTTACTGGGGTTATAATGGCTGCCACTCCTACTGGCTGCTTCAGCACCAGGACTCTTCTGTCTTTTGCAGCTGCTGGAATAACATCGCCATAAATCCGTCGAGCCTCCTCCGCAAACCACTCCAGAAACGAGGCTGAATACACGATTTCACCCTGTGCTTCTTTCAGAGGCTTCCCCTTCGATTAAATCAGATTGAAGATACATTGTACGCAGCAAACAAAGCAATATAAACAAATTCAAGTAATTTTAGAGTTTCTCTTCCTTTTAGAGTACTTTATGATCCCCTCCCTATGACATACACTGCGATCTCCAAAAAAGATTATATGATTGCAGCAGCAAGAGTTGTGTGGGTTCAATACTCCATCATTGCATAGTCAATATGTGGTATGCTGTGCCTGGATTCATACCTGCCCACAGCAAGGAAGAAGAATAGCAAATGTAGTGTGCATTTATTTACAAACTCTGAGTTAGATGCTATTACCACTCTGAAGAAAGGCACAAATCACGGCAAAACAAAGTTACAAGATTATGCCAGGGTCAGTTGTTTTGGGAGTATTGCTTTGGACTATCCCCAGGTCCAATCCCGTGGACTGAATGACCATTAGCAGCTGTGACACCACAGAGGAGCTGCTGAAGTATCTTTCAGCAAGGTTTTTATCCAAAAAGATGCCAGTTTGTGAGCTCCCAGACTATTCAGTGACACAGCCCAAAGCAGACTATGAGTCCAACTTGGAGACTTGCATGAGTTTTCCCAGTCACAAACATACCTGCCATGAGGGCCATGGCTTGGGTGGATGTACACTTTTGCATGCCATGAAGGGCAACGTGGGTTGGGTTTCTGCTGGTTAGGTACTACTGTCATCAAACCAACGCACTATATATATTTGGAGGAGGAATGTTTGAAACGTCATCCACTGACTTAGCAGCACAATGTGAGTGCACGATATGCCCAAAGTTGTTAAAAAGGACATGGTGGCTAACTGGTGAAGTGTGAAGGGAGAGTCCTGGCGGCTGTCAGCTTTACTTGATGCCACTGTTTGCCTGCCTGCGTTGGGTCTGCCAGCGCGAGTGCCAGCACAGGGCAGTGCCCGTGCCCAGCCCCGCCGCCCCACTCACGTTCTCAGCCGTGATGATCCGCGCCAGCTCCTCCTTGTTCGCCATCATCAGCTCGTACCATCTGCGGAGGCGCGCGCTCCGCTCCTGGGAGGAGGGAGAGACAAGGCTGCCGCGGCCGCCGCACGCAGGGACGGGGAGGCGAAGCCCCCGGAGACCCGACCGGACCGGCCCGGCCCGCCCCGGGGCCCCCTCGCCGCCACGTCCCGCGGCCGCTCACCT
>VYZT01009721.1:0-18694 GCA_013400735.1 Pomatostomus ruficeps | reverse complement strand
CACCGCCCCGGAGGCGGAGCCGCCGCCGCCGAGGGGCCGGGCCAGCAGCGGCGTCTCGCCAGGGCACGGCGACGGGCGGCGCTCGGGCAGGGCTGGGAGCGTGGCGGGGGGAGGGCGGGCGGGGGGGGGTTTCTGCTTCCCGGAGCCTCGTTTCCCGCGCCCATCGAGGCCTCCACCTCCTAGGGAGGGGAGAGGCTTAGAGCCGCAGACTATCCTGTGTTGGAAGGAACCCACAGGCATCATCGGGGTCCAGCTCGTGGCCCTGCACAGGACATCCCAAGTGTCACATCACACCGTGTGCCTGAGGGCGTTGTCCAAATGCTTCTTGACCTCTTTCAGGGTCGGTGGTCTGACCACTTCCTTGGGGAGCCTGTTCCAGTGCCCATCCACCCTCTGGGTGAATAACCTGTCCGTAATACCCACTTCAAACCTCCCCTGACAGAGCTTCATGCCACTCCCTCGGTCCTGTCACTGGTCACCACAGAGCAGAGATCAGTGCCTGCCCCTCTTGTTCCCTTAGTGAGGGAGTTGTAGACTGTGATAAGGTCTCAGAGCTCTCGGTCTCCTCCGGGCTGACTTGTGCTTTGCTGCAGGAGCACTGACCCATGGGGTTCCCATGACAGCTGGTCAGTCTCCGGCACAAGGGCCATGGGAAGCCCCTGCCCAGTGCCACCATCTCACTGGGGACTGATGTGGCTGTGCCACATGCATGAAAGGTGGCTGGGAAACGCAGGGTGCCCTGCCTCTGCAGCCAGAAGTTCATAGCAGTCCACTTGGCAGGAGCACTTCCAGGAGTCCCCCACTTATCAGCTGGGCTTTGAATACAGATCATAAGACCCACACTTAAGTGCCCAATGTCCTATCAGCTCGCCAAAGGTTATGAATTTGTATTACCTGCAACTCAGGAGCTAGTGCCTTTCTATTAATACTGCTTTGGCAGTTGACTTTCATTTCTTTTCTGAAATGGGATGTATTTGTTGTAAGGCAAGCACAACATGAGCTGGACAAATTGTGAGAGGATGCTCTTTACCATGCTGTTGTATTTAACGGAAATCTCACTGCTGCTGTGAAGTGATGCACTGATTACACTGCTCAAATCCCAGAGAATTTACAGAATTCAAGTGGGGGAGAACATCCATAGGTTATTTCTTTCATTATATAAATTACTTTATTTTCAGTAAAAGAAAGCATTGGTATAAAATAGCCTTTCAAATTCGGCAGTAGTTTACTTGCTGTGTCAGCAATATGTGTGAAAGAAAAGGCATGCTCCGTAACCTACATTTCAAAGGTCACAGTGCTACTGCTCCGGGCTTCTGCAAACCACAGTTGGAGCCAGCATCATGGTTGGTCTGAAGATTTGGTCTGTGTTGCTGGTTATACTCTACCATTTCTGTCAAAGATGTATCCCGTGTGGAATTTCAACACATGTTGAAATAGGTAAGACATGTTCAAAATAGATTTTCTTGTGTTTTGAATTTCTTGTGAAGAGAAGTAAATTCAGATTCAGCTGGAAAGCAGAGAGGAAATAATGTTAAAGTAATGAGCAGTCTACATAATTTTTTTAAAATGTGAATGACAGAGAGGATAAATGAGTAGTTTGATTTCGGAGTTTGAAAATTTACTGTTTTTATAAGTAAAATGCATTAATTGACTTGGGTTGCGTATTTTTCCGTCTCCCAAAACACAGGCATTATGTAACTGGAATGTTTTTGTCTGTGAGTCATATGCAGACAGTGTTTGGTTTGGAGAAGGAAAAGGAATGCTTTAGGCAATTCGTGGGATTGTTACATTTAAATAAAAGAATAACACAGGTCATTTGTGGTAGCTCTGTTTTCAAATCACCATGTATTAATTATGCCATACCTACACAAATAGATAAAATTCTATAATGTGTTCATGTCTGTGACTAACATCATAAAAATTTTGTTCCATGTCTCTTTCTGGTGGGTTGCTCTCTATAGCTTGAACAGTCTAGAGTTGTAGAGAATGAAGGACAGAATTGAGTGAATATCAAAATGGAGAAATATTTCTGTTTTGAATTTTTTGTTTGCCTGTGCTATTTTTAAAATCTGGTTTCTTCCATAGTTATTACAAGCACAAACACAAGCAGTGTGAGGTTATTCTGAAACAGCTACTCATAACTGACAGTTTTAATAGTTTGTTCTTCTGTTTTTGTTTCTAAATCCATTGCTCAAACAGATGGTAAAATGAAGGATGTTGCCTTTATTCAGGTAATTTTCTCAGACTTTAAGTACTGAATATATGCAACTTTGAACAACTTAAGGGATGGGATTATTCATGGTATTTGAGACTGGAGTGTGTTCCCTTACTGAGTCTTGTACCCTTGGTCAGCATCCTGGAACAATTTGCTCTTCCTAACAATGTGTCAAGAAACCCATAATAATCTGTAGGTGAAGTCCCACTGCCTGAGGTTAGGCAAGTGCACAGAACTCTGCAAGCTCAGGGCTCTAATTACCGAGTATGAGCTTCTGAGGACTTGAAATAACTGCTTTGCCAGAATAGAGTGTGCTTGCAAAAGAAATCTGCAAAGAGAAACAAGCTTACAGGTCTGTCCCAAAGCAGTCTTTTTTTTTCTCTAATCAAGGGAGCATGTTATAGAAAACCTGTGTTTATACCATTTAAAGATCTTGGTTGTCTGAGGAGTTGTGTGTACACTGAACTATTGGGTCATAGTTTGCAACAAATTTTGTCCATTTGTCTGAAAATTACATTAAACTGTGATAAGCTCTGATGCTGCTAAAATGAGTGCTCTTATTGTTGTGCACATAGAAGTCCATGATAACAAGATGAAAATATTTCCAAAATTTAAACACTGAGTATTCCAAGAAAACAAAAACAAGCAAACAAAAAAAAAAACAAAAAAAGAAAAAAAAGGAAAAACTCCAAACAACAAACTGTTGAAAGGAATTCCTCTCATTCAAAGCCAGCGTCAAAGAAATCCTGACAGATTTTTGAAAGTACTTTTTAAATGGTGAAAAGCTCTGCCTGTCCAGAATGTTGATCGTGTTCAGTGTGCTTGGCAGAGCTGTGCTGTGTCCTACTTGCCTGGCTGTGCCTGGAGGCAGGTCTCAGTGGGGCAGCTCTTCACCCTAGGGGTCCTGTCAGACTTGTGAGGCTCCATGGAACTGTGGATATTTGGCATAAAATTCCTTATAAAGAAGTAGTTGTACAACCTGGGCCCACTTGAGTAGTGAGAGAAGTGTGGGGGCGATGTGAGGCAGAAAAAGCAAACTGCCAAACTGAGGCTCTCCCACGCTGGAATCAGAGATGTGTGTAGAAATGTCTGAGCCTTAAAATTTTCTATTATTATTTATTTTGTTGTTGTTTTTCTTATGGTGCAAGACTGGTCTTTGAGGTATCTTAACTTATTTGAATAAGGATGATTTAGATCATTGGGTAAAATTCAAAGTTAGAGATCTTTCAAGCCCACACAGTTTAGATCTTATTCCAGAATGAGAGGAGATTGTTTTGGGTTTGGAGGGGGGTGTTGTTTGTTTTATTTTGTTGTTTGGTTTTGGGCGGGGGGGGGCAGTTTGTGATGTGATTTATTTGGTAAGGAACAAATTAACTTCAGTCTTTGTAAATAGCTTTAGAGGCAATGTTGGGTATTTTAGAATAACATTGATAGATTATTCCTGGGATCTAATATTAATTAGGAGGACACCTCATTAAAGAAAAGGATGTCAGTTCATTTCATTCACTTGTTATGTCAGCTAAATAAAGATTTTCGCAGTAAGAATATCTGCCAATTCAGTGAATAAATTATATTACGTACCTTGCTGACTTTAGATTTTTGTTATTTTTCATGCATGTTAAAAATTAATCAAACTGTTAAACATCCATATTGATTCCCAACGTGCCTTTTTCACTGTGAAGGGCAACAGTGAAGCTTGAATACAGTACAGCTAGAACTTCTTGGTCCACACTCCATATGTGCTGGGTGTGGTCCTGTCAGTTTGCTGCTGTAGCTCATTTCTGGACGTGGGGAGTTCATTTCCCTGTAGTTACAGCTTGGTTGGTCAGCTTGGGAGCTGGGGATTAGAGAGAGACTGAAGATGTGCCACAGGAAGAGCACTTCCTTATTAACTCCCTAGGTGAGGAAACACACCCTCTCACAGGTTCATAAATCGGTGAGAAATTGTGTTTCAGGTAGGTGGCACTTGGCTTAGGTGTGAAAACGGGGTGTCTTCTGGTTTTGGTGGTGTTTTGAACAAGATATGGGCCTGGACACAACACCTGTAAATCACCACTTCAATATATTGTTTTTCAGCACATAGAGGTCTGGAATTTTTCATTAAGCATGAAGGGAGTGTTAATTATAGACAGGTAGGAAGCATATTATTGCTTATTTTTGTACACCTTTCTTGTGAATGCTTTTCTTTCTGTCTCTTGCCTTTATTATTCTCAGTAGTGTGTGTGTCAATATTGTGCCCAGACTGTAGTTTTACTTTTTTTAATTGAAAATAATTTGACTTCTGAATATCATTACAGCAATGTAGCAATTATATAAATGTATATATATATATATGTACTTTGTGTGTTTTCTTGCATGTTTTCCTGTCTTCTTTAGTCATTTTCTATGTAAGCAGTTGTATTGGAAGAATCAATAGAGGACTTTAGGAAAGCAGATTTAGTAAACCTAAGGACAGCAAAATGATAGCAAGGTTTTGTGCACCACATGGTGTATTTTACCAAGATAATAGTTGTGTTTTGCTGAATGTTTAGAATGTATATTTGATGTTGGCAGTAAAATGTGGTTTTGTGCTGTGCAATAACATTCTGATTCCTTTTTCCCCACATCCTTTTCCCAGTTATTACTAAATCACCAAGATGCTTTTCAGGCTGGGAGCATTTATCCTGATGCCTTTTATCCTCCAATCTGCAAACGCGGTAAGAAAAGCTTTGTAAGGCCAATGTTATAACAACCACATTTTTATGTGGAAAACCAGATGAATTTAGTACGGTTGAAAATAGTTATGTTGTAAGAAATTAAGTGTGGCCAAAAATGCTTTCATGCAAAAACTATCCACCATTTTTTTAGAGCCTTTTTGTAGAACTTTGTAATGAAATGATGCATTTGAAAATGTTTTAGAAAGTAACTCTTGGGTAAATTTAACTATCTAATGGGTAGGGCAATTTGATAGAAGGACGCTGTTTGACTAAATTAGTTTAGATTACCGAGTACTGAGAGGACAAAATGATCTTTTTTTTATAAGTCTTATGGAAGGCCTAAAGCTATTTCTGTATTAAAAAGTATAAATTTCTATCAGATCAGCCAAAAAGAGGATAGGAGAATCTAAAAATCCCAAAGCAACAAAATAGTTTAGGATTTGCTGGGGGTGGGTGGGCAAGTGTTTATAACATCCCAGTTTAACACCTTTTTTTTCAGAGGACAGTTGTTTGCCTTTTGCTGTTCCAGTTGAAAATGAATGTTATTCTTAATTTTGCTGCTTGCAGATCAAAAGACTGCACTACAAAATTAGCACCCTCTTGCAAATGCTGTAAAAAGTATGTCTTGACTTGCAGGTGGTCCCCAGATTTTTCAGCTCTGGTGGGTCAGCTCTTGATCATAATCAACTTCTCCATCAACATTAGAACTATAAAACAGCCAGCTAGGCCTTGCTGAAGGATATTTGCTTCTGAAATGGTAAATCTGGATAGTGAGAAATTGGCAAATGGGATGAAGAGCCTGTCCTCGAGCTACAAGCTATTAGGGTGTTTAGGCAGGTACCAGAGACAGGGCAGTGACAAATACTTTGTGTGAGGATATCCGGCCAATTGATTGTTGAGATATGAGTGGAAGTTTAAAGTATGGGAAGTAGCTTACTTTAGTAGGCCATGCAAATTCCACTAAATTTGAAGTGCACTTAGGATTTTTGTTTGGTTTAGAGCCAAATCACACAGTTGCAGCCAAACTTCTCATCGTTTCTCAGACACAGGTTGTTGATGCTGCCTGTTGGTTATGCCAACTACAGGTGCTTGGTTCGTATCCTGATGTGCTCAGTTCACATCCGGATCACCTCTCTGCTCTGGCATTTAATAATTGGTTTTGTCTTCTGTCACTCATCGGGTCACTGTTCTTGGTTTTCTACCTGGGTCTGCCAACTTCTTGTCCCAAACTTCTGTCTCACTTTCCTTGTTCTCATGGCTGATGTTCTCCTGGGATTTTTTCAGTTCCTACTTCAGCTTGGTTGTATCTATCTACCTCATCTTTCACTTTTAACAATTTTGACCTCTGCTTTAATCCAGGCCAGTGGTCAGGGCCTCTCTACCTGCAGCATCCAACCCTCATTCCGTCACTAATGCTGGAGTCCTTCTTGGCTTGTTAGAGTTGGACCTTGCCAGCAGTCGCCTTTGTCAATGTGAAAGAAATAGATATCTCTGCAGAGCTCAGCTGTTTTAACTGAGTGTGACTAGATTAAGAACAAAGCCATCCAGAACAAAGCCCTCCAGGCTGCCTTTCTGGGCAGGAGACAAACTTACCTATAGAAGGCTGCTCTGAGTTTGGCCTAACAAATACCATCCTTCTGTTATCTGGTTTAGCTGCACTGTAAAATGTCAAGAGGCCAGGAGATAACTGAATTACTTCCCAGGTCTGTTCTCTCAGTGTTAATCTACCCTAATATTGTGCATTTTCACATTGCTGTCTCAACAAACACACACTCTTCCTCCAAGAGTACTGATGGTCTGAACAATCTCCTGCCTACCTTCTTCCCAAAATTTAACATTATGCTGCTTGGTTTCTTTATGTCAACATCCCTTTGCACTCAGCTTTATGTAGGTATGCAGAGGTTTTTAGGAAAGGTCACTGTTAGATCCTACACAATCTTTTCTGCCTAAACTCAAGTGAGAGTAGTAATTGATCCTTCAAATGAAAACTAATTTTTCCTGCTTTTCTCCCTTTTTCTCCTCCTACACTGACTGTATCTTGGCTAGTTTGCCTTTCTGTTGAAAATGATGGTGGTGATGATGATGACAAGACATAGCCCTCCTCTGCCCTGTGGAAACTGATACCTGTCAGAAAACATGATATTTTGAGTTGGTTGCCATTCACAACAGCTTCTGCCATGCAAGTGGATACATTAATTTAGACAACAGATTCTTTGGCAGCTGTCTTTATCCTCTCTGCTGGGAGGCAGCTTTTCATTGTACTGTACCTACTCACAGGCACAGAGAAAAGGAGCAGGCACAAAATTTTTAGATGCTTCAAACCAAAATCATAGAAGATACATCTGTTTTGATAGCATAAATTACATAAAAATAAGTCTCTTTTAGCTCTTTTAATTAGCTGGATTGCAAAATGTGTCATCTAAATGATATGAAATTGAACAAAAGTCTGTGGGTTTTTTCATGGAGAAAACACTTTCTCTTTCTTTTTTCTTTTTCATTTTTCCCCAAAGAATAAATCAAATACTGATATAATTTTATTGCAATAGGAATGTTCCATGATGTGTCTGAAGACACTCACTGGTCACCATTTCTCAAAGCAAGTATTGACTACATCAGAACAAATTATCCTCAGCCTTGGGAAGAGGTAAGAAAATTGATTAACTTTTGACTTTGCTTTCAACTGTTTTCTTCACCTTCACTAGCTGTAATTTCATCCTTTGTGAGGTGTAGAAAAAACCCAGCATTTTTATATTCAAGTCTCTGCTTATATAGGAACACTCGAAATCCTGTTTTAATCTTTACCATACAAAAAAAGTTACAGTTTCCATATAAAGTCAATCAGTTATCTCCACTGTTGTCTGGTGCTTATGATAAATTTCATAGGTTCAAACTGTTAAATGTGATTGATGGTCTTGCATTCCTGTGAGATCTGGTTGAGGGTTGCCATATGAAAACAAGACATCTTCTAGAATTCTCACTTGTGAAATCTTGAACTTAGTCCTGATTTGCTCTTCTTTATGGTCTGTGAGCTGTGTAGGAGGAAAGCAAGAACAATTTGTCAAAAGTGAGAGTACAGACAACATATTTCTCTCCTCTGTGTGCCTACACAACACCCATGGTGGCAGAGGGAGTTTGCTACTTGGAAGTGGAAGTGTTTATCCCTGGTCCAGGAAAACAGTTTAGTACACATTTAACTTGAATTATGCAAATTACCCTCACATCAACCATATAATTCTATGGCCTTGGACTGTATAATGTGCTTAAAGCTTCTCAAGTTACAAAAGTTGACCACAGCATCAAGCAATGAGTGGTCAACACTTTGTCATGGTAAGTTCTTAGATTGTAGGAGTTTCTCGCCTATATCCTTGTATAATGCACATACATAAACTGCTAACGTTTTCTCAAAGACAGGAGTAAAATTACTGGTGTTACTACAAATGGATTGTTTTGTGTAGGCTACAGAGAAGCTGGTGGCTTTCCTGTTTGGAATTGCTTCACATATGGTGGCAGATGTTAGCTGGCATAGCCTGGGCATCGACCAAGGATTTCTAAAGGCCATGGGAGAGGTAAGCCTGTATTATTTTATTTATTGATCCAACTGGATTTATTGGAATGGATAGCTTTTCTTTGGAGTGTGGTGGGGAGGAAAGAGAAAAGCTGGAGCCCTGTTTCAGGAAGATTTTTGGAGAGACCCAATGCCGCAAACTTCGTTAGTCAGGTTTGGGACCTGTAAACATTAGGGCTGCTTGGAGAGTTTGTTTCTGCTCATATTAAAAGAAACAGGCAGTTCTCTTGTTTTTGTCTTTCTCCAGATTGATTTTCATGGTTCATACTCAGAAGCTCACAGTGTTGGAGATTTTGGTAATGTTTCTGTTTGCCAATCATAGATCCTTGTACTGGAATAACTAGTCCTCTTCAATACCACAGTAGCTGATTCCAGCTCTTGTGCTGTGCAATGCAGGAGCTAAGAATGGCATGTGGACACTGTATTCTTGCCCTCCCCCATGGCTTGCATACCTGTCCTCACGCTTCAGGTGTCAGGAGATGTGATAAGACCTATGCACACTTGGATTAAAGACAAAATGCAGACCAAAGGATGCTAAGATTTAGATGGAGTCACTACTGTGATTTTAAATTGTATATTATTCTCTGGAAGTATACAATGTGCAGCATACTTTCAGGTGAACCATTTGTGTATTCTAAATATATAGCTGAAAGATCTGCCATATAAATGTGTATAGTAGAACCATACATAGCTTCATGCACACTGTTATCCATGACAGATACTTAACAGGTTTTTTTTGTTGGGCTATGTGGGGTTTTTTTCATTCCTTTATCCTCAGGAGGAGATGTAGTCAGTCAGTTTGAGATGGACTTCAGTTATCTGGCATCAAGTTGGTAAGATAATGAGGTTGCCTTCTTTAATAGTTAATGTTTATTCTGTATAATCATATATAATCACATATCACATAATTCTGCATTAATCTGTTTTAACAAAATGCTGTCCTTCTTTATTTTTCTTTCAAAAGAAACCCTGGCAATTCTTTTAAATGTTATGAGTTTGGCATTCCTTATATGCATATTTACTGTTCCCTGACATGAAAAACTGGAAGGATGGAAGAGAGTTTTATGTATAGGAACATAGCAAAAAGATTAAATTATTTATCTCTAAAGTTATAAGTAGTTATATATAAAATAACTAGTGAAAACCTTTTGCTGGAGTGTCCTAACAGCTAGTTAAATAACTCAGTTAAGTGGCAATCTAAGTGAGATTTAATTAAAGTTTTGAAGTTGAGGATGTTGAATTCAGATAGTCTTAAAAGCATAAAAATGACCAGAAGATTTAGATATTAACTTTTTTCTTCCCTCAGGGTTGCATGTGCAATCCTGGTCTTTCTGGAATTTGTAAATCTTCATGACCTTATGTAGTCTTTTGAAATCTAGAATATTTTTTAGGCTATTGTTATTACAAGAACTGTAATCTTTTACTGGGTGATGCAGAACATCTGTTGTTGTAATACATTCTTTTTGGTTTTAGGTATGTACCTGTCAAAGACCTAGCAGCTATCTATAAGGAGTTTTATGGAAAAGAGATCATAACTGAAAGCACAATTACTGAATGTACTTTTCTGCTGTTTTTTGAACTGTAAGTTGAATATCTCTGCCTGGGTATTTGTAAGTGAAACATGTGTAGGAGAATTATGATAATCGTATTTGAAACACTTTATGCATTGATGTCAGCAATATAGATTCCCTCCTAGACCCCAAAATCACAGAACATCTGAATTTTTTTAATGACTAGAATTCAAATTTGGACTACTTGATGACTGTTAAATTAATTCTTATACCACAGATGGTGAATCTTGGCGATTTAATGCATTTATACATTTAATGTATTTATGCCTATTTATTTGAGAACAGCTGTGTCTTCAAGTAGCATTGCACTGTGGTGAGTTAGCAATATAATTATCATGTACTGAAGGAGTCTCTAGATACATGCCTTATCTACACTTTATGTAGATTCCTTCAAGTCCAAGAATAACTCAAAAGAGACCTTGGATATCTGGCACTGTCTGCTTTTGAATATCCTGAACAGCTTAGCTGTATCCTGTATTTCAGTTAATTACCAATAGTCACACAGCATTTACAAAAGCTGTAAATCCTTCAAAGTTAAGGGCAATAAAATTTTTACATTACAACTTTTAAAAGATAGTAGCTACCAACACAGAAATGTAAGGACTTGAAAAGTATTTACCATATAAGACTCTTGAAAAGAACGGTTTAAATAATTAAATATTAAACGAAGCAACTTTTATTTATGAATTTTTTTTTTCAGGTATGGAGAAAGGCTTATTGTTGGCAAGGTTGGTTTTCTGTTTTCTTATAAAAATGAACATGTAGCACGGAGACAATGTGATCCATCTTACTGAGTATGTTGCCTGTCTCTTAGCTTTTTCCAACATATGCTAGTAAATCTCCATTTCTGGTGGAGAAGTTCCATGAATATTTCCTTGGAGGAGTGGATGACATGGCATACTGGACCAACAACATTTTTGAACTGACAAGCCATATGCTAGAGAATGGAACCAGGTACAGTGTGTGTCCTGAACTGTGAAATGCAGTAGTCAAGTGCTGGCACCCACTTAACTGTTCCTCTTAAGGCAGATTCTTTCCTAGAAGAGGTGCTGAGCTTTAGATCCTCACTTGGACAAAGGGATTTCCATATCTGTCTTTTGCCGGGGTGCACAGGATTACACAGGCCTTGGGTTTGCATTTCTTAACACGTTCACACTCCTTGGCCCTGGCAAGCCTCTGGCATGCCCAGCTGATACTTAGCAGGGAAAATTTGGGGCATTCTTTAAGACATACTCAAGGGTTTTATTAAATGTTGCACAGCCATGCCCTGAGGTCCTGCCTGGACTGGCAATCTGGGCCTGCACCTTCTGGCTGCTGCCATCAGTCAGCAAAGATGTCCCTTCCTAGGGGAGGTCAGATACTACCGTCAGACCCTGAAGGCAAATAGGATTAAAAAGAGTAGAAGTATATATTCTAGTGTTTAAGCTCAGGCTTCTACTCACAATTTCATATTTTTGCAGAAGTTTAACCTTGTACAGCTCTCTTACAAATGTAACCTTTCTGTAAATAACTTTAGAAGACAATTAATTCATCCATTTATATGGAAAATATCACTTGCTATTTTGGGAAATTGTGTTTGAAATACAGAATGGGACAATCTGTTACGTTCTTTGTTCCAGAATGGCACTTTCATTAAAAGAGCTTTAGATTCATAGAGATAACAGGGTGTGCTACAATAAGTTGCTTTCAAGAGCTCTATAAAGACATGATATTCATACAGAACCTCATCAAGGTCATCACATAAATATCATAGGGGTTTCTATGATGATGCTCTGATTTTGATTTTCATGAGAAAACTGATGACTTCTAACAGAGGAATCAGTAAGGATAAAAGTTTCATTTTAATTTCACTTCCATTGCGGTAAAATCTTTAAAGTGCATTCTGTATATTTTTCTTTAGTGGTTGCTACCTGCCTGAGAACCCTCTGTTCATAAACTGCACAAACGAGCACAAGGACAACCACATGTAAGTACAGCTCTGATGATTTAAAGCTTTAGTGATGAAAGGAGAGTCTTCTGCTAATGTGGACAGTGAGCTACTGAACATTAGAGATATTTCGGGTAATCTTTTTGAGTATGAATTTGAGATTCTCTAGGCATGAATAACTAAGTTTTTATAAAAGAACCTAAAAGTGACTTTTACGTCAAGTCATTTGTTCAGTTATATTCATTCTCATCACTGCTTTCTTTATTTTAGCAGAAACAAACAATCAAAACAGGAACATCACAAGAATACAACTTCTTTGCTTACAGAAACACTTGAGAAGAATATAAACTATACAGAGAGAGGAGTTCAATTCAACATACAGCCTTGGGCAACAGTAAGTGAAGTAACAGATGTGTCAGGTAAAATTAATCTCTGTGTAAAATTGCTTTCATTTCTGCCTGGAATGCTGTGTGATGGAGCAGGGTCTCTGGATGTTGACAGTAGCTGACTTCATGGACATTCCAGTACCATTGTTAATCTATGTATGTACATCACAAATACTCAATTTTTACACTTTGCTTGTTGTATAGTGAAGTTAGAACACATCCTGCAGTGCCAAAAATGACAAAATATATATTTACTATTCACATTTTACAGACATATGATTGCTTTTTTAGGGTTAAGAACTCCCAGCAAAGCATAGCAGTGAAAGATTAGTAGCTCTCCCTTTAGAGCATACAGCTTTTTCTCGTTCTAATATGGTGCTTACGATCTGAGTCAGACTCCTCTTAAATCCATGTGGTGATTTCCACTCTTTGTGATTTGGTTTTTGAGGTGCCCCAAAACGTTCTAGAGTTTCAACGTGAGTTTTAACCACTGTTGTGTCTCTTTATTATTGTTATTTCAGAAATCCCTCCGCTTGATAAACCATGCTTTTAAAAACAATGTCTGGAGAGCATTAGCAGCTACACATCAGAAATCTTCTAAGCACATCTCCAAGCCAGCAGCTTCTTATTTTCTGACTTCACCCTATGCTAGGCTTGGATGGTTGGTAATTTTTTTCATCCCACCTTCTTCTTAATTTCTGAAAATTTTGAGTACCCATCAAAATATTATTTTTGATGCTTTGGATACTCTTTGAAAGTGAGAGTGCAAATCAATTAGTGGCACAAATCTGATGGAACGGCTTATATGGTATATCCAGAACAGCAAGTTAACCCATAAGATTTTTCTTTCAGATGCTGATCGAGCTCAGAAAGGAAGGAACCAACATTAAAACTAACATTGGCTCTAGTTCTGAACAGTATAGGATTGTTGCTACCCTTTTTTGGTTGTTGGTTGATGTTTGTGCAAAATTACTTGTCTGTCATGAATTGATTACTGATGATGTCTAGTGAGACTTCTTGGAAATACTCAAGACTGATAGGGAGTTCAGAGATAGATTCAGGACAAAGAGAGGCATATTCTCTCTCCTTGCCAATGAGGTCCTACCTTGACCTGCAACAGGGAAGAGTAATAAAACAAATTTGCATTGCTGCTTATGTAACTTCACTTATTCTGTCTCAAAATTTGGATTTAAGTTTTGAGTTCACTTCACACTGGCCAAACTAACAGTAGTTAGTTCTTTCCATGTTCCCTCTTTAAAATCCAACATGTTACTGAGACCTGTGATGCTTTTGCTTATCTCCTGTTAAGTCCATCAATTAAATCAGATGTTCCATTTAAAAGATACTTAATTTCCTTTTTTCTGGTATTCTTTGTCATATGCAAGCAGCCGTTTTTCATGCTCCTTGCTCTGATTACTCCCAGGTGCCTAGTATCAGTAAAAAGCAGTTCCTAAAGATCTCAGATGCATTAATGGAGGATGATTCTTCAAGAAAACACAAATAAATATATGATATAAAAATGCTGTATAGATTTTTAGAAAACTATATGGGGAAACACAGGTCCTGGTTTATCTGAATTAAAATGATTTTTTTTCCCACTAATGTTGTGGTAGTCTTGAAGCTAATGCTGACTTTGTTGACTCCCTTGCTATGCAGGGCAATGATCTCAGCTGACCTAAACCAGGATGGATATGAAGATCTGGTGGCTGGAGCACCAGGGTACAGCACCATGGGCCATGTTCAGATAGGAAGGGTGTATGTGGTCTATGGCAACCGGTCAGGTTTGCCACCGGAGGACATGGATCTGGATGAGAAAGCTGACCAAATGCTACAGGGTCATCAGGTAAGGGGTCAAGTCAGATATTTGTCACTTAAACTTCTTTTGCCTGAAAATTGGTGAATTTTGGCTGAGCAATGGTGTATTAATGTTCCTGAAACACTCCTCCTGATTAAAGATGTCGTATGTTTTTCAAGAAAAATAATCATTATTAAAGTCTAAGGAACAATTGAAGCAACAGTGAAGCATAGGTTCACTTTCATTACTGTGGCAGATAAGTGAGTATTAGACCATAAAGTGCCCTTAAATAAATCTGAGGTAGTGTCTCTGTAAGTCATTCTGGTCCCTGCATTTAAGAAAATATGCATTTCCTGTCATTTTTAATCTATTAATTTAATATGTTTCAATTCCTTTGAAGCTACATTCTTCATTAATTCATAACTTCTCCCCAGATGATTGTGTTTCTAGTAAGAGAATCGAAAAAAAAAAACCCTGTGATTTGACATGATGGTGGCTGGTTTGTAAGCAAGAAGCAGAAGCAAATGACCCTTTTGAGTATTAAATATGATTCTCTGTAAAAATACCTTTTTTCACAAAGAAGATAATGGGGAGAAAGGAGATAAATTTCCTTTTAATCTGTTTCTGTGGTTATAAACTGTGGAGTAACAGCTGCTGTCTTCTTACAGAGTGTGTTAGTGGTTCCCGGTCATAATGCTGTCAACAGGAAAGACCATAAGCTTAACATCAATGGTGCACTGGGCTCAGGAGAGGAAATGGCAAGGCAGCACCAAATTATATTCAGTTGTCCTTCATTTTAAGACCTCCACGTCCTCAAACAGAATAGTTGACTTTGAGTTAGTGTGTTGGCATGGGAGTTATTACTTAGGAGAAAAAAACTTTGGGATAGACTTCTGTCATCTGTTTCCAGTTCTTCCCTGTGCAAATGGACATTAGGTTTTCACGGTTTTGACTTGAAAACATAAGAGCAATTCCTTTTCTTTAAGCCTTCAGGAAGATTTGGTTCTGCCTTGGCAGTCCTGGACTTCAATGAGGATGGAGTGCCAGATCTGGCAGTTGGAGCACCTTCTGTGGGATCTCAGTTTCTTACTTACAAAGTAAGCCACAAATATGGGTTTGTTGGTTTTATTTTTCCCTTTCTAAACTGAATAGTGAAGTGAAAGAGAGAATTTCTGGTGTTGCTCAAGGTGACATTGTAATTTAAACACAATAGTTTATAACCTTTGTAGGTACTTTGACTAGAGCAGTTACAGCTACCTGTAGTTCTTATTCAGTGGCCTTGTTGCACATTAGAAATTCAAACAGATTGCAACTTTGCAGCATTGATGTGCTGGAAATGTTAGGGGCCATTCATGAAATACAAATGTACCCTTTTTATTTAGGAACAGAGAGTCTGGAATGGACATCATGGGTCAATGAGTTTTGTCATACGCTGTCACAGGCCAACAAATGATATCTCAAATGTGATATGAACACAGACACACTTCCTAAATTAATCAAGTTACAGAGACTTAATGACTTGCAGTTTACCAGATAAGCCCATGTAATGGTCCCTGAGTATTCTCAGGCCATGCAAACAGAGAGGTAAAAGGTTTTGATTCAAACAATATCCATTAAGCTTAAAACTCTTTAGAGTTTTAGATACTAATTTATTTGTCTAAAAAATAATTTAAGTCTTTTTACTTAGACTGACTACTTGGAAAATTGTGTGCATCTGTTGTGCCTGGCACTGTTTGCCATTGCATTAAATAATAATTAACAAAATCTGAGTCACCTGAACATGTGTATTACAAGTATAAATATACACTATGCTGCCCTGGCTCCTTACACACAGTATGATGAAAATGTACTTCTCCAGTTTGTTGCTTGGTTACAGCAGTACCCATTACCCATGGATATTCTTAGGCTTGGGGTGGGAAAGAAAGTGTTATGGGAAGGCTCTGAGAGGAAAAATGAAGTTGTATGAATAGCCCTTGCAGAACTGTTCCACTCCTTGTGATTTGCCTTGGATTTAGTACTTGGTACTGACATGCAGATGCTCTCATGCCATATTTGCTTTTTCTGCTGTTTAGGGTGCTGTGTATGTCTACTTTGGCACTGAGGGAAGAGGCCTGACACCTCAGCCAAATGTTACCATAACTTGTCAGGTATATTGGTAATTAATATCCTGTTTATACTATCCTGTTAGCCAGGCTGACGCAGGACTACACAGACAGGAGGTGAGATAAAGGGGAAAAGGGCTCATGGGCTTAAAAAAAGAATGTTAAAATTGCAAGGAAATTTAGACTGGTGGGGATGGAGCAAGCAGGTGCTTGCTTAGATTGGTTGTATGTGTGAAAGACATTTGTACCCCAGTGTAGGGGAGGCAGCAGGGTGAATAGAAAGGTCCATAGCCCTCACAACCAAAAAAAACCACCAAAAAACCCCACCCAAACCAAACAAAAAACCAAGGAAAACAAAAATGAAGCTAGGGAGTGGGAGGGTAATTTGGTCAGAAGCAAAGTTAGCTCTTTAGAATTAAGTTGCTCTATTTTGCTACAGAATTGGTGGTTTCAGTTCTATTTCAGACTTAAACTAGTTGTTTATTGCAGTATTCCTACTGTAATCTTGGTTGGTCCCTCCTGGCAGCTGATGTTGATGGGAATGGAAATGCTGATCTGGTTGTGGGCTCTCCATATGCACCCGGTGGTGGGAAGCAGAGAGGATTTGTGGTTGCATTTTACTCTCGTTTCAACAGGAGTGACCAAGGTAATATTTGTTGAGTAAATTAACCTTCCCATTCTTTATGTGACTATTCATTTGTTCCTAATTAATCATGGGATAATTCAGGCTGGAAGTGATCTCAGAGGGTGTCCAGCCTCGTACTCAATGAGGGATAGCTCTGAAGCCAGATCAAATTGCTTTGTCCAGTTGTGTCTAAAACCTCCAGTGATGGAAATTGCACAGCCACTCTGGGCAGCTGTTCTGCTTCGTGGCAGTCTTCATAGGGAAAAAAATCTCTTGTTATAGCCACTATGAACCTTTCTTGTTTCAGTTTATGTTCATTGTGTATTGTCCTCCCACCATGCATAGTGACCTCATGGGAAAGCATGCAACACCCCTACTAAATTTGCTCCAGTTTATCAGCATCTTTCCTGTTAGGGAACAACGTATTATAGGTGTGCTCTAGGGAACAATCACTTCTCTCAATCTCTTTGCCATGCTCCTGCTTATATAGTCTGGGACACTGTTGGCTGTCTGCTGTCAGAGCCCCACACTCAGCTCTCTGCCCACCAGGATCTCCAGGGCCTTTTCCACATGGCAGCTCCCCAGCCAGTCTGTCCCCAGGTGTATCACTGCAAGGGCATCTCCTTTCCCAGGGTCAGGCTCTTCATTCATCCTCACCGAATTTTGTGAAGTTCCTGTCAGCCTGTTGCTCCAGCCTGCCTGGATGCCTCTGAATGGGACCACTGTGCTGCAATCTCCTGTTACCTGCCAACTTCACACAAAGGACATCTTGTTACCTTGCCTACATCATTTATAATAGTGTCCAACAGGATGAGTCTAAAGATTGATCCCTGAAGGCACTCCACTTGTTGCAGGCATTCAGAGAACAACACACTGTTCTCTGCTCTTGTCAGGGTGATCACCTCAACCAGGTTTTTCCCATCTGGTTTTCTCTCCATCCAGACTGCAATGTCCCAGCTTGAGTGCAAGAACGTTGTGGGAAACTGTGTTGAAAACTTTGCTAAAGTAATGGATTCAACTATGTATTGTGAGTCCAGAGTAGGGTCACTGCTCTTTCTTGGAAAATTGTAAATGAACCTCAACAAATGAATCTTTATCATTCTGTACATTCCTTCATGTGGCTAAAGAGGAATGCTGCAAGTGAATACAGTTAACAAGTACAGGTGATGAGGTTTCTTGTGAACGAGGGAGGAATGTCTTATATGGAACTAAATAATAAAGCTTGGGTAGCTTAGTCAGAATCATGTAATTGGGATTTATGATAATGCTTAATTGTTTCAGCTTATTCTAATTCATGTAAAATTAGAAACCACAAGAACATGGGTTTTGAAACACTGCTAACTGACATTTTTGTAAAACCAAAGCACAGAATGAGTTATTTAAATTATAGCCAGAATGATTTGAAGCTCTCCCAACCAGCACCCTTGAAGGATTACAAGTTCTGATAAACAGTATGTAGTTTAGGGCAGGCTTGACTGGTAGCCTTCATGTATTTCGTGTAGTCTGTTGGAAGGATTGAGAAACAGGCTGTGTCAAATAAAAGCTTTCACCAGCCAGTAGAGTTGCAGGGTGAGCAAGCAAAGTCAGCAATTACTTGTGCCATGTCATGGACAGTGTAACTGCACAGAGAAATTTGTTGTCATTGAATGAATCAGTGGAGGATTGCAAATGGGTTTTTCAATGCCAGGGCACACCAAGATTTAACTCATATTTTTTTCTGGTCTCTCAGGACTTCTGTCAGTACAGGATGCCAACTGGATGGTGGAGGGGGAAGAAAACTATGCTTGGTTTGGATTTTCACTTGACAGCTGC
>VYZT01009719.1:55309-67201 GCA_013400735.1 Pomatostomus ruficeps | reverse complement strand
AATGCCTTTCACAAAAAGGTGAAATTCCTTTCCTGTTTGAATAATTCATTGAGAAACACTGCATGTGATTAAAGTACATCCTATGAAGTAGAAAAACAAGTCACTGCTAATCAGCTTTCATGCATAGAACCAGGTAGCTAGCCAGCATAGAAGAGGCAATTTTGTCTAAAACTGAAACATCAATATCAGCATAAGCAACAACACAATCCATCATTGCCGCTCTACTCACAGCTTCTATATTCTGTGATAGCACACACAAACCAATGTATGAACATAACCTAGTAACAAACACCAACAAATAAAGTCTGAAGAAACAAGCAGGAAATACATATTTCTAGGATTGACCACTTATGCCTAAGTATCTGGACTTTAGCTACACTCAGAGTTCTTGAGGAGATACTTGATGCTAGTGCTGTGGCCAAGCCTTCCTGGTATGAATTTCTACAATCTGTTTTGTCACAATTTGTTGTCTTCATTCCTTAAAGCAAGTGTTACACTTTTCAGTTTGTAAACACAGCAACTGCAGTGAAGTTACTACACAAATCAAGAAGACTGAAAACATTATGTCCAGCAATGGAGACTGCTGTGAAAGAGGCACTCAAAGATGACATAAAGCAAATTAAAACTACTGTTTCTAATTATTAGTAACTCTTAACTAAAATTACTATCTGCAGGTGTATTACATTAGCATGTTAGAGACTAACCAAAAGTCTGAAGAGGCCATAAATCTACATGAATTCAGAAGTTTAAAATCTGACTTAGGCTGATTGACTACAGAAATCTGACATTAGGATCAGAACTTCAAGAGGTAATCTGAAATAAGTTATTTTGATTTCTGGTCAAAGCAGAGGAAAAGCTTTATTATTTTCCTTTGAAAATCGTCTCCTGTCCTTAATTTCCAACTAAAATAGCAGGGTAATTAGTCAGGAGGCTGCTCTCAAAATACAGAGGAAGCACTGCATATACTGCAAATGCTAGATCACAATAGCTTCAAGTATTAAGAGAAATCTTCCTTCAAGCTTGAGTCACTAATGATAGTCAAAAACACAAACCAACTCCAAACTCAAGAACAGGTCTGCCAGCCACAGAAAACTGCAAGGAGAATAAATAGCAAAGGCAGGGCAAGAGTTTTAGAGATCACCTTTTTAAAATTTTATTTCTCTTCCTCATATTTAAGTAGACTGTAAATATCTCAGAGATGCAACATTCTCCAGCTACTAGCTTTACTTGGTAGAAGTACATGTAAAATTTATGTCGCATCATTATTACAATTCCCCCATGCTGAAGGAGATCAGGAACAGCAGTGTCACCAGATGAACACTTTATGATACTCTGAACCATAACAATCACTGACAAGAAGCCATATTCATATATCCAAATGAAGGATTGATTTAAGTGTTTTAAATTATTTATATGTGGGTGCACTGATACCCAACAAAGATCATGCTTGCACCGTTTCTTCTATATTTCTACAAGACCAGGAGCCTATATCCCCTCCACCTGCTTCCACAAAACCTCACATAAACATTACTATACTAACACCTGAAGTACGAAAACACATTCCTATCTCTAAACTAAGACCAGCTTCTTTCAAAAATATAAACTAGAGAATTTCAGTTTTAGAAGGAGGACAGCAAAAAAAAAGCAAGGCATTTTTAAAGGAACAGTAAGTTGTTCTTTGCTTAAACATGGCAAAGTTTTACAGAAAGATTAAAAACCCCCATCCACAAACCAATGTTAACTGAAGATAAATGAGTAGTTCAAGCAAGCCTACAAATGACAGCACATAATTTGTTAGATACCTGAAAGCATCACTTTGAGGATAAACATCTTCAGAAAAAAGAACGGGAGTTTTTAGAAGCTAAACTAAATCCTGAACATGATTATTGCTTAATCCTGCAAATATACTAAGATTTGTATCTAAAGTGCTCTCTGGGAGGGTATATGTGGCAGGGTGAAAACTCCAGGATGGCTTTACAAACTATACTATACGCCTATTTATTTGGTATAACATGCTGTAGCCTAAGCTATCAAAACTAATATTCTGATTATGAAAATATTTAAGATAGTATCTCTGCTCAGATCTCCCCCACATCCACCTTACATTAGGGGAGCAGAATTTAAAAAGAAAGAAACCCTCCATACACACACTCTTTCCAGACAGGTTTGAGTTTTTATTGGTGTTCCAATTTAACTTGCTAAGAAGGTTATAGCTCAATATTAAACACTCATTCTACATCACATCTACTGGTTTGAATGTTACCCCAGAGTTCTTGTAAGCTTCCAGGCAAAGATTAGTATATACTGTACATCCCACTTACCAAAAAGTAACTCCGTAATTTCTGCATTGACCTTGTTCCCAGTTCTAGTTAAGAGACCTGAAAGTGGGAACAAGGATCATATAAAAAGTTAATGAAACTTCAGTTGGCAAGCAGGACACACAGCATCAAACTAACCTCTACTTCTGAGCTCACAATGCTTATAATGTAGTATCTTGTCCCATGTCAACTGCTCCATAGACAAAACAGAACTGAAACATCCAGAAGTAATTCACAACACTAGTAGAGATTCCCTTGCCAAGTTTGGGCTACTGTTTTGGAGGCAAAAACTACATGGCAAAAACACCAAACAAACAAAATCAAACAAACAAAAAAAAACCCACCAAAAACTACTCAGAGACGAAACACCTAAAAGTCACACCTAAAACATGCATTACCAAGGCTGCATGAGAAAGAACAGACCACTAGTTTTCTTCCATGGATTTTATTAAGCAGAATAAACATTAAGATACAACTGGGGAAACGGTCTGCCAAAATACCTCAGCAGAGTTTTAGTAAGGTATAGGGTGATCTAAACGGAATCACGATTAAAATCGGCAGCTTTTGCCAAACACATCATGGAAAAAGGGTCAGGTTTATAAAAGATTGATACAAGAAGTTACTGTATATCAGCTTTAGAGGAATCTAAGACACCATTTTTGCCAACAATACCTGAGCTGAGAGAAAAGACAGAAGAATCTAGGACCCATCTCATGAGAAGGTACCCCATACATACACAGGAAGTCCTTTTACTTCTAGGCTTAGCACTTTAAAGAGCAGCAGTTTAACACTTCCTTTCTTTAAAAGCATCTCAATAAATAGACTCGAGAGGCTTCTCTCAACTACATTTCCTTAGTAAGACACACAGCCTTTTAAGAGTCAGGATAGCATACAGACCACCTCACTTTGAAAACTACTCAGGGCTACTAGTACCGGAAACTCAGAGACAAGAGAAAGGTCATCTCTAAAAGTTAACAATTCCAGGTTGATTTATTTCATACAGTTTAACTTTTAAGATGGCCTCAATTATCTAAAGGCAGACAGAGGCTTTGATAATAGAGCTCATAACACATCCACAGTCTGATCAAACTGGTTAAGCTGGCCTTGCTGATGAGTCAGCTTTTGCTCTTCTTTCTCCAAATAGTCTGGTCAGAGGAGGAAAACCTCTGGTTTTTTATGCTGGCTACAATGGAGATCTCCAGAAAAGAATCACCTCCTATTGACAGTATTTATGAAACACTATCTTCATTACTGAGCAGAGCAATTCCAGAATTTCCAAAGTCACAGGAGAGCATTCTCCTAAAGAAAGACCGACTGGAGTCAAGCATTGTATCTGGCTCCTGTTTTTGCAACACTAAAATTGAAACCCAATCAGACACTCCTCCTAGTGATAAATGAATTAACATGTAGTATGTGGCCTTTGACAGCTAGATTTTTAATACTACATCTACTGCTGAAATAAGATTACTTGTACTAATTATGTTCATTAAGTATTTAGTGACCTAATCGGCTCACATTTTCCATGCTATTGTTTCAGTGCTTCCAGCATGTTCAATATTGTTCTTGAACTCCTTTGGGGAGGGAACAAGGAAATTAATGTGAATCCATCATTTCAAAACTAATACATAAATAAGTCTGCTTTTCAAGACCAGACTTAAAACACCCTTTCAGAACTACAGAAGTCTGTATCTATATTTCTCAGTGTTTAATCTCAATCACCATTCCACTTACACAGCTGATGAAGACAAGACTGTTAGTCATTTGAAGCAGTATGCAAACATCAGCAGACAACTTACCTGGGCCCATTGCTGTCTTTCCTCTTGGCTGAAACATTGCTTTGTTCTGTTTTTGCACCTCTATCCATATGCTCACTGGCATTCCTCTCCACAATTTCTCCCTCATCCAGTGCCCTGTGCAAACGGTAATTCACCATCTTCAAGACAATAAAGAGAGCTGCTATCACTGGGCAGTAGACAGCGACTATCATCATGGAAGAAGGAAGAGCCTTTCAAAAAAAGAGTAAGAAAAAGTTAATGAAAACAATGTCAAATATCCATAAGAACACTCTACCTAGATTTTAACAGTTCGTTTCATGAAGAAAATATGATCATTCTGAAAGTTACACCACCTACTATCAGCCCTTGTGTGAAAAACGTTACAAGTCTAGCAACACAGAAAAAAGAAATAGTTGGACTACCAAAGATACCAAATCACCACAGCAGCATGTTAAAAAGACTTGTCTCACTGAAGCCTGAGAACCAACTTCAAATCTCATTCTCTTTTTCCACGCTTTTGCAATGCAAAAGCTAGACTAGGGAACTTTGAGCTAGCATGCGTGACACCTAATATTTTTGATTAACTTAGAAGTAAAAAAAAGATGGGAAGATTTTAAGCACATGAAAAACCAACCAAGCATGGGATGAGATCTTATTTCAGGGCTAGCACAGAGCACCAAGCCCATTTTGGAAAAACTTGATGCAAGTTTGACAGCATGGTTGGATGGGAGAAAACCTGCTTAGATATCAAACATTAGTGTTTTGATTTTGCTTGTCAGCTTCCAACAGCTACTGCTGCATGACAAGATACTGATCAGTCACAAAAGCCAAACTGTTTCCCACTTGCATACATAAAGAGGTTGCTTACATGTGTGACTCACGCACTGCACAGCAGGACACAGTAACCTGCAAGACCATAGGCCACACGGATTTGTGCTAGATCACTGTATGACCATGGAAAGGCAGCCAATGCATTTCTGAAGAAAACTTTTCATCAGTATGACAGCAGTCAGAAGACACATAACAAAACCTCCCTCAATCCTGAATTTAACATTTGAAATTCCACTCAGAGTTGAGTTGTCATCAAACTTTTGCACAAGTAAATAAGGTTTTTACCTTCGCCTGACAGCTATTTAGGAGAAGTGTTCCAAGTACTGGTTAAACCTCAGATTTCACTTTAACACTTTCATCCTTCTAAAACATGCTTTGTGTTCTTAAGCTTTGCCATTTCCCTAGGTAGTGACTAAACCAAAAGAGCTAATAAATCGAAGTACTCCTCCACAAATAGACCATTTCCCTTACAAAAGCAACAAAAGTTTAGGTTCTGAAGTATTTCACTGCACCACTATCCTTTACCCTGCTCATGGTGTAGTTTAAGATATGCCTCTAAAATATAAAAATACACACAGACATATGACAATCAGAATTAAACATCTGATATCCAGCTTGAACATTAATGTAGTAAATGAGTAGAACAAATGAACTGTCTTTTTAGACCTCATGGCCGAAGGAAAATTCCAGCTCATTTTCATACCTCCCTAAAGAGACCACGGGTAGAGAAGACTCATCATTGATAAAGTCCCAGAAACATCTTGCAGAGTCAAAACCACAAAATTATCAGAGTAAAAGACAGCAATGCCTCTCTAACCAGCACATAGAAACATTTTGAGTCATTTAAAACTGACTGGCTGACAATGTAGCGTAACATTACGCAATGTAACGCAACCTCCTACCTGAAATTATTTCCTGAATCTCAGAAAAATTTTAAGTACCATAACCTAACCATAGTTATCAGCCAATCAATTTTAAATGATTCAAACTGGTCATATGTGCTGAATAGAGAGGCCTCCTTTGCTTTTTCTCTACTCATCTTCCCCTTCTGACTCTTCAAGATGTCCCTGGAACTTTGATCACCATGACGACTCCTTGTAACCTAGCACCCTATCCTCCAAAACAAGTCTGACAACCTACCTTTTCCTTCAAAACAAGTTAAATCAACACTGAACATAACATTTGAAGTAGGCCAGGCAAACTAAACTGAAGTTTGCCAAGTTTCATTTTGCATGCTGAGCTGGACAATCATGATGAACAGAGATTCACTCACCAAGCACCAGCAAAGGAGGAGAAAGATGAAACCAAGCTACTTAAAGAGAGCATCAACAAGCAAACAGGATCCACAACATGGCATCCGTACAACCCCTGAAGCCATGCTAGAATGGTTTCCTCAAGAAATGTGGTGTTCCTACTTCCAAAAACTTCAGTCAGTTCCCTGCAAGCAAGGGCCAGCCTGTTAACTTTGGCAAAACACATGAGCTTTCTTTACCTGCCAGGCAATCTGCTGCCCATCACACACAGCTTCAACCTTCCTCTCCTTTACAACCTAGTGTTCAGAAGCCATCACCAGAAGAGTTAGACTAACACCACATAACAAAAGCTAGAGTTACTCCATAAAAGACATGCCTGTACGTTTCTGTCTAAAGGGCTCTTCAATTTCTCCCCTCTACTGTCAGCAGTGAGGTCACAATATATCCAGTTTATCTTGCAAAATCTACACATCCGTTTTTACAAAGTAAAGCTTTAAGAATAAGTGCGAGCAAAAAGGCAAAACACCTCATGTAACTTGCAGCAAACCTAAAAAGGAATTCAAAATTTTTCCTCACATCCTGTTTTCACAGGATTGTAGAAAAATTAAAATAAAAAAAAAGTTAAGGTAACTGACTACCTTTCCTTCTTCATATTTGTAGTAGCTGCTCATCTCAGGATAGGGCATATACTCTGGGAAGAGAAGGCATTTTAGCTAGCTTAGTCTGCCATATGAACATACTTGACATCAAGTACCGTGCTGTGGTACAGCGCTGCCACCCATGGTACCAGCAATTTGTCTGCAGTACAACCTTAGGAGACTTACTGCACCTAAGCTAAACCACGTGCACCTTCTCTATTTTTCTTAGTCAAACATAGAAGCACTCAACATCCTTTTGGGGTCTTCTCCCCACTAAACAAAGACAGTTAAAGCGAGATGACCATTTTAAACCATGCTTAGCATTTTAGCACATTTGAGAAGAGACATGTTTCTCACCATCATCCTATGTGATACTACCTTCAAGACTGGAATACAAATCTAAGTCATACAAATTTCCCATCTCAGATTACATCTCAGTAATATCAAAATAATTTCAAATACTAAAGCATTTTTATTGAGCATAGCACACTAAAACCGTCAGGTTACAGCTTGTTAGTAGACACCAGTTGGCCACAAGTCTACAGCTGCAACAGCATTTCAGAGAACATCCCTTTTTACGGTACATTTCTACTCACTTGCATTAGCACCAAAAGAAAACATACTCCACAGCAGTCATCACAACTGAAGGTCTTGTACAATATAAAGAGCTACACAGAGCCATATAAAAACAGTGCGTTTTTAATAATGTTCTGTTGAAAACTTCAGTTATCTAATGACTGAAGAAACCCAACTATTAGATAAACTCCTACCTGAAATTATTTCCCTGAATCTTAAAGGGAAGCTAAGTAGTACTCTCAAATATAGGGGGCAGAGGGAAGGACACTGATTTTCTTTTCAAATTTAAATCTTTCAAGTCAACTTATCAAATTCAAGCTACACATATGGACAAAGGTGCACAGTTAAGGAGGACTTTCTCTTCTGAAACCTCCTTGCTGTTAAGTTAGCTCACTTGTATCACAACACACCTTTTCTAAAAGAGTAGGTAGAAAAAGGTTTAAGTACTCCTTGATTCCAATGGTCAAAATAGAAAAAAAAAGCTCCCACCACTAGTTACAGCACTAAAATATTTCCATTCAAACTACAAAAGGTCTTCATATCTTGACTGAATGTTTCAAGCACATATGTGCCAGGAACCAGAGGAAACTTCATTGATCAGAGACTGTACAACATCCTTATGAAAAAACAAACACTATATGGATCCTACCTAATCTGATTACCTATCTTTAGCTAGGCCCCACAGATGCAAGAAAAATTCCAGATTATTTTTAAAAAAGAAATGCATTGCTGTTACCTTGAAAACACTCATAGTAAAGTTTTTGAAGACAAATCAGATGGCAAATCCATACATAAAGGTGATATCAACTAAACATTAAGAAGTAACAGTCATCTTGTAAAAAGACTTAAAAGTACAAGCACTTTGAGGCCAGGATTTTATAGAAACAGTTTTACTGCAAAAGAGGAAAGATCAGGAAACAACAGATATAATTTTGTCCCCAATAACTGTTTATGAACAATCAGAGCCCCTAAGAACTGCTGTTATCTGGAAGAGAGTTCAGTTACAAGTTATCTAGCTTTTGATCGAAAGCTCAAACCATACAACTGAAACTTGAGTAGCCAAGAAACTAGAAGTGTCTTAGAACAATATGGCATAACCAGGGATTGCTATCATAGATTAAATTTCAATTATTTAAAATCTTAGTTTAAGAAACAGGACACATTTCAGAAACTTCAGTGGAAAATACTTCCACGTGAAGATACATTTATATGACCTACTTCTATAACTATGTACACAAGTCAGGAAATTAAGTGAACTGTTGTCTAAAGGAGCTTGACTTTGACAGACAAGTTCTGTAGATACGTATGAGCCCATCACCCCAAGCAAGGTACAGTACTGGCTCCTCTTCAGTCACTGGCAAAATTCCACAAGTGCCAGAGCCAAGACTTCACCCCTCATGCGCACGTGGTGTGGCTGAAACAGCATTCCGACTAGGGGAAGCGCTTTGGCAGCCTCCTCTCTTTCCCCTCCCCCTTGCAACACTGATGCGTAACACTGGCCTCTGCATTCAGGGTATTTTTTTCAACTCTACCACTAGATTTTACAAAGTGATTGGACAGCTTCCGCATATCGAAAGCACATTTTCTTCTCCCAATTTCAATTCTGCATTAGAGTAAAAACAGGGATCAGCTCTTACAACAGATAGGCACACCAACAAGCACAGTTGAGTCTGTTACTGAATACAAATATGCAAACATGATAGATTTAACTAGTCTAGAAAGCAGAATTTTTGTACGTGCACTGCCAAGCCACAAATCCAAGAATACAGACTCAAGCAGATTCCCTAAAGCAGGCACTTCTTACTTTAGACCCCAGTTCCTTCCTTACCTACACTTTTATTTTTGCCACACTAACAACAAGCGCAGTTGAAGTGTATAAATACATGAGAAAAAGTATCCAGAGTGGTAAAATAGGTACATTTATGTGTACATCTGCCATCATCGCACAGAGTACAATCCTCACTTGCACAAGCTTAAGCAGATGAGGGACCAAGGAAGAAAGGGTGGTTATTGAATTCTACTGCTAATTTTTTAGTAAGTTTGCACCACACATTAAATCCATCAACCCTAACAGCACTGGCATACATATACAAAGAAATACACAGATTTATGGCATTACTCGCTGACTACAACTATTACCAGATTTCTTTCTGAAAATACCAGATCCACAGAACAAATGCATAGAAAAAAATTCGCAATGTTGGGTTCACTAAACCAAGTCTTTAAGCCATAAGTGCATCTAAATTCCCGTATCCTAAAGTGTTGTATTCCTGCTGGGGGGTCAAATAACATTTGGGGAAAAAAAAGTTATTAGCTTACTGTTAAATGCATTCAGCCTTGAGAGCCAGCTACAAACCAAGTTCTTAGGGGATACTTTTATCTTTTTTGCTACAAAACAACTTAGAAATAACTACAGTTATTGCTGATCCAATGCATAAAAGCAATGCTATGATCTTGTAATTCTTTACATGGGGAAATTTTATAAGTAATATAAAATCTGCCAGCAGTCTAAGTCTTTCTACATACCTTGATTTTTTGAACACACAGGGTTGTCTGCCAGCAACAAGTCACTTGAAGCTAGCTCAGAAACTCCCTCCTACACACCAGTGAGCCACGCTCAGAATTCAGATTACAATTACCTAAGACTTTTTAAGCAATTTCTGCTTATTTATGTATGTCCTACAGCAATGTAACACTTATTGCTTTTTATTCTGAAAAAGAGCCTAAGAGATGCTAAAGAGCTAAGATGACCAACAGAGCTCTGCCTATTTAGTTTATGTCTAGACAACACTTAAACTGCAGAGGGTGGAAAGAGGGAAAACAGCCAAATATGATTCAATCTCCTTTAACTTGTGACTAATCTCCCTACTTATTCTCAGGGAAGTTGGCACTTGTTGCATCTTTAACTTGTCCAGAGCTAAGAAGCAAGAGAACTTCTCTGACCTCAACAAAACCCGAAGCAGCTTGCTGTTGTCTGTCTTTTCCCTTTGAACAGGAAGAAGTGTTTAAGCAACACTGAAGTTTACCCCACTGTATGGGTAACTGAAGCTTACCTACTGCTTTAAGAACAGCAGGAGACTCAAATGCTGGCCCAGATTTACCATTTGTCAAAAGACCTATGAGCAATATAGATCAGTCCCCTTTCAAAAGTCTCCTGTGCATGCAGGATATAGCTGTTCATACAGGTGTGGTGAGCTTTCTCAGCAAGGCAGTACTAATTAAACAGACTGTTCTGTCAAAACAGAAGAGCAGTACTTTTCTTAAAAGAAATTGTAAAGCTGTATTTGAAACCAAAAGGTGTCTCCTCTTCCCATACTCTGCAGAACTTTAAACAGATACAGATTGATAGTTCTCATTCAAAGTATCTGCTTAGTGAAAGGTTTTATCTAGCTTTTCTCATATAACTGCAGTTTTTAAAGCAATTTCTCTCAGACTTTAGTTTCCCTGCCAGCAGCCCAGGAGTTTTCAAACAAAAAGTCTTAGTGCTGCCTTTTCCAAGACACTGTAATATGAATTAAAAACCATACAGAGCTGTAACCTCCTTTTCCACATTAGCTATTTCTTAGTATGAAGTGTCTCATACTGCAACCTTACAAACAGCTTTTAAACAAAGTAAATGCCTGATCTCAGAGCTCTCAATTTCTGCATCTGTGCTTACATACAATTTTATCTCCTAACATTTCATTCACTAACTAAATTTTCACAAGGCAGCTTCTATTTTAGGTTGTCACAGCATCTGGCAATCCTGCAAATGATGTTCTACCTCACACACACAAAATTGGTCAAAACACACTATTATGATCACACTTTTTCTATTGAAAAATCCAAAGTAAACTATTAGCGTTTCCTAAGTTAAACACAGCTTACACAGGGAAAAAAACTACTGGCCAACAGGAAACCGCCCCCTTTTCTTGTAACTAATCACACCTCTCCTCTGTTCCCAAGTCCAAATGTCAAGAAAGTTTCTAGGTTTAAAGGTTAGTATTTTAACAGCTTTGATCGAAGTGTCAGTTACAAAGATATACAGAACAGGAATTCGCACAAACCAAGTACACTGAAATCTGGACACAAACAAAAAAGCCAGACTAACTTCTTGTCAATAACACACAATCCAGATACATTGCCAGCCAGCATACCACACTACATCCAAATAAAACTTCTAGGTTATAGAACTACATCCCTCCACCAGACTCAAAAATCAGAAAGCGATACTGCTGCCACCCAAAAACACTGGATAAATGTGACAGCTTCTGTAGAAACTGCTTTTTACTGACTTACCAGGAGATCGGCAGCGGAAGCTGCCAGAGGTATTTCCAATTTTGAAGGAAAGTAAACAGAAAAACGAGGGCAAAGTGCCAGCGCCTACAGCCCCGCCGCGCCCCGACTGCGCCCACCCACAGATTCCCAGGAACGGGTCGGTGCTCCCGGAACGCCGCAGCCCCGATGGCGGCTGCCGGGCCCGCTCCCAGCGGCGGGGGGCCCGGCCAGAGGGGCGCCGGGG
>VYZT01009719.1:35996-55001 GCA_013400735.1 Pomatostomus ruficeps | reverse complement strand
CTGCGCGCGGCCCGCCCGCAGCCCCGCCCCCACCTGCCCGACACAGCGCCCCCTGGTGGCCCGGGTCCCGCCTCCCACCCCCACTGCGCTCCCGCCTTCTGAGCGAACCGGGGAACGTGGGAAGGAGCACCGCCCTCGGAGTGCGGTTTGTCAATCAGAGAATTACGAAATCAGTTAGGTTAGAAAACACCTCTGAGGTAATCGAGCCCAAGCTGTGACCAAGCGCCACCGCATCAACTAGACCGTGGCATGGTCACGTCCACTCGTTCCTTGAAGACCTCCAGGCACGCTGACTCCACCACCTCGCTGGGCACCCCATTCCACTGTCTAATCGCCCTTTCTGTGAAGAAATTCTTCCTAATGTCCAGCCTAAACCTAAATACTGCAGACATCGGTGTAGATGCACTTCAGCTGGGCTACCGACATTGCCCCTAACCCAGGAATGCCATCTCCAGGCTCACCTCTAAGGACCGTGGTTTAACCCCTTTCCCCTTCAAACCTCCTTTCTTTCCCTCTCCCAGGGCCTGACTCCCAGCTAAGTGCTGCATCGTCTCCTTGCACCAGGGCAGGAAGACATTTGTCCAGCATATACTTTAAGTCTCCAAACTTACAGAAAGATAATAACCTTACCATTTTTGGAGCCCCCCCAATTTATTCTCAATACATAGTGTTACCAAAACCCTGGCATGCCTATCCCCACCACAGGATTTGTTGTATGTTGCAATACCTAAAAAGCCAGAACCATTAGGATTTACAGAGAGAACACAACACAGCAGGCCATGGGTGCACCACAAGTCTGTCATGGATTTAAGTTTCGACTTCCACATTCACCTTTCTTTATAGGTCACCAGTTCTCATCAAGTGCTGGCTTTTCAAGCTTTCCCCTCAGACACACACATCCCCAAAGTCACACGTCATTTAGAAGGGGACAGATTAGGGAAGGAGTTTAGACAGTGCTCTCAAGAAGGGACAAGAGGAGTCCTCTTCCTACAAATACTACAAAGATGATGAGGCGGCTGGAGCATCTCTCTTACAAAGAAAGGCTGAGGGAACAGGGCCTGTTCTGCCTCAAGAAGAGATGACTGAGAGGGGATTTCTTCATTGTCCATAAGTACCTGAAGGGAGGGTGTCAGAGTAAGGAGCCAGACTTCTCTGGGGTGCTAAGCAATAGGACAAGAGGCAACAGAGAGAAACTGATGCACAGGAAGTTCCAGTGGAACATGAGGAAGAATTTCTTTATTGTACAGGTCACCACACACTGGAACACATTGTCCAGAGAGGTTGCAGAGTCTCCCCAACTGGAGATATTCAAGAAATGTCTGTGTGCAATCCTGTGCCACTGTGCTCTAGGAGGTTCCCGATTGAGCAGGGAGGTTGGACCAGATGACCTACTGTGGGGGTCTCTTCCAACCTGACCCATTCTGTGACTCTGGGTCTCTATTGCAGAAAAATTGCAGGAATTAAATAACCCGAGCACTCAGCCATGACTCATGATGAGCATGCATTTGGGCTGGTATTTTCAAGAGGCTGCATTAATTCCTCAGTCTCCACCGTCTCCCTGACAGTTAGTGAGCCAATGGCAGCATTTGGCTATTCTTGGAAAACCAGAAGTTACTGACTCAAAGCAAATATCTTTCATCTATTTTTTGTTTCCCCAGTGAGAGAGTAGGGAGAAGGGATGGACACAAAACTTCAACCACAATGGCTCTCTCCCCAGTGTAAAAAAGAAACCTATTTCATATAGTGCATTTTCAAATACAAAACTGGGAGCAGTATTTTACAAAAGAGCATTTTTTCACTCTGTCAAACAGGATTGAGATATTAAAGGAAATAAAGATAGGAGAAAGGGAAAAAGACAACAGTGAAAAACTACAGAGGATTATCATTAATGAGGAGGGGGAATTCCCTTTATCCTTTTGCATTAAAGCCAAGCAAGACAAGCCTCACCAGTCACAGTATGCTCAGGTAAAAATAAAACTGTTTCAATTGCATCACTTGGGAAAATACCATTAAAAACTAAAATTATAAATACAACTGTTAAAAGATGACCTTGTTAGATTGTGCTGTCCATACATATACTTTGATACTGTAATCATCAGGATTATGAAGTGTTAGTTCTTTCAGCAGCTGTTTTATCAATGTTACATAAAAGCTGTTCACCTGTAGCACGGATGAGGCCGGCTAGGCCGCAGGAGCCAAAAGGAGAGCCAAATGAAAGACCACACAGAAACAGCAAACGGAGAGGGCAAAAAGAGAGAGCAAAAGGGGAGAGGGCAGAACCCTCTGCCTTTATTTATATGTTTTTACAAATCACCGTGGATTGGAGGTAGAAATCACCACCTCTTAATTCCATTGGTCAAAGCATCTGTCTATCATATTTCTCCACCCATGAGAATGGAATGATAAACAACCGAGACAGTTAACAAAACATAGATAGTTGTCAAGAAACCATGGCCATGTTTACGGCAGAATGTGTGAGAAAGTATCACCGCAAAGAGAAACACTAAGAAACTGCAAAACTCAGGACAACATTCACCTTCTCCACAAAAGGAGGCAAGAGGGATAACATTTATTAGTAACATGTCTGAAGGCTACAGTAAATGCTTTAGAAACCCTTATGCTCCTATTCAGGAGCCTTTGATTAAATCTGGACAGATTAGCCTCAGCATCCTAGTAATGATTCATATTAAACAGTGCCCCTGTGTGAAAGGCTGGAATAGGAGGATCTAGTCTGCATGCAGTAAAATAAGAGAATATCATGTACTTGAGAGGACAATTAAAATTTCATTGTTTAGCTATTTAAATACAGATAGAGTGAAAACTTTAGGACACAAGAGGGGCAAAAAATATTGGAATCCTTCCATGCCCAAAGGTAAAATTGGTGACAGGTCCAGTTGTAGGCATCATTAACAAAGGAAGAAAAAAGAAATCATTATTAGCTTTCAAGGGGAAACAAACAATTGACACCTAGATAGAAAGTAACAGCAGTAGATTCAATCTGTGCATGCCAATGAATAAGGAGCTTATCATGTGCACTGTACTTTAGCCTTAGAGTATTCCTTTAGGATGGGTACAGGAAAATAGTTTGCTCTAGAAAAAAATAGAACATGACGGCTTATTAGATAAAATATTTAAGAGAGTGGGTATTAAGTGATTGGAGACCAACCAATGTGTGCTATTACAAGAAGAGGAAGTTAATCAAAACAGTAATAAAACACTGAAACTTGTCACAAAAATGCTTCAACACATTGCTATTTCTAAGAATAATATTGCAGCATGCTTTGCACCATTAGAAGTACATTAGTCTTTCATCTTCTCATTCAGGGGAATGAGGTTCTACACTTCCCCTCCAGTCACCTTTCATGTGATACACAACATTATAATTTTTAAATTAATTATCAAGAGAATTACTAAGTTTTATGAGAACATAACTCATAATTAGGACAAGAGGTGAAGCAAAGTTAAAAAGAGTATTTTGCCTAAATTGGACAAAACTTATGTCCAGAAAAAAAACTTATGACTTTAAAATTTTTATTACAGTAAATCATCGCAGTATGACACCAAACTGTGAGTAGCTAATAAAATAGCCAGCAGAAAACAAGAAAAGCACCGATTTACTCGCTTTACAGTTATGAGAGTTAGTACTTCTCTCTGTGCTGGATAAAGTATTTATTCTCAGAGGAAGATTGACAAACTAGGCCTTGGTGGTTCACTACCAACTTTTATATATGTTGTCCTATTGATCCCTTGACTTGGGATCTATAGTTAGGCAGCAGCATTTCAACCCCAATTTTTGCATCCTGCTGATATACTACTCTATGTGAATTGCATACAGTATCCAAAGCAACAACTTTGGCTCAAAAAGAAAGAAAAAAAAGCAAGAAAAAAGCAAAAGTCAATTTTATATATAACGGATCAGCTTAGGAGAAAAGTGCACCTACTTTTTGCTTTTCTGAAGAAACAATAGTAAAACATATACTTGCTACCAAGGCATTAAACCTTTGCATAATTTTATGTCTTCACTTTTTTCCCTACCATTCCCTATAATTCCAACCAAGTTAGAAAAGGTTTTATCTGAATTTGAAACATTGTCATAAATAGTGGTGATGTGTTTTATTCTCTTATCTTATATAAGATTTAAGAAGTAAGCTTGTTTACAAGGGTGAGAGAAAGCACAAAGTCATTCTGCAATAATATTTGCTAGCCTAGTTTCACTGTAGGAGAGCTAATTTTCTTATGAAGGCTGTCAGGAAGTTGTTCTAGGTTAACGTTTAATTACAGTAGAGTTTTAGCAACTACAGGACTCTACTTTACATATTGCAATGACATCAGCATACCTGCTATTTGCACAGGTTTTAAACGAACTTCTGAGAACCAGATCCTTTGACAGACACCATTTCTAGAAGTCACGCCAGATTCAGCTTTGCACATTAAGGGATTGGTATGAAATTACTTCACAGAATCCAGTCCTGTATATTACCCCAACTCCCAAACAGCCTTTAGAAACAACAAGAAAAATATGCCTCTTCTCTAGTCAGGGCTATACTCCCCAGGAGCGATTAAACAAAGCTCTTTATGTTTTTAACTTTCTGGGTCACTTTGCTGATAACACAATGCCTCCTAAAGCATTTTGCATCCCATGATGCTGTGTCACAGGATTTGCTGCAGAAAGCCCAAGTTATGTTTAGGGACCCTGAAAGTGGTCTGATTTCAGGGCCAGTTCCACTCATTACGTGGGAAGAGGTTTTGCTTTTGTTTCCACAGATACTGGCCCGAGGTGGATACCAGTGAAGAATGTCCGTCTGTTCCTGGTGAAGAGACCATCGTCAGATGAAGATGATTCAACTGAGTCCTGATACCTTTGACATCTTAGTTTGGGTTGCCTCTGAGTGCTAGTGCTTGAAAGCTGATGAATACGACCGACTGAGAAAGACTGTATCATGCCACACGTCCTCTTGACTGGTGGTTGTGGGCACTGGACTCGCAGAACTTGGATCCTCCATGAGGGATCTGAATTTCTTTGAAAGCCTTATCTTAATACCTTGTTTTATTTGCCTTTGCACCCTTGAGAGTGGATGCTGGTATTCAGTAGCATGGAGTTCTTTTCAGTAGACCGCGACCCCAATGCAGTTTTTGGGAACAGCCAGCAACCGTAGTAGCATCCCTTTTGGCGCCAGGGGTTGCTGCTGCCTGTGCACTAACAATGTTGCACAAAATGGGATGCTGGCTTGCCCGACAGACTAATGCCACCTCGTTGGCTTTGGCTGGTCTGCTGACAGATGTAAGCTCCGTATGCCTTCAAAATCACGCTGTGGTAAAATTTTTACTCTTAGCCCATGGTCATGGCTGTCAAGATTTTGAAGGCATGTGTTGTATGAATCTTTCAGATCATTTAGAATCCATTCACAAGAGTATCCAAAAACTACAAGAGTACTTACCTCATTTACAGATACAAGACAGTTGAGACTGATAGGTGTTAGGAGTGTTCTAGTGTTTAGCTGTGTGTATTCCTTACTTATTGCAATGTTTGCAACAAATGGTTAATGCTACCATGAACAAGATTATGCTTATTGAAAGGAAAGGGGGAGATGTGGTATTACAGAATGTGGGTAACAGGTAAACAATACCTTTTAAGGTAATGAACAGTGATTCTCACCTCTGACAGGTCCAGCAGTTCACAAACCCATAATGCTTTTCTATTACTTCCTTGGTGACCCAGGATATGTTTCATGGGTTTTTCCAGGCCAGAGACAAGAGGTCACTCTGGCTTTCAAGGCCTGTTCCTCTGTTACCTACATTCTGTAATACCACATTTAGTGTTTCAGTACAGACCAGAAAGGGATTTACCAGCAGGAAGGTTCCATAGCAGGAGACATCCTCTTCATGCTGTGCTGGCAGGCTTACCACTAACATCACACAAAGCAGCCCCAGCTATATGGCAGGCTACTGCCCACATCCACCTTTATTGCAGAAAGCCACACCCCCAATCACACTTCCAGATCCACCTGTGCTTTCAGGATACACCCTGCCCAGCACCTTGTGGGGAAGGCCAAACTCTTCCCTCTCAGCGTGGGAGAACAATGTTCTTACTCTCACAATAAAAGAAAGGGGAAGAAAGGTTTGGGTTTGGTTCGGGGTTTTTAAAAATTTTTTTCAACTGTCGCTGTGACTAATACAGCTCTCCATATTACCTCACAGGGCTACTGAGGAGGAGATAATTCACTGGGTGGAGTATGCTACTTATGCATCTGCAAACAGCTGAACCATGGAGTCCACAGTCCCACTAATTCTGCCCTTGCAGTTTGTCTCAGCTGCATGCTGCACCTTTTGAGTATGTAAGCTTTATTCATACACTGTCTGAGCCCTGTGGTTTTCTCAAGACAAAATAAGAAGACCAAAGCAAGAGTTTCTCCAAATAAGAGCACTTACATAACTTTCTTCTTATCAGGGAGTGCTGAAAGGGGAAAACTATTTAAAATAGATCCACACAGACAAAGAAGTCCCGTGACAGCTAATAAAAAGAAATTCTTACCAACTTGTTGATAGCAGCTTTCTGTAAGTTGCCACTTGAACAATAGTACCTTCAATTCCATTCCTTTTATTTTATGTTAGAATTTGTCTCTATGCATCTTCCTGCTGTACACTTTTAGCAGCAATGTAGGCCACAATCTCCCTAGCCTAACTTCTTGCAGCTTCTTCAGCATGGTTGAAAAATCCATCAGAATGGCTTAATAGTCCCATTGCTGGAGAAAGCATGGAGTTTTAACATGGATTTTTCTCCTAAAAATAGCTCTGTCAGTGCTTCTTACAAGAAAATTGTAAGGGCATCATGCACTTTTGCATTACAGGACTTAATTGTGTGAACATGTCCATACAGAAATCACAACAAGAAGTGTCTTCAATGTCCCAGTGACCGTGAGGTCCCTCTGAAAAAGAGGAATTTGCTAGCATTGCTGGTACATGAACTGCCTAAAAACACTATGGAGATGGAACATAATAAACAAGGTTAAAATTAGAATATCCAAACACTCAGCTGACAGTATTTTAGCAGCATTTATACCACATTCTTTAAAGTACAGCACAGTGGTGCCTCACTGTAAGAGATTTCTACCAATGATTCATGATGTCACTGGTTTAAATTGCAATTTCAGATCTTTGTTTGCAGTTAAAACTCTCTGTCTGAAGTACAAAGCTCCCATAGTGTGCTAATGAGCACCCAAGGGCATCTTCTCAATTTTGAAGGATTTCCTCTCTCTTATGGCTCTTTTTAGCCATTTTTCTAAGAAAGTTCAGCCTTTTGAATAGGTCAGTCCCGGCCTAGGAAAAAATTCTGGTTTAAAATACATTGCCAGAGGCAGAGTTACAACATATATTAAATGCCTATCAATTTCAGGGTACTGAAAAGAGGCAAAAATTAGGAACTCCAAGGAGATGTGGGCAGAATTTGGACAATAGTGTTAAGACACCTGGCTTATCAAGAGGGAACTGTGGAAATCTGTGGAATAACTAGTGGCATTGCAAGATGAGAGTGTTGAAGTAAATATGTCACAATTTCATGCAATTGTATTTATTACAAGGATTTGCTTGGGAAAATTAGTTGAGAGGTCCTGCAAGTCTTAGCAGTTTCCCTAGAACGTCCTTGGATTTTAACTTCATTCTCAATAATTAAAAAAGTAACTTCATATTTCTGTCTGATTTCAACTCCTTTGCTAACTGTGTATGTAAGACTCCTCACTGAATACAGCCTTGTCTGAAGTGGAACATGGCAGTGACTATGTGCTTTAGTAGGAGGTGTGAAGAATAATTTTGACATTCAAGACTATTGGAAACAGTATGTAATTCATTGCCTTGAGATGGAATGTGGCCATAGTTAACAACCTGAATTTGAGAAAAGAACTGCAGAATCTCAGTTTTGAATTCCTTTTGGAAGGTAGCATCTCTAGTCATACAGTGCTTCAGTGCCAATATAGGTCGGTCACAGAAGAAGCAGTACTGTTTTTTAAACAGCCAAAGCTTAAATTCCCAGAGACATTGCTTGATTTATACTGGCAAGAAATCTCAGCTACCTCACAAGATCTGCCCATTCCTGTACTCTTCTTTCTGTTCTCTGGAGGTCTCCCAGATAAATATTGAGCAGGTCAGGCCTGCTTAGTGTAGAAGAACAGATGAAATCATGCCCTGAGGTGTTGTAAATATTCTTATTTGTATTTACTGGAACCGGCAGTGCCTGGAGGTATAGTTGACAGATTCAGAATGTGAAAATTATTAATCTGGGGGGAGTGCCCTGAAACACTGCCCCTTTATGGCAGATCTAAAGTAATTTGTGTTCCAGCAGCCTTTAAAGAGCTATGTAGAAAGAAAACCTATATGAGCTACCCAGTGAGTAACATTTGCTTTCCTAGACAATGGTTTCTTCTTCTCTAGGCCATGTTTTCTCTAAGCACAAGCTGGAGAGAGCCATCATCCTACAGCTGCGTGATTTCATGAACTAAATGAAATCGATCATAAGTACAGCAGAATGATGGAAGCCTGAAGGAGGTGTGATGAGAGCTTTCTTAAAGAGTACATATGGCTTTTAAAGAAAGGGTCTTTGGCAGCCAGCTGGAGATGGCACAAGTATTCATCAAGGAAATAACAGCAGCAACAAAGGTATTCTCCTTCTTGTGTTGGCTGAATAGATTTGTTACAGCCATTCCATGGGCAGCTGGTTTTAGCCTACCTTCAAAAACAGCATTCCATGTTAAACTGATGTGGGAGGAAGCTCTTGGTGTAAAAGAAACCCATAGCTGTAGAGAAACACATGCACACATTTGACTTGTCTCTCCTCACAGCCTTTGCCTTCAGCCAGCTCTTTGCTGTAACCCAGTTCACAACCCCTGTGAAGAAGAGCACACATACACGTTTATATATGTACTATGTGTTCATGCACATATATAGACACACCACACATTCTGAGACAGAATAATTTTTCATGCAAATCTTCTTTCAGCTGCATGTCCTGATAGTCTTCAGCTTCTTCTCACATCAAACTGTGTTTCACTTTTTAGATTTATCCTTGTGTCCATGAGGTCTGAATTCTTTACCACACAGGTAAAGTCTGATGATACTCATCATGAGCAGTGTCACCATAGCACCAGATTGAATAGAGAACTATGTACAGCCAAGAAAAGTGGACTTAGAAACAAATGAACTCTTTAAAGTTATCTGTTAAGTGGCACTGATACTAATGCATGTGTTGAATATATTTTTTTAATCCGGATGAAAGCAACGTGCAAAGAAGGCATCTTTAATTGCTTTGTACAGATGTTAAAACTGTTACAAATAGAATGATCTGCTCTAGGTCATGATGTAAATCATTGGCAAACCCAGCACGTAGATCTCCTAAGTCCCGATCCATTAAACAGAGTTATGTTTTACATGAAGAACATCTGCACAAACTGTCACAGCTTCTACAGAGTCAGTGTTAGATAAGTGAGTTTTTCTTGGTTCAGGGACAAGGCAGTGGGACAAAACTAAGGCTATTCTTTCCCTTGTACGTATATATCACATGAAAGTGTTCCCTAGTTCATATCAGGAGCGGATAATGACCAGCACAGTAGTGGTGATGTTCATGGGTCAGAGAATTGCGGGTGGATGAATTCCAGCTTTCAGCCAGTCTAAAGGGTTTTCTACAAACATTGCTTATTTGTCCATCCCTTCCTTGGAAAAGCCCACAGGATACTCTCTGAGAGGGTGCAAGCCTTTGAAGAGTTACTTCCTGATCTTTTGCTCGGGAATGAGGGAATTTACCCATCATGAAACAGCCTTTAAATCCCTCCTGGCAGATCCTTAGGGATCTTCAGGCATCCAGAGGTGCCTGTATTTCCCAACACCACTTGCATAGGTGCCTTGTGCAGCTGCTATGTTCTTCACTCCAGAATACTGTCCATATTAATAGCACTAGTCTTGGTGAATTCTTTATTGGTCTGCAGCATGGAAAGATATATTCAACCCTTTGGGAAATGTTTGATGGATTAAGCAATGAAAAATGATCAGGGAGAAAATTATTAGAAAGCAAAGGAATTAGTTGTAGGTGTATGATGCTGATGATAGTAATATATTTCTGACCACATCTGCTGGGAAAACACATAACCTTCAGTTTTCCGTAGGCCTTTCCAGAACAGTGGTGACTGCAAAATGGTCTGGAAACACTTTTCTGGAGATAAATAATGGAAATGATCTAACATTAAAAATAACCCTTAAGGCAAAAAAAATCAGAAACCACTTTGAAACAAAGGAAGGGTGGAGTAAGCAACCCTTTTGGAGAGACTTATACTCTGTTTTGTGCTGCTTACCAAGCCCAGAAATGTCAGTGAAGGTTATGACAGAAATCTGTAAGCTATTTGCCTGTAGCTGCTATGTACAGTGTTCTCAACGTTATAGAAATCAGAGATCCTGTTACAAAATGTACAGCAGTTAAAAATATTTTTGGAGTAATTTATCTTTTTGCCATTGTTTCATCATGTGCCATGACATGAAAAGAGGAAGTTTTGTTGCAAACAGTATTTTAACTACAAAAAGATATTTTGCAGTAGAACATGTATTCCCAAGATTTAATTCACTCTTGAGGAAAAAAGGTTTCACTGTGGTAACAACAGAATTAAGTACAGGTGGCCAAGTAATTTGACTCTTGGACAGAAAATTTTGAATTTTCTGGTACAACCTGCTGCTTCACAGTTAGGTTGTAGCAATGCAACTGAATGCTTTCTTGTAAATCTTTAAATGACATATGATGGAAAACAAGCAGAATGTTTTAGATTTTTTTTTTAAAGTCAAATCTTCAGGTGTAATTTTGAAAGCTCTAGATTGAAAAGCATCTTTATTCACCACTATTACTTCTCCTGACATCAGGAGAACTGTGCATATCTCTGCTTTTCTTTTAATGCAGAAAGTCTCTAGGATCTGAGTCTTACAAATAAACAGGTCAGAACTTATAATTATCCAGCTTTTCAATGGCCTCCCTTCTGCCTTACTTCTTAGAACAGATCTAAACAACACATACTTTCTCAAGAAGCCTTCTATGTGACTGGCAGGCCTGGTAGGAGCTTCTGTCAGATGCTGTTCTCACTAGCTAATTTCATCTCTTGGTTCTGTATACCTCATCACAAACTGAGACAAGTGCTTAAATTGTCAGATTTGCTCATAAATACTACAGAGATATTATGAGGGACTGAGTTTATGGAGTGATGGATGAATATCAGCTCCAGGCTAGAAATGTTTAGAAGGAGGGGGACTGATGTCTGCAGAAAATCCGTCAAATTCAATTAGCTAGAGTGACCTTCAAGGAAATTCAGTAGGAGGTGGCTGCACAATCAGCATGTGTGGCCTTGTATAGTCTTCAGGGAAAGGAGAGCTTTCATTACTGAAGGCTTGTCCTTTATAGTAACACCTCATCTTTTCCTCACCAGTGAGACAGCAATGGCTATTGTGTTTGTGACCCCTCTTTCTTTCTAACATTCTCTATACAAAATAAAGGACAGAAGTGAGCTGAGAGTCAGTCAGTCTTTGAGGGTACAAACCTGAAAACCTGTCACATTCTCTGAATTCATCAGTAGCAGAGCTGAGAAAAAAGCTAGAAATCCTGGATGTGCATGTGCAGTTACAATTGACTTAAGACTAATTCAAAAATCAAGTGAAAGTTAGCTAACCTGCCTCACCTCCTGCAGAGTTTTTAAGAAAAAGGAACAAGATTACATCCAAAATGCATGAGTTTCCTTTCTCTCACTCTTACATCACCCTTGGGGTTTGTAATGGCAGTCCTAAAATCCATAGAAGGTTCAAAGGGGTAAACTGGAGAACAGGAAAGAACTGAAATCAACCCCAGCTTCTGAGCATAAAAGACCTTGTTTGAGGGTGAAGCTGGAGAAAAGTGTGGTAAGAGTAACATGAAGCATGGACCATAAAAAGGGGTCTTCCAAGGACAAGCTGGGTGTTTAGGGGAGCCTGACCTAAGTCTTCCAGACTACCTTGTGGACCTAGATGAGGCCAGGTTTGATGATGTTATTCGTAATAAAATGCAGGTAAAGAGTGTTGATGTTTCTACTGAAGACAACTGTGATATGGTTTCTTATCTGTGCTAGGCGATTACTAGATACAGTTCTATTTTCAGTGCTGTACCCCTGGCTAGGCTTACTGGTCGTGGGATGTAAGCAGGGCCTGGCAAATTCCCTCCTGGATGGTGCTAACTTCCCCAGATGAAGTGCTCATGAGCGGGATGACTCACACTACCTCATTCCTTCACTATTACGCAACTTGCTTTTTTCCCCACAGTAAGGTTTTCTTCCACATTTTTTTCTGTGGATTTTTTTCCCCCCTTTCAGTAAAAGCGCCTGCCTTTATCATGATTTCACCCTGAAAGAGGCAAGGGAATTCGGTAATGCAAGCTGGCAGGGTGTCAAAAGTCAATTTTCTCAAGAGGAACAGGAAAAAGGTAATAATGGTTCGAGGAACTGGAAAACAAATACGTCCTATGTAGACTACAATTGGTTCATCTAAGAGAACAAAAACAATGAGCTCTGAGCCCTGAGGAAACAGCACAAGGCTCCAGCAGGGCCGAAAATAGCCCGGACGAGAATCCCTCCGTTTTTAACGGCGGCGGGCGGGACCGCGGGCTCCCGGCGCCCCCCGCAGGGCTCCAGGGGCTTCACCGCCGTCTGACTGGGCAAAATTTTAGATCCTACCAGCTGTGGAGCAGGAAGAGTTATGGTCAAGCAATAAATATGTGCAAAAATTCTGTCATTCATACACTAACCAATCTTATTCCTACCGGCTCTTTTAGCAGCATAATTTGGAGGGAAAAAACGACACCACGAGAAAGAAGAAGGCATGTATCCTTCATAAGTTAGTTATGTTTAATGTTATATTTTGCAAACTGCTCAGGTACCAGTTAGACGCAATGACACTGACCAGTCTGTAGTCTGGGTCTAAACTGTCTAGGCTCACTCCATGAAGCACATTTCACACAAAAGCTTCGTCTGTATAGTGAAGTGTACAGTGCCTTGATGGTGCACAGGACCAAGTCCACTAATAAAGGCCAACAATTTGAGGAAGAAAATAATGTAAATAGATAACACAAATTAATTCTTAATTGTAAAGGCAGACTTCTTAACATGTTTCAACCCTGTAACATGAAATCCCTGCTCAATGCATATCTCTGGCTGTCTGTAGATTTGGTGCTGCCAGTACAGAGAGATAGCATCACAATAAAAACATGATATGTCTCTCTGCCCACACTTAACTAAAAGATCAAAACAGACTTAGGTCTATTTCCACGTAAGAATGAGAAAATCTCCTTCTAGATGCCTTATGAAATATAGAATGGATACAGTATCGTATCTGAGCTTAGTCACCAGGCATTGAGTAGACACTATAAAGGGAAATCAAGACAGAAAAATTTCCAGTAATCATACATTTTTTAAAAGAGAGTCCTCTAACTAATTCTCAAAGGATTTAAACTGGGATTGTAAATTAAGGGAAACAGCAGGCAAATGTCACCTGTTCTCTTGAGACAATGTGTCAAAAAACAATTACAATGAAGACTGAGAGAGAAGAGAAGGCTCTGGATAGACCTTATTGCAGCCTTCTAGTACGTGAAGGGGGCTTCAGGAGAGCGGCAGAGGGTCAATTGGCAAGGGCAAGTAGTGATAGGACAAGGGGAAATTACTTTAAACTGACAAAGGGTATGTTTAGATTAGATTTTAGGAAGAACTTCTATACTGTGAGGGTTGTAAGACACTGGAACAGGTTGCTCAGGGAAGCCGTGGATGCAAAGTGTTCAGTGCCAGGTTGGATGGGGCCCTGAGCAATCAGGTCTAGTGAAAGATGTCCCTACCCATGGCAGGGGGGTTGGAACGAGATGATCTTTGAAGTCTTTCCCAACCCAAGCCATTATATAATTCTATGATAATTACTACTGCACTGACCTAGTTGGTCTTATTATAGATTGAGGTTTATTATTCTGAGTAGTAAGTTAACTCAGTAAATACAAATTATATATAAAAAGACATTAGCATCAATCTACAAAAGGATTGTGCTACTCCAAATGAAAAGGTTATCTATTCTATGTCCACAACTTTATAATGACAGCTTTAGTAGAGCTATGATTTGGGTATGAGGCTATGATTTGCATATGAATGCCGGTATCTATTGGATGTTGTGTCTCTGTATGGTTAGAAATGAAGTTTGCATCTTTATGGTTTGAACTCTTCACTTCAAGGATTCTTCATTTTTGTGTTGTCTTTCTGAAGTTATTCAAGGGTGGCTTTGGTGATCTGAAAACTGTCCCAAAGGCTTTGTTTGACAAACTTAAAACCTAAACAAAATACCTTGTTTTCCTTCTTGGTTTTGTTATTTCCAAACAAAATCTCATTTGCCCTCACAAACAAGGGAGACTTGGTTGTTCCATAGGCAGAAGGCCTTGAATGGGAGATGAGGTGCTGGAGGCCATACAGAGTGCTCTGAGTGAGGGCTGCACAATGTGCGGGCCATGACACTGAAGGGTACTCTGCTGCTGCTTTGTTTTTCATATGAAACATGAAAACAAGGATCAAGGCTATCAGCACCTATAAGGATTTCAAACACCTGAAAAGTTTTCTGTAGTATCTTTGCTGAAATCTGGTGAGAGCATTTGCATTGCATTAATCACAGTTCTTCAAATAAGTTAAATATTTGTTCCACACGTTTGTGAAACTGTGTTACAATGTTGCCAGTGTGGCAGCATGGTTCTGATATTTCTTTACAGGAGCAGCAACTCAATCTATGACTAATCAAACAAGAGCTATATGTGTGGCTTGGATTGAGGTAGTACATAGTGTGCAAATGTTAATCATTACTAAGCTAAAGTTAACCATTATTTGTGTTAGGTGCATATCTTTTAGTGCAGACAGAAATCTCATTTGAAAGTCTTCCTTTGTTTTACTTTTCTTATGGGGATGCAGATGTATGAATGATTCATCTTGCACGTGCAATTATACTGTGACCTGTAATAACCATTGCTATATTTTATTATGAAACCAGATTCAAACTGAATTTAAAATCCAAGTCAGTCTGTAAAACCTACTTCAAGCTTCCAGATTTGGGCCCAGAATTCCCACTCTCCAGTGTTTTTAGTCTTTTATTTTTCCAGGTCATCTGTTTTATGGAGAAAGAACATATAGCCATCTGGGAGATTAGCATATATATTTTATGAAGCAGAGTAGAGCTCTCTCTTTACTGACTCAGATGCTAAAGACCCAGATTTGCAGCCTGCCTCCTAGCTAGCACAGCACAGTTCATAAAGCTTCTGTTGCCAGTGGCTTACCCCTCTCCCCCTCATGAAGCACAAACCTACACTAAAGTGATGTTGGCAATGCAATACTGTTCTAAAGTGGGGAAAAAAACCAGTCCAGCTTTACAGCCATGTAGAGAGGCAATTTTTAATGACGGAAGAATCTATTTGTCAGTAAAGCTTACATTGTTGGAGTAGAAATTATCAGCAATTGATCAAACAAATTGATCTGGAGAGATTAATCTCCAGAAGGTATATACGGCTATGTCTGTGGATACAAGCATGGAACAGATCTGTGGTATATCCTCTGAAATGTATAAAAACCAAATGAGAGCGTTAGTGCAAGGTTAATTTAAGATGCAATATAAATTACCACAGGATGTAAAAGGAGTGAGCTGCAATAAGAGGTGCCAAGGGGCATCTCCTTAATCTTTTATACTTTCTTACTGTGCTTGTAGAGACGTCCTTTCATTGTAGCTATAGTTGGAAGTACAGTATATTTCTAGTACTGCAGTGTAGTTGGACTGTGTCAGTTCTCGGTCCTTTTTTCTGGACATTCCTCTTCCTTTTGTTTTTTAATACCATTCTGGTTTTTTTCCTTTACAGAACACAAATACTAGGAGCCTAGACTGCCAACATTTTGATACCCAGTGTAGATTTATAACTGTGGACTGCCAAGTTTTAATAAGTTATAGAACTGCTAAATCCAGTGAAGAGAGAGGAAACACAATCACTGAAAGACAGGCTACTAGTTTGGTAGTCCGCACAAGACTCTAGAAAACACAGGACAAAAGATGAGATCATAACCCTAAATTTGTATTAATGATACCGAATAAGCAGAATACTTTCTATTGCTTCTTAAAACAAAGACTGGGAATAGACTGGCCTTTTTGTTTACCCTCTAATAATTTGTTGGTACTTTTAAAATGTAGATGCAGAAAGGAGCCTGAATTAAAAGCTTTGGTTCAAAGATCTCAGTTTGAAGGAAGTCTCAACTACATTCAGAGTATGATCTGCATTTTGCTGGTTAGACTCTGCTTTTGAAACACATTATAACAAAAGGCATGTCCAAACTTTAAGAAGCACAAAGTGTGTATTCAAATACAGACTTTAAGAACTGGATCTGTTATATCTAGAGTTTAATTCCCATTGTTCAGATCTGCTGAATAATAATCGGAATAAATACAGTCTTACTAGAAAATGCATAAGAAAAAACTTTCAATGTAGCATTTGAGCTATATGTTCATCAGAAAGGCATGCACCATTTCAAAAATCTTTCTGTATCTTGCCAATGCTAAAATGTCATCTTTCACAGGCTGCATGCAGACAGTCTTAAACGTTCTTTTATTCTACCTTTTGCCAGTTACTGGAGTATGAACTTAACATTTACTGACAGTTCTATTTACCTTGATGCCTACCTAATCTGGCCAAATCTTTTAATGCACAACCCAGTCTCTTACATGGCTGGTAAAAGATGCCAAAAGAAGTCTGTGAGAGTGGGAAAATCCTGTGAATACTCTTCAGAGTATCTCCTTGGACACTCTCCCAGCCCCAGGCGCAAGCGGCTTCCTGAGACACACCACTTCTGTAGAAACAAATATAGAATCACGGGAAATAAAGAAAAAACCCAAACATGCAAACAAAAAAAAGAGGAAGGTTTCTTTTGAGAAGCAAAGCTGTGTACTTGGATATCAAGGCATTCCACAAGATGGCAGGGTTCTGTCTTGGCGGGTCACTACAGCAGGCAACCTGAGCCTCTACAGAAGCAATTTTTTTCCTATCATAGTTTTCACCATCAGTGGTATAATTCTCTACTTTAAACCTATCAGTGCTCTATAGCAGTGATCCAAATAAGTGGCAAACAGCTGAAAGACAGGAGGCCTCTATTTACTTATGTCTCACCCACTTTTTTTATATTACAATATTTAAAGCACCATATTCATGTAAAGCATAATAATTTCTCACTGTGTGAATTAAAGAAATAATTTTCTTTCCACATAAAATGAGACAGAAAATTATTGCATGCAACTGCAATTATTTTAGCTAGGATCATTAACATCAGTCCTTCATATTCCATCTGAGTCTTCTATTATTTGAACTCCAAAAAATAAGGAATACAGCTATTTGTTACCCCTTGTCTTCATTATCAGGACAAGGTAACATAAAGATGGGAAGTTGCTGAAAGGTAGCTGTCCCTTTCACCTCTCCTGCTTCCTTGTGCTGGCTTTAACGTCTGTGTGTACAGTCCTAATGCAAGTCAGATGAACCTAAAAAGCTGACTGAAAACTAGCTGCTTTTACTCAGAGGCTTAGCTTTCAGCTAGATAAATGAGCTGAAATGACTCCATAGCCACACAGTCACTACTGTTGCAATCAGGAAAGCAGGTCAAGCATGTGACAAGGGGCAGGAAAGTCCCTTTCAGCAAGACAGTAGTAATGGATAAGCTTACACTAACTGTGAAAACACACCCTCAAGTAACAAAGGAGTAGTGGAGAGGATACATCCTCAGTTCTGCCCTCGCCAGCAAGAGGCAATGGAGAGAGAGGAGAAAACCTAAAGCTCAGTTCTTAGGCAAGTTCAATTGAAAACTTGTGCTGGAGCGTGCCCAAATCTTGCATGTGTCACAGTGAAATGTTAGTTCTGATCTCAACCAGACATATTTTCCTCTTTATTTGTAAAATAAGGATACTAATATACCAGCTCTTTCTAGACAATATATGTTTGGTTTCTGTGAGAAATAAGGGCTCTGAAGTTTGGGGGGGAAAGAGAGAAACTAGAGTAATTGTAGATCCCCGTAGGGTTCTCTGCAATACTTGTTACTCAGTTTCAGTTGAGTGGAGGTGTATTCCCAGAGTAAATTCAAGTAAATTCAAATATTTTACAAACAATGATAAGGATTTTGAATGAACTCAGAGCATGTTATGCTTAAGATCTTCATCATTCTTTTAAAAGTCTAAACCCTGGTGCTTCTTATAAAGGAGCTACAGCATAGTGCTAATGCAAGGATAGATAAATAGAAACAACTCCAATGCACAAAATTAATGAATGACTAGCAGCTACTCTGTACATAAACCAAACCAAAGGCCTCACTTGGGAATGGAGAATTTTTTAAAAATCCATCTTGCAGAGAAGAATTGTGTAATTGCGTTTAACTAAAGAATAACTAAGCCCTAGATTTTATGTATAAGTGGGAAGATATCAGGTGTGATCAGGGTACTTGGGTTTCTCATTTGGGCTTTGTTAGGATTAAGCATGAACAGAGACTTTGCACTTCCAGTTTTACCACTGAAATTCAAATGAGGATTAAAAAACCCCAAACGAATGGAGTGAAATGCAAAGAAAATCTCCCAATAGTATCACCAGGTGCAACCAAATTCCATTGGCAAGATCTGGTACCTCCACAAGCTGTGAAAACCCTGCTAGCAGGGAGAAGGAATTTGGATTTTCAGGACCAAGCAGCTACATGCTGATTGCGAGAGCGAGAAGTAAATCCCGTTATTTTTTAACAAAGGCGTTCAGCAGGGATACACCCACGACAGCCGAGTGCAGAAACCATCTAACACCTGTGCTTAAGTTCGGAGCGATTACGGAAGACCACGGAATAACAGAGAGCAGGGGCTCTGTGTGGTTCCGGGCCCAAGCGGCGCCGCGGGTGCCCGGGCCGGTGGCGGTCCCCGCGGGCCGAGGGACACCGCGCGCGG
>VYZT01009719.1:294-35558 GCA_013400735.1 Pomatostomus ruficeps | reverse complement strand
CGCCGCCCCCCGCAGCGCCCGGCTGCCGCGGGCGCCTCCCCCTATGGAGCAGCCTCGCCATGGAGCCCCTCACCGAGCTCAGCCAGGAGGGTGCGGGCGGCGGGGAGCCGCCGGGCGAAGGGCCGCTCTGGACCGCTGTCTTCGAGTACGAGGCGTGCGGCGAGGACGAGCTGAGCCTGCGGCCGGGGGACGTGGTGCAGGTGCTGTCCCGGGACTCGCATGTGTCCGGCGACGAGGGTTGGTGGACGGGCAAGATCGACCAGCGCGTCGGCATCTTCCCCAGCAACTACGTGAGCAGCGGCGTGCAGGCGGGCGGCCCGGAGCTGCGCGCCCGATACCCGCCGCCCCCCGCCATACAGCGTAAGAGGGCCCGGGCCCGGGGCGGGGGGCTCGGCGCGGCCCTTCCGCCGGGAGGGAGGGAGCCGGGGGAGAGGGGGAGAGGCCCAGTCCCGCCCCCTTGTCTTGGGGTTGAGGTGGGTATGGGAGGGGAGACGGGACCGGCGGGACTGCCGGGGTTGTGGGGGGAGCCGAGGCTCGGCCCTCCCGATATGCCTGGCGGGAGGCTTGGCCCGGTCCGCCGGGCCCCGGCCCTTCCCTGGATCCTGTTGGAAGCCGGGGCCACCGCGGAGGAAGAAGGGAAGGCCCATGCCGGTGGCAAGCGGCCGTGGGAGGCCGCGGGCGCAGCCGGCGGCGGGGGATCCGCGATGGCCTTCGGCGGGGAGCCGAGGGGCTACGGCCTCTCAGCCCCTCCCGCCCAGGCCCCCGGTCTGTTCCCTTTCCCACCCGCGGGAACCCACTGCTGCTCCAGTGCTCTTCTGTCTTCCAGGCTAGCGCGCCGCTCCTGGGGAGGCAGAGCCTCCCTCAGTGTGTTGTTGTTAGCGTTTCACCCACGCTGGGAGCAGTTTCCCATTGTTAAGACCGGTGTGTCCAGGGGCTGATAAATTTTCATCAAACGACAGGATCCTGGCGGCTGGGCAGTGGTGGAGTCGCCAGGACTTTGGTCTTTCTCCCTTTAAGAATATTCTTAAAGAAAAGTTGCTGGAATGGAAGCGGTTGTGTTCTGAAGTGTTGATTCACTGCTAATACTTGTTCAGTACAACTTTTACTTACTGACCAAAAGTGTATTATTTCTGACTGAAAAATTCTTAAGTTGACATGTGTTACCAGGTTCCTCTGTCCTCTTACAAGTTCTGTCCTAAAATACCTGTGAATGAGTTCTATCCAGGTTTGGATATCTGGGCCTGCCTGGGGGCTGCTTGAGTATGTTGTGATGCTGAAGGCACGGAGGGATAGGTTTGTTTCCGTGAATTTCAGTGCAGTTTTGAAGCCTTTATTGGAGACAGAGAATAGGACTGTTTCATCTTTACATTTTTTTTCCACATTATGTACAAATGTGGAAAGATAAATAGCATAGAATTACTGTTTCTAGATCCTTTTTATCTATCACCATTGACAATTCAGGCAAGGATAATGCTTTTTTTTTTTTGGAAGGGGCAGAGAAAAATCTCCAGATTAGTAGGCTTTTCTAGAAAGTAAAAGAGTGAAAAGATGCTTTGTCCTTTCTAGGCCATATCTCCAAGGAATCCAACTAATAGCTTTTTTCCTTACTCTGTATTCTGCTTGAAAGCATTTAGGTAAAACTCAGTAATTTGTAGCATTGCCCTTGGGCTTGTGAAGGGACTAGGTGCTGTTCCTTTCTTTCATGCTGCAACAGTATTGATAAATTATTTTTTTCCCCATACAGTGAAAAAGCTGTGAATGAATGCTTATTATGTTTTGCGTTTGAGATACATAGGAGAACTTTTTGAACCCTCAGCTGCCATCCTGTTTTGAGTGTTCAAGTTCAGGCTTTGTAATGGTGATTCTCCTGTCTTGCTGTCTCTTCTATAGTTTGATAGTTCACAAACAGTTGTGGAGTTGTGCCTTCTCCCTTCATCTTTGCCTTACTCTTCCCATGCCACAACACTCGTTCTCTTCTGTCCAGTCACCAGCCATATGTCCATGATAAAGTAGAATTTATTGCCCTCCAGTAGATTTGTGTAATACATAAAGAGTATGTTTTTTAAAAAAAGAAACCATGCAGTTTGGACAGGGGTTAAAGTTGGCTGCCATTGAATTGGATTTTCAAGTTGAATATTAGAATTCCTTTTAAGGAATGCTATCCACTTTTACAGCTGATGATGTTAGTTTGAAAGCTGTTTGGAATAGGAATAACAGTCTACTGTTTAATACTTCATAGTCCAGTAAGTCCAGTTTTGCAGGAGTGCTGCAAAGTGCCATTCTGGACATACACCTCAGCACAGAACCTAGTTTTACTTGCTTTCCTAAAGTTTATCTTCATATTTAATGGAAATTTGGGAGCATTAGTCCTAGAGATTCTCCTTCTACTGAGAGCTGTACTAGTTTAGCTGGTAATTTTAGCCATCCATGTAGTGTGCTTGAATCTTGCCTTGGTGAGGGTGCCATGAATGATGAAAGGAGCCTGTAGAGGCTGTCAGCAGTGGGCCAACTTGAGGGGCTCTCGTCTGTGCTGTGGGCTCTTGCACACTTCAGACTGAGTTAAATATCTTAATCATTTGGTCTAATAAGGGCTGATTAAACAGCACCAACTTTGCAGTTGTCAACATGGCCACTGGTCCATGGTGTACAGGCTCTGTAATTCCTTATCGGTCCCCAGAGGAATGATAGGACTTCAGTTCTTGAGTTCTGTACAGTCCCATACAACATGTCTGCCAAATTACACTGGAGTTTAGAGATGGGGTCAGTGTGTTTAGAAATGTGAAAAGGATCAAGTATTTTGTGCCCTAATGTAGCTGTATAACTCAAGCTATGTAAATGAGTAAACCAATTCAGCAGAAAATACCTTTTAAAAACACCAAACAAAACATTTTTTAAAAATGAGGGGTTTTTTTTCTGAAGAAGCTGCCCACGAGGGTGACCTAGCCAGGTTGCCTTATGGAGATACACATTTTCAAACTAAAACTGAGGTCGTACTTCCAGATAAAAGAACATCCAATGTCACACATTAGATTTCATCTGGAAGCTGAAGTCTCTTGGTTTTCCATCCCACCCCTATTAATTTGTGCTTCCAGCAGGGATGTGCTTTTTCTGATGGAAAATGGGTGACGGCACACAAGATGTTCTACTTTCCAGCTTTTCGGTTTCCTTTGCCTATCTCGTTCTTCTGCCTGCTACCTTTCTGTTGTGCTCCTCCCCAGCACCGAGACCGGGGCACTGCTGGCGGGGCCATCCCGTTCCGTCCCGTCCCCGCTGCCGCCGGAGCTGTCCCTTCAGCACCTGCGGGCCGGCCGGACGGCTCGCTCAGCGCCCCGTTGATGTCGTCTCGATCCGTGAAATGCCCGAGCAGAACACCCGCTGTGAACAGCACCTGAGCGCTGTGTGTCCGGAGTTGGCGGGGCTGGCACTCACCCTGGTGATGTGGGTTGCGTGTTTGCTTTTTCAGTCTTTTAACTGACCTTGTCCCTCGGAGGAGGTTAATTGAGGATTCTATCGGTGCTGAAACTCTATTGACTGAAGAGATAGGACTCAACATCTGATTTCTTTAGCTCTTTTATTAGTGAGAAATACAAGAGCGACTCTTTTTGTGTATTCTCAGTGACACGGTAGTCTCACATCTGGAGTTATTGTCATTATGGTCTTGTTCTAAAATTTTAGTGTTTCTGGTCAGAATCCATTTCCTTTCATGTTTTCTAGTAATCTCTGTCTCAAGCATTTGAACACAAAGGTTGCTACTGTAGGACTAAAATCCTCTTTGTTGTGCAAATCCTTGAAGCTCAGAGTGTTACTCAAAATATATATTCACAGTAGCAGAAAAATAATTTCTCTTTGTGTTCTGGACTGGAAGAGACCTTTTCTCCTTCTGGCAGACTTTCTTGGTCAGTTTTCTATCTTGTTTCCCATTAATCTTTTGTTCATGGAAAAAGGAAAAGCAGCACAGGCATCCTTATTAAACTAACTCTCAGGTTGGACTAACTTAAAAAAGTAAGCTGGCTTCTAAAGTCATATTCAGGAAAGACAAAGCTCAGACAAAAAAAAAAAAAAAAAGAAAAAAACCCTGCAGCTGTGGACAGAAGATGTATTAACTCCTTGCAGTTTTGTGACAAAGTCTTGTGCTATAGGCCTATACATTGGAAAGACTTTTGACTGGAATTGAAGAAACTAGTTTACTTAAGAGGAATCTAATCTCCCTTACAAACTTAATTTCATTTTTGCTAGACAAAGCAGGGGAGCCATGTCAGATTTGGCATTTCAAATGCAGGAAAGTATTAAAAGTCTTGGTGACCTTCTGTTTAAATCTTGCATTATGGCACTCTTCCATTAAAACTTTTAAAAATTGCATTGACTGTAATTGGTAACCACCTAAATATCAGACAGAGTAGCATCAGTGGTAGACTACCACTGCTGTAAATTAAGCTGTGTCAACATGTTTTCATTGGTCAGTACGTGGAATTTTCATCCTACATTAGTCAATGTCGGATGGGTTCTTTTGGCCACCCATATAAACTGTGTTTAGTGTACAGTTATACAGGATACATTTTCTCATTGCTTTTGCTCCAGATGCAATTTGTGTGCTGAATTGAGACCTCTGTATATGTAGATTTTTTTTCCTATACAATGCCAATTAACCACCAGTTACTGTGTCAGCCTGTAAAGTGTAGCTGACAGTGTATGGGAATAGGAGGGTTCTGTAACAAAAATGAAGTGTGCATTAATCAAAAAATGTTTTTCTTATTGCTTGCACTGCACACTCAGTATGTGGTTTGATCCATCTGTTTGTCACACTGTTGTTGGTAATGTCAGAACTGGTTAACAGATCTCTTGTGGGGAATGAATCTGCAAAGCCTGGGGAGCTGTGGAAGAATAAGTGTGATTTGGGAAGGACTAAAAGGTTGTTGTAGCAGTTCAACAAGAGACATTCAAATAAGGGACAAGTGGAGAAGCAGATGCACTTTGTGTTGAGTTTTAGCAATTTTACATTAAGCACTGCAATTGTGAACAAAGTGAAGATTAGTTGGTGAGTGTTTTTCATTTTCAGAATCTTGCACTGTCACTGGGAGTTTATCCTTAAAGGGGGTAGAGTTAGGGATGTCAGCATTATAAGGGTTTAAGTGTGATAAGAGGAGGCTATTTTATTGCTTGACCATTTGCAGTGAGCACTTCATACAGGTTTTATGACACTGCAAGGTCTGTTTTACCATACTATTTGGCACTAAAAGGTTGTTAGAAAGGCCTACTGCATTCCTTTGTATTGTTTTGGAGTGAAAATTGGCCCTTCCTCCAAGGATAAGGGTGAGGTTGGCCAGCACGGACCTTCAGCTGATGTACAGGCTGCATAGTTGCTAAATGCTCACATCTCTTTTTCCTCTTTCCCTAGTCCTAGAGATCGACTTCTCAGAGCTTGTTCTGGAAGAAATCATTGGCATAGGGGGCTTCGGAAAAGTGTATCGAGCGGTATGGATAGGAGATGAGGTGGCTGTCAAGGCAGCTCGCTATGACCCTGATGAGGACATCAGCCAGACCATTGAGAATGTCCGCCAAGAGGCCAAGCTCTTTGCGATGTTAAAACATCCCAACATCATTGCCCTCAGGGGTGTGTGCTTGAAGGAACCCAACCTTTGCCTGATCATGGAGTTTGCCCGTGGAGGATCGCTCAATAGGGTGTTGTCTGGTAAACGGATACCTCCTGACATCCTGGTGAACTGGGCAGTGCAGATTGCCAGGGGAATGAACTACCTGCACGAGGAAGCAATTGTTCCCATAATTCACCGTGACCTCAAGTCCAGCAACAGTAAGTGCTATACAGTGAGCAGTCAGGGTGCTGGGATATGGTTTTGGGGAAGAAATCACACAAAGAAAAGAGGAGAGTAATGTTAATTTAGTGATCCTTTCTTGTGAACCACTGTATCCTCTAATTCAATCCCAGAGGGGTTTATTTTTATACAGTATGCTGCTTCAGATCACAGGAAACATGTAAATGCTTTCACTCTGTAGAAGCAACTTAAATGATTGGATGCAAAAGTAACTGTAAATGAAGCATACTTCGCTAGTAGTTCATATTCATATAGTGTCTAGGTTTTATTGATATTTCAGCAGACTTCTGTATATTATAAAGCCTTATTAAACTTAAAATGTGTATTATTCTTCCACTCTTTTGGAAGGACAGATGCTTCTTTGTGAAGGTAAATGCTCCTAAGCTTTCATTTTACTTGCTAGATTTTGTTGTATACATGAGATGCAAGCCCCTTTTCCTTTTGGGAGATTTAACCCATCCCAGCTAATTTGGATCTTCTCTTTATTCATCACAGAGCTGGTGCTGACAGAAATATTAACTCATGTGAATAAAATGTCCTTGTGCACCCGGGACTTCAGCTGATATTTGTGGTGTTTTACATGATACAGCTCACCCATTAGAGAGCAGGGGGACTGAGCTATGGTAGTTAGGATTGTGGAAATTAGGGAGATTTCAGCTCCTCTGTAATGCTGACAGTGTTATTGTCTGTTGCTTGGTTGTTGTTCTTGTATTGTGATTCTTTTCACAAACCTAAAACTTCTCGAAGTCAAACGCACACATAGAACGTTGTTTATGAGTGTGGGAGCAAAGTGCTGCAGTCGTTTAAGGATCATCATCTCCTTTCCTGATGCCCGTATGCTGCTGTTTAGCCTTTCTCTCTATGTGTCTGTGTCTAGATGGAAAGAGCAAACACAGACCTGCATGTTGGCTGCGGTGGTTTAAATTGCTGTGTTAGTATGAACTCATTGTCATTTATGGCTTGAGTTAATAAGAAGCTCTATGAACTGGGTAGCTGGGATGCAGGCATATGTTCTCTTTTGCTTTGAGGGCAGGGACATTAGCAAAGAGGTCTGACAGATGGGAATTTTAATATCTTAAATAGATTCACTAGCACTAGGATTAACCATTGCAATGCTGTAAATTTCCAGACTGTGCAGCATCTTCCTATTTTTTCTTGGTCTCAAATGTTGTGGCAGTGAATTTACTCAGTTGGTTGTGAAAGATTAAAAAAAAAGTATTAGTTCTTGTTAGTGAGTTTGCTAATAGGAACTATAAGAGCTTTCCAATTAGTTTCTACAGTATTGTTCTTATAGTAATAAGGTTACCCATTTTGTTAGAGTAAGGCAGTCTTAATGTTGATAAAGATTTCCTAATATGTAAACCCTTCCCTTACAGATGACAATACGTATGAGCATGTTGATAAATGCTGTAAAATTAAGGAATTATTTGCTTAGTTAATGGATGACTGGCTGCATCTGTGAATAAGAAATAATTGCCTTTCAGTGTTGTGCCTTTCGTCCTTACCTAACAAAATATTTACTTGCTTCTTTTGCTAACAGGCCATTAAGACTTCCTTGCTAAGTGCTAGTTGAATGTTTTTGAGGTTTAGAATGAAAGTTATTTGTAAGATTAAAAACTATTAGCTTCTAGTATTTCACTGTTTTATTCAGACCAGAGACTTGTAGTTGTAAAATGAAAAAGCATCCACAAGAGAACCAGCCTAACCAGAGGGACACCAGTGCAGTGTTACCAACCAAACAGATAGGGATGCTAGAAGACATCTGGACTGTCAGTAGCAAGAGTAAATATCTCTTGTCACAATGAATCAGCAGAGTGTAATAGTGCTGCCTTGTAAATAGTCGGTGAGAAGTTGCTACATGCATTACTGTAATTTCCCTCATTTGGGAGGAAACAATAGTAAAGGAAGAGGAAGAATGAGTGGGAATGCCTCTGAAAGGATTCAGAATATTCTGTGTTTGAAGGGGAAAGGAAGAGTTTACATGGTGATCATGACCAAGATAGCGTCAGATCTAGTAGAGAAATTATGGGTATAGGAATATTCTGTCCCAGATAAGACTTGAACAAGCAATATTACATTTGGGAAAACTAAACAAATGTAGCAGCTGGTACTGGAGGGAAGGACTAGAGATATCTTAAGGAAAAATTATTGGTTTGTTTCTCTCTTTTGAAATAAGATAAATTAGTAACCTTGGGTATGGGCTTGACATATTACAACAGCTGTTTATTAAACAAAATGGAGTTCTTCATTCTGTGCTGTGTGGTTGAAGAGAAATTTTTTAAAATATATGCTATTTTAAAGATTCGAAATACATGTTCTTTTCTGAGTGTATCTATAGAGCAAGTATCATTAATATTAGATTATGACAATGGTGGAGCTTTTTTGTGGGGATAAGGGATTTTAGGATAAACAACTTTGGACTACCTAAGTCACATCTTTCTTGATTACTCTGTCACTGAATTGCTGAAATCCCTTTTCTGTTATATGTAATAAGCATCTTAGAAATTTCTCTGCTGTTTTCTGTGGAAAGCTTTTTACTAGTTTTGTAAAGATTAGTGGACTAAGTATATTACTGCATCCTGATTAATATATAGCTTGCATTTTGTCTGTTTTTCTGATGACTCAGTTTTCTCAATTACCATGGATAATGGAGAGTAGGTTATCTCGTTAGCTTTGTGCCTGTAGAATTGCAAGCTCATAGCATTTTCTTTGCACAAGTTACCACCCACCAGGTGACAGGCAGTAATGTGCCTGTGGTGAGGGAAGAGCTTCTGCTTGCAAGAACTTGGAAGGGATTCTTGCAGATGCATTTCTTACATGTACTAAACATCTCCAAGCGCTGTAGAGTTGTCATGGGAGCATCAGCTGTATTGATCTACTGATTGGTACTGCCTATGTTGAGTAATAGATCGTGATTCTCATACATCTCTTCTTGCCTTCAAGGACCAGCTGGGATGTACACTGTGCATCTGAAGCCGCAGGATGAGTTACTTTGGGAGTTAGGGAACAAGATGGAGGAGTGGGAAAGAACAGAGCTGCATTATTTAAAATCAATTTTCCTATTAGAATAGAAGAAAATCAGAGAATGCCTTGTTGTCAGTTGTCTGCTTATATTTAGGCAGACACAGACTGCATAAGGACTGTACTTCTTGATGAATCTTTTAAGCAGGTCACATTACATTTTGAACATGTCAAGTGGGCACCCTAATACAAGTCTGAAAAGTCACTCCATTATATGTGTATAAGGATTTGGAAAAAAAATCCTTTTAGATTTTAACTCTTGCAGCTTTGTGGACTCATAGTATATATGAAAACAATGCTCAGAATAGTTGTCAACATTTCTGGTAGTGTAATAAAGAACAGAGGGTTTTGATTACTTTGGGAGGTAACTTCAGTTTAGTTCATCTGAACTGAACTTCAGATGATTATTTGAATATTCTGGGAGGTGTCTCTTTCTTGAGACATTCCTCATCAAAAAGCACTTCAAATCATTTTTCTGTTATCCATCTTTTTTGGTTTAAAGAAGGATTTTTTTTTCTGTTCTATAGTTTTTCTTAATTTTTTTCTTCTTTTCATTTTCATAACTTTACATTTAATGCTAACATATTTAGAGTATAGGAAAAGCACTCAGTACTTTTAGTACCATGTTTGTTTGAGGAAGATTTATTGTAAATCTTGGAGGTTCTGAAGGCTGCCTGTTTCATTGCTTTGGGGATGCAGTCAGTAAGTGAGTCCAGAAAGGTCTTTACAGAATAAATTGTACACCTGTGATTTAGTTTTAGAGACCCTGAAATTACTTTGTTGAGTGTGAGTTCAGCTGGCAGTAAGTCTGGTAGACAAGTGTTCCAGTAGCATTACCAACTCATATGTCAGTCATATAACTACACGAGAGAAAGAAGATAATTTAGGAAAGCTATTTGGTTCTGATGTGTGAGGAGATAAGTATTCCTCTTTTTATTTTGGGCATTTGATTTAAGGGATTCAATTTATTCCATTGAAAATTAATCTTATTAATCTGACAGAATTCTCACTGGCTGCTGCTACTTCTCTTTATCTGGTGATATTTCTAACTTTTTCTTCTTGAGCTGCATGTTGGTGAGCTCTTGAGGATATGTTACGGAATTGTTAGTAGGCCTTTCCCAATGTGAAAGCACCTGAATAATCTGAATACTGAACTACAGAAAAAAAGCAACTAGAAATGCCCACTGAAGTCATTACCACTGCACTTAGAACAGCTCTTAAGAGTTTCTCTTTCTTTTATCTCTCATCTGTGATTCGAGTCTCATTTCTGATCAGAGAAATGTGCCTGGCGTATAATGCTTAGGATCAAAAAGGGACAGTCCTGTTGGTTTTAGTGAAATATTGTAAATAATGAAGTTGGTCCTGCTTATTTCTGTTTGTTTGTCAATGTTAGATATGCCAGCATTGCTATAGGAATAAAGCCAGTTAACTAATACTGTGGAGAACTAGCAAGTGTATTTGCTCTTTTTTTTGGCTGCCTCAGCAAAGCATGTTTACTTGCACTACATTGAAAGATTTTACTAAGAGTGTTCATGCCTGTTAGCAACGTGCTTTTTAAAAGTCACCATGGTTGTGTTCCACAAAGTGGCTCAGAAGATTAGCAGCAAAGTGACATCACCAAGGTCAAAGAAAGAGGAAAGGACAGAGGTCAAAATAAACCCCAACAATTCCGATTCAGGCAAGTCAGTAGTTCTTCCCTTCAAGTTATTTGAAGTCTTTACCTCTCCTACTTTTTGGACCACCAATGTAAGCTTGTGGTGTCCCAAGATTCAAAGCTCTAGCTTTCTAAAAGAATTCCAAACTCTGCTACAGCTTTGCTTATTTAATGTAATTAAGCCTTTATCTGTTCATAAAGATGCCAGTAGAGCTGACTTTCCACATGGTCTATGGATAGTTGTACCTAGGACTTACAGTATTCCTTGTTTTTTTATTTTAATCTAGTCATAGCTGACACTCTTGTGTTGGTCTTTACAGAGAAGGAAAAGTACTTGTAAACTTCTTCTGTCCAGCAGAGGTGTAGAGGAGAGCGCTTCCAGGGTTTGCTGAACGTACATTGGCAGAGCAGTTTGGAAGTCTACGCTGTTATGATTACTGCTTCTGCTACTCCAGTGTAATTTGCTGACTAACTCTCCAGTGTTGTACCCTCTATCAGAATGGATTTCCTTTGTCAGTGCAGTTAAATGACTGTGAGTAATGCTTCATGTAAAATATCGTGAAGCTATTTCAGTGATATCTGAATGCTTTTCACTGGGTGAACAATTGTTCTGGCCTTAGTTGGGTAGTCCCTTGCCTTGTAAGAGGAAAGTGGTAAAAAGATGAATTTTGGCAGAGGAGGGGGTGGTGCTGTGAAAGACAACAGCTGGGAGATGAATTTTCAGGGAGAAAAATCACTAAAAGTTCTTTTTTTCTTTCTTTTTTTTCTAGGTTTAAAAATCTTGTACAGTAGAAATCAGGCCTTTCAAACAGCCTGAATATACTCCTAAGGCTGATGAAAGATGACTTCAGCTTCTGCCCTTATGCAATTATCTGATTCTATCAACAAGCTATAAGATATTGCTAATGGTCCATAACTCCTAGTTCTGGTTACTCTGCTTGTATTTCTCTCTCTCCCCAGAGTAGCATCATTTGTGCTGACATCCTGGTCACTTGTATTGTACTTAAAAAAATTCCAAATAACCATAATGTTTGCGTGTGGTAATATGATGAGGAAGTTCATGCCGTTAATACTATACATTTTCATTGAAAAGAATGAAAAAAATTAATTTTATGTATTATTAGTGCAGAAGATGTAAAATATGCCTAAAAGTGGTGCTAATTTTTAAGATGCTAAAATACCACAAATTCATAGAAGTAGGGTGACAGTTTGTATGTTTGGTACTTTGGTAACTCAACTTTGTTGAGTTGTTCCTTCCTTAGCTTTTGTAAGTTAGTGCAGCTATTTTCCTCCTTGAGAGGTGTGACAGATGCTTTCATGTTCATGTTATTTTCATGTCTTAGTAGATTTCTAATAATTCCAAAACAAAATAGATCTTCTGTAAATGTTTTGTTTTAGTTGAATATGGATTGATATCTTCACTGTAAATTGCAAGTCAAAAATATGAAGTCTTTATGAAATAAGTTTGATGTCCACAAGAACACTTTGGTATCCCCCTGCCCACACTAAGTAGTAACAAGGCAGCTTCACAGATGGAATCTGTAACCTTCATAGACAAGTATGGAAAGAGCACCTCTCATTTTTAAGAAATGAAATTGTGTCTATTACGTTTGAAAACCTAGCTAATATCCTCTTCATGTAATTGAGGCACTGTGTACATTTTTTGCAGGGTTCTCTCTGCTCCTAAGATAAAATAACTTAGAGTTGTGGTGTTAAGCGCTTTATTCAAATTGTGCATATGGAAGCATAGAACAGACCTAAGCACTGTCATGCAGCAGGTGTTCGTAGGCATCCCCTGAATTCACCGTCTGACCATCTGCAACAGAGCTGGGTAAGATCTGTGCTCTTCTGAAATTTCTGAGAAGCTAGTCAAGAGTGAGAACAGCCTTGTGGTATTTCTGGGAAGCTAGAATAATTCCTTGGTTTCTGCTCCTTTTTGGTTTTTTTTTTGTGTTTCTTCCACATCAATAAACTTAATTTGAATTTTGACTGACTTCTGTCAGCAGCTTCGCTTTTGCTTTTCCTATCAAACAATTCCATTCAGAGTTTCAGTGTATCTGAAACAAACTTGCTCGTGAAGCATCAGACATTAAACACAGTCTTGCTCTTTGAAGTGATGATTCATCACCCAAGATGATTCTTTAATTTTAAGTAATATCCCATTTTGAAGACTGTGTATATTTCCTTATGACAGGACAAGGGAAACCTTAAGCTGTGTGAAAGAATACAGGGTATAGCACATGGTTTTAAGTAGCTGCTTTTTGGTACGTGTGTGTTTTCTGATTCTAGGATAATTTGTTATGTTGGTGTGACTTTGATTGCCAAAAGGTTGCCCAAGTTGACTGGCATATCTGCTAATTGCTTGTTAATTGTCCGATGGCTAATGGAAAGTCTTCCTCAGACCCAAGCTTTTTACAGATACGGAAAAGAAATAGTAACAGAACTTCATGCACTAAGAAGAGAAACTATTCCAATGCATAACCATTCAGAATTATGTTGTTTGTTTTCATCACTGTTTCTTAAGGTCGGAAAGAAGAGCTCGTGCCCAGAGAACAGTAAATCTTTGTCCCAGTCTGTAGAATAGTCATTATGGTGGTAATGGCAGTGTGGTGCAGCATCACGTTGGGTCCTCTTGGGAAGGAAGTAGCCAGAGGACACGCGGCCTTCCTATGAACTGTTTGCATTGCTACCATACACAGCCCTTCCACTTTGCTTTCTAGAAGCATTGTTGTATAGCTCAAACGTTTATTATAACACCATTTTTAATTAAACACAAAAATGCCCTCTCAAAATAGCAAGCATTATCTAGTGCACATATGGATTCCAAATTGTCTCTGAAATTCTGTATGTGCTTTGAATGCTGTCTGTCTTATGTCTGGGATAATTTTTACAGCTACAAGCCAACCTCCTAGTTTTCTGTACATCCATGTCTGATGCGTTGTCAAACAGGCTTCTGGAATTTGCTTTGGCCCTTGAGACATATTAAGATCTGCTGTTTGTATTGCAACTGGAAACATCTAAAATGTTTCCTCCTTGCCTATGTATAGAGCAATTGTCGAGATGTGTAGCAAACGGTAGACAATGTGCCAGCAGCTCCACTTACTAGTAACATGTAAACATTTTCACCACTAAGATTTTGTTTATTGCAACAATTTCTGTGCTTAAATTGAGGATTCCTGGGAGGTTCCTGGTATACTATAAAGAAATGCTAGTATGAATAATTGCTGTAAGGATGGTACATATAAGGGTAGTGGGACGTATGTGAACCGGGCCATGTGGTCCACCTACCATGAAAGCGTTGCAGCATTTCCTGTTGTTTCTCCTTTATGAGTATGGGCCTATGGAAAGATGTTAGAGAATACTCTTTAGTTGCTTTTGACTTTGCAGTGTTCAAGGATCCTGAGAATAAGAAAATCTCATAATTTTGATTAATATGCCTAATTCTATGTGTTGAAGTGTTGTCAGTCTTGCTCTGGATTTATTGATTTGCTTTTTCTTGCTTGATGTAATCAGTCACATAATGTGTGGTTTTTATATGATTTATGGTTGTCTGGTAACCAGGGAATATTGCTAATGCTTCATCAGGTTACTGTGTAGTCAGAATCTTTGGTCACAGGGTAAGCTAGGTCAAAAAAACCTAACAGAAATGTAGCACATCAAGAAGTGAACAGCTTTTTGATAGCTCTATTGCATGAGTTGTTATCTTGTGTGGACTTTCATGTACAACAGCGCAGGAATGCCCTCTTTCTCAGCAGCTGGCAACTTGTTCTGCTCACCTTAAGGTCAAACTCTGCAGTATTCAAGAAACTCTGAGTTTTACTGTTGTCAGCTGTAGCTTGGTGTTGATTGTGCATCTAAGTCTTTTAACATTTTTTCTGATGAATGAAAATACACCTCTCTACCTTTAAAAAATATTTTAAATTAAACCTGATTTTAAAAAACCCATGGAATACCCCAGCTTCTGATGTGAATTGTGCTGCTACCTGTGAAGTTTTTATGTCTTTCTTACCTTCCAGATTTTGAAGTACCAGCTTATTCCATGAATGAGTTGGTGTTGGTGTTACTTACTGTTCATAAAGATGTCTTAATTGAAACCAGAACAAAACAGTTTGGGCTGTCTTTTTTCATCATGAATTTCATGTTTATATTTGCCTGGAAACAGCTCCCATTGAACCAGCATTATTATTAAATCTCTTTTCAGACAGTCTCTTGAGTGACAAATGATGAATGTCATTCATGTGATTTTACTCTTCCCTTTCCTTTTTTTGTTGTTACCTAATACAGTTCTTGATTTGTTGCAGGCTTTCAAACTGATACATTTTGACAATGCTCTGTGTTGAGTACAGATGTAATTATATTTTTTTCTTGGAGCATTTAACCGATTATGAAGAGTACAATAATCCATGACTGAGCTAAAAGTTGTTCCAGTGTCAGCAGTATGGTGGGATTTAGTCTGAAACCAGAGCTGAACAGCTCTATTTTTCCCAGAAACTCACCTGAGCATTCTCCAGGAGCATTCAAAGTGTTTTGTATGGATCACTAAAGCGATAAGACTTTTTTCAGCCTGACTAGGTGAAAGGATCGATTCTAAATATATCGGGGCTTTGGAGGCCTTTCCTCTCCCCTCCCCCATTATGCATTAGCTCTTTAGAGTTACTGTGCTGCATGGTTTAAAATCCAAGAACTGCTGTGCTGTCACATCCATCACCTCCTCTAGGTTGATAGAAGAGGACAGTCATGCAGCTTTATGGATTTGCTGAACCCTGACTCGTACCCAGTAATTAAGAGGGTATTGGTTCCAAGGTATATATATTTATCTTTAAATGTACTGTTGTTGAATGGTTAGTAATAAAAGAGAGAAAATATTTGCTTATTACTAGAGGCAGTATTTGTGGTTTTTGGTTTTGTTTCTAAGATGTGAAATCTTGAGTGGGTCTTAAATTCTGTCCTCTCCAGGATCTTATGCAACACTTAGCCTTCTGCACCTGAAACAGATATTAGAATAAAGATGCAGTCCTACTGAAATGAACAGCAGAGTACACAACAGAAGGTAGGTGAAGGCTACATGTGGAAAGCCCGGACTTATTCCATGTGCAGATCTGTTAATCACTTTAAGTACTTTGAATGCAGGATCAAGAGCAGATTGCTCGTTATCTGAATACTTGTGAAGCAAAGCTGTGCTGGGTGGCTATGGAAGGTAGAGCTAAAATTGCAAATTAGATTTTGGCAAACTGCTGCAATATGAGGTCTCCTTTTGGAGCGAATTTTTGAAATCCTTTCCCAGATGCTTAGTTCTGTCCCCAAGACAGAATGCCGGGGTAACTGCCAATAGGACCTAATAATTAAAAAAAAGGATTGCCTGGCAAGCTCAGTCTCTTGTTCCCTTTGCAATAGCACCGCTTTTCTGACTTGTTAGGCAAACTGCAGGCTTAATAGCTATCTTCTGTCTCTCTGAGACAATGCAGCAGCATGAAGCAGTATATTAAGGCTATCTTTTTGTCTAACATTTGCCACCTTCAGCGTCTGAGCTGACATGTATTTTGGGAAGTTTTGCTTACTTATAGAAGGGGAAAATAGGATTGGAACAATCAGAATAAGTTCAGTGAAACCATCTTCTATGCAAGAATATTTTTGTTTCATCTTTGAGTACTAGTCTCCTTGAAATAAGGACCATTGAAAAGCTACAGGACAATGGTTAATACTTGTATTACTATAGTACCTTCTATATGAGAACCCTGAAAATTTCAGAATGCATTGCATTTCTGCAGAGTACAGTGGAACTTCTAATTATTTTTTCAGATAAAAGCAAGTAGAAAACATAGTAATTGGCCCATGCAAGAAGCAAAAGATGATTATCTGATTTTTCTGAATTAGTCTTCATTTAAAAGTATTAATCCACATTTGCATGAATTTTACAGCCTTGCAGTAGTTGAAAGTGTTTGGTCTGAAAATAGATCTAGAAGGCAATGAAAGAGATTTGTACGAAGTGCGAATTATACCTATATTGTGGGCAGGTGAGTGAAAAATGTTCTGTAGGCTGAACTTGTCTGTCCCAGTTGCGAAATTCCAGGGTCTGTGTGTGTCAGGGAAGAAATTAAAATTAAAATAAAGCTCCTTCAGAGCTCTCCTCACTTGCATAAGTATTCTGTGGTCTGAAAAACATTCCTTAGAAAACATACGTGGTTGAATGAAAAGATTCTTTGTTCAAAACCAAGTTTCCTGTAACAGATTGGCTCAGTTCTGGACATATTCTGCCGTGGGTGGGTGGCAGAGTTTGGATCCTGTGATATTACTCAGTCTTTCATCCTCTCTGGCAAACCTTCGACTTCAGTAAGCCTTTAGCTTTCTTGGGAAATGTGTTAAGTAATTTTTGGATAAATTTGGAATTGTTTGGAAATGGAAATATTTTCTGTTTCCTTCAACTCTTGCACTTGAGGCTTCTGCTGTATTGGTGGCAGAGAGAGGTTATAATGGTGGTACTTCCCCATATGGGCCTGGATTGCTCTTAAATCATACCACAGAAATGACTTGCATTATTTAGAATTGAAACCCTGCTCATGTTTTGCATTTAAGGGTCTTGGAGTAAAACACCATTGGTTTTCATATAGGTTTTACTTTGTTCTTTCAGTAAAGTTGCTGTACCTGGGATTTGATGGACTCAGTACTTGATCTCTTTATAGTACTTGAATTATCTAAATGGAGGAAGTAGATGAGCTGGTGCTTATTCACCATCTGACAACTTTTGGTGTTTTGCATTTTGGTCGGTAAAACCACAGTAGGCTGTTCTGTTTTCAGGATGGAGGGAGAAATAAAATTTGTCCAATATTTTCACCTACAGTGGTACTTTATCATTAGGTAGTAGTTTTTTTATCATGGTCTGCCTCAAACTGTTGTATTTCAACAAAAGAGTAGTAGTTACTCTGGCACCAAAATCTGACTGTATTGTCTCCATTGGGGAAAGGTTATATGGAAGTTAAGTATGAAGCCAGCAATCATCCATCAAGTTAGAATTATATCCTGTGTACCACAGATGACAAATCCAGCTGTTTTCCTCCACAGTAGGTTTCCTTGTGTTCTAGCCTTCTTCCTTACATATTTCTTTCTGTATGCTTTCAGTTTTCTTTACACTCAGTCCTGCTCTTATTTCTTTTTCTGTTTCTCCTTCACCTAATTATTGTGACCATTTCCATCAGGCCTGATGTTCATTAGCTAATAGATTTCTATTCCTGTGTGCCAAGTTTACTGAGTAGCATCACACACAGATAATTGACTTGGTGTGAGCTGTGAGCTGGACCATACAAGAGACTGTCAGAATTTTTGCCATTTTCTTCGTATTTCTTAATACACACACACATTTTCTGGACTGGGAAATGGAGCATGAAGTTGTTGATATAGCTGTTGTCATGAGGTACAGGGGCGATGGGCAGTTTGGTGCTTATCTCTTGTGGTGCTATTGCAGGATAATCCTGCTTCCCTTGTTATTCTTGTTGCCTTGTAAGTCAGGAACTTATTTGTTTTCTTGGTGTGCTGTGTGCCAAATAAATTTGGAATACAACAGCAGAGTAGTTGAAAAAGCCGAAGCCAGCTTTTGATGTGTTTGGCTGTTCATACTATTTTGTGCAGTAGACAACAGCCCCTTTCCTCAACTTTGATATATGAAAGTAGGATATTTTTGCTGTGGAAGATCACTCTGTAGTAGTTTCTTCCTTAATGTTGTTCTGCTTCTGAAGTGATGAGTCAGCTTGTAGCACAAGGAAAGCAAAGGAGTATTCTGTTCAGCACTAAACTATGCAGATTAACCTAATCCTTTCTCTAGGCTCAGAAACCAGAAAAAGGCAGTTATGACCATATTTTGCTGCAGAGACTTAATTTTGACAGTTGAGGAGCCGTTTTCTACCAGTTCTTTGATGTTGCTAGCAACTGGATCACAATATGTTTAAGTGTTTATTTTTCCTTACTTGCTGTGTCCCATTGCTTTGGCCCACTGGACACTAAGAATGCTGTCTGAACTGTTCACACGTGTATCTGAAACTAAAATAACCATTCCAAAAGAAACAAGTAAGAATCTGACACTGTTACTGACTTCCAGGGGGAGTATCTGTTTGTGAAAGGAGGTTATAATACATTTTCTTGTTTTGCTGGTGTAATGTGAGCAGAATAGAGAATTAAAACAGAAGTTGTTCATTTCATTGCCAATTTTTTTTCTTAATTTCCCTTGTGAAAAATTTCCTTTGGTGAAAGCAATCTACTTTAAACTATCTGTTTTTGTGCATAGTGGAGGTAGCATAGTGTTGGATTAAAAATAGGAGGTGTATGACTGAGGTTTTGTAGTGACCAACTTGAAACCTCAGTAAAGATTCATTATATTTGTTTTAGTGATCGGATTGGAAGATTTGATGCAGATGGTGGATCTGTTTTTGTAGGATAGAGGAATATGTTTAGAAGGAGAGTAGATGGATTTATGAAGAAGAAAATTAAAGGAAAGGGATAGAAATGTATAAATTCTGACAGAAGGAAAGAGATTCAGACTTATTGCTTCTAGCATAATTGGAAAGAGAAAAAAATTTTAATACAAGTAAGTTGGGTTAAGCAGAATGAAAAGTATGTCAACAATGCAGTTATTTGCATTGCAACACTATAGTAAAGTTCAAAATATTCCCAAAACAAAATTTGTTCAGCAATTTCAAAGTTCCTGATGCAGTGGCTAAGAAGTAGAAGTGATATATATTAGATGTGGTTTACCCAGTCTCTTAGGGTTTTTTAAAATACAGGTATCAAAGGATATACAGCTTTATGCCCCCAAAGGTTATACATCTTTATACGCCTATCTTTATCTTGTCCTGGTGTATCTGTATATCTGCTCTTGTGTCTTTCTGGTAGATACATGAGTAATGTACACACAGCTGTGTAATACCTGGAAGTGACATCTTATTTGCATTAAGGCTTTGGGTATTTGTCAGTGATGTTCACCATTGACTTTTCAACTGATTCAATGATTATTAAAGTGAGTGGTGCAAGATGCAATGAGAGATGACCTCCAGCTGCCTTTGTGGGCAAAGGGACAGTTTTATTTAAGACTTATTTTGTAGTAGTACCAGTTTGACTTACATTAGCTGTCCTACTAATAGAACAATAGATTTCTGACAACCTAATTTTAAGGATGTTCAGAACACTGAGGTAATCTTGTAACAATAAGTAAATTGGTTTTCACCAGATGTCTCTCAAACATCTTGTGTGTAGGGGAAGTTCTGTAATTGAAATAGCTTGCTTATACCAGAACACAGAGATTCATGTGGTTTGAGTAAGCACAGATGTGCGTCTAGTCCTGACAGGCTCCTGTGCAGGGTAATTCAGACATGTTTATTAGACTTAGGCTTGGAATCCCTTTCTGTAGAGGCTTTGTCTTTGACTGTATGGAGCCTAGGAGGACTGCCTTCCGAGACGCTGTGAGTTGGTTTCATGCAAGCCAGTTTTCATTGTACTGATCCATGGCAATAGAGGGGGGAGAAGGAGAAAACATTCATGTTTTGAACATGTGAGGCTGTGGCAGGTGTGCATCTGTTGCATCCATGCAAGACAGAATTTCGCCTTTATAGAAATGTTTATAACTTGCCTCTGGGGCAACTCTTTTGTAGTTTTATCTGAATTTATGGCAGAGTTGTATCTTGGCCAGCATTTAATCTGTTAATTTTTGTAACTTCGGTTTGTATTCCTTCAGAAATAATTTGATTGATTGGTCCTCTGTTTTGCCACCTAGAACTAACCAGTGGTTTTGTACACAATGTCCTTAATGACAAAATTTTAAAGCTGCAGGTTTCAGTATTTTCACAGCAGTGATTTCTCCTTCTGAAAGGCTTCTATCTCTAGTGACTTGTGATGATAAGACAGAACTGAAGATCCACCAGTAGGAACTACATGAAGGCTGAAGGATATGATGGAATTTTAGAAATCTTAACCAAGTTGGTTTTTATATTGTTTTGAATATTAAGGCAGATGTTTTTTGTCTTTCTAGTAAAGCATAATAATTGGAATTTGGTAGAACCAGGAGGAAGAGCTGACTCAGAGTCAGATAACTTTGTGTCAGTCATACTTTGTTGGATCTGTTCTTATGATGTTTGTTTTCAGTACAAATCTCTGTTTAAGCAACAAAAGCCTCTAAGTTGGCCCTGGCTCTAGAAAAGAAACTCTCATTCTTCTTGAAGCCACTGATACACAACAAAAACTCATGAAACTGAGAATCATACCCTTTGAGATCTGTTACCACTAGGATCTGGGTGCTTCTACAGGTTTATTGACTTTCAGTAAAACTGACATTGGAATCCGTGGAAAGCCTGCTAGCTATTAATGCACAGACAGAATGATTCTAATACTGGGGAAGGTAAATTGTCTTCACCTGACCTCAAGAAGTTGGTTTCCATCACTTTCAACTCTGCTAGCAAAGCTGCTAGCTCAAATCACAAACAAGCATTAGAGGATCCTGGGTACATCACCTGTAAAAACCATCTTTAAATGGTACCAGCACTGACAGAGTTAACACCTTGTCACTCTTTGTACAGACTGAAACTGGCATGCCATGCAATGTTGCCTTTCCTCTTTCTAACTGCAACTTGTTTTGGCCAGAGCAGAAGCCAAAGCATCACATAGAGGGAAACCTCTATCAAAAAGTACTGAAAATCTGATGACAAGTTAGGAAATTTTTCACAAGAGTCTGATGGGAAAATATCTTGATGCTTCTTGTAGGGCACCAAAGATGTTCTTGAAGAATATGTAGGAAGCTCTGTAGACATTTTCATTTCAAAGAAAAAAGACTGGTATTCATCATAACCTAGATAAGAAGAGGCCCAGTGTTTAATTTCTACCTTTATATCTCAGCTGTCTAACGTGTCTCGATTGACTGTTGTCTTTCAGCACTTGCAGTCTGCCTGGCTCTCAAGGAATAAAACAGTGGGGTGAAATCAAGGATCAGTAATGACTCTTGAAAGTCCATGTGGTAATAAAGTTCTTAGTACACTCTTAAGTGGTTGAAATTACACAGCTAGGTCATATGTATCTGTATCTGCATGACAACCTGATCTAGGGAAGGTCTTACTAAGAGATACTAAGGCAAATTTGTTCATATTCATTCTACCCTGGGACACATGGAGATAAGGAAGAGCTGTCTTGCTGGACAGAATTTCTGTGAGCTGTAATTAATATCTCATTGTCAAATGCTTATTTTCTGAAGGACAAGTTCCAAGTTTTTCAGGAATGTATGAAAACATATGTGACCACTAATGGATTAATACTCCTGTAAGGACACACATGCGTGGTGCACTTCACTGAAGGTTGCTAACCATTTTAATGCCACATTAAGCCACTGTGCTTTCCTTTGCACTTGCAGTATGCAAAGAACATGGTAATTTGCTCTATTAACTTGTTTCACTGCAGCATTTGGATGATGAAAGCTGTCTGAGTGTGCTTGTAATAACTGAATTGCTTCACCAGTCCCCTTTGCACACTGCTGGTTGGCTCCTACCATGCTACTTAAGATCAGCTTTTAGCCTGTGCTACAGGGGAAGAAGAGGAGCAGGAGTATATAGCAGACCTTCATCTACAATTTGGCTGGCTCTATGCATGCACACAGGAAGAGATTTCTTGTATGGGCCTTGCTGAAACAGGGAAAGACTGATCCACTCCTAACAAGCTGATACACATTCTTCATGTTCCTGCTGGTTTGGGCCTCGTTCTTCCCTGGTTGCTTGCAAACTTGGTCCGGTGTTTTTGCTGCCAAACAGTCTCTCTTTTGAAGGCTGGGAATGTGAAAGATTTTCTATTACATTTTCTACCTATTTTAAGCCTCTGTATCACATGCAGATCTTTAAACTCAGCAAGAATGAGACATAATATACCACTTCCTTGGTATATTAGCTGTGTTTTGGTGTTAGTGCTCTATATTTGTGCCTGAACTTGTTTTATTAGTGTAGTAGGTTGACCCTGGCTGGATTCCAGGCACCCACCAAAGCCCCTCTGTCACTCCCCTCTGCACTGGCACAGGGGAGGGAAAAATATAATAAAGGGCTTGTGAGTTGCGATAAGGACCACGAGAGATCATTCATCAAATACCAGCACGGGCAAAATCAACCTCAAATTAGAGATATTAATTGAATTTATTAGTATAAAAATCAGAGCAGGATAATGAGAAGTAAAAGAAGACCATAAAAAGAAAACCTGTCCTCCTTCCCAGCCCTACTTCCTCCTCCCACCAGTGCAGGGAGACTGGGAATGTGGGTTATGGTCAGTTCATCACACATTGTTCCTGCTGCTGCTCAGGGAGAGGAGTTCTTCCCCTGCTCCAGTGTGGGGTCCCTCCCACAGGAGATTGTTCTCCATGGACTTCTCCAACATGTGTCTATCCCACAGGCAACAGTTCTCCATGAACTGCTGCAACGTGGGTCACTCTTCCACGGGGTGCAGCCCTTCAGGCACAGCCTGCTCCAGCATGGGGGTCCCCCACGGGGTCACAAGTCTTGCCAGGAAACCTGTTTAAATGTGGACTCCTCTCTCCACGGGTCTACAGGTTCCTGCCAGGAGCCTGTTCCAGTATGAGCCCCCCACAGGGTCACAGCCTCCTCTCAGGCATCCACCTGCTCTGGTGCGGGTCTCCTCCACAGGCTGCAGGTAGATCTCTGCATCTGTGTGGTCCTCTTTGGGCTGCAGTGGCACAGCTGCTTCACCATGGTCTGCACCACAGGCAACAGGGAAAGCTCATCTTTGGTGCCTGGAGCAACCCCTTCCCTTCCTTCTGCACTGATGCTGGTGTCTCCAGACTTGTTCCTCTCACGTATTCTCACTCCACTCTTCTCTTGATGCAATTACATCTGCACAATAACTATTTTTTTTATTCTTCTGAAATACATTGTCACAAAGGTGTTACCGTCACTTTTGATAGGCCCACACTTGGCCAGTGGCACCATCTTGGAGCCACCGGGGATTGGCTCTGCTGGACATGGGGAAAGATTCTAGCATTTTCTGCCCCTCCTGCTACCAAAACCTGGCCATGCAAACTCAATCCAGTTAGGCCAGATGTTCATCATCTGGCCACTGATAGCTCAGTCCTGAGTGATCCAATCTGTTAAAAGAGGAAAAGGTACATTAACTTTGTAAGTGTAGGGAGTATGTTGCTTGTTTGTGTCTCATGTATCTTGTTTGTTTTGTCATGGCCTAATATGAGTGCAGAAGTAGTACTTGCAGAAGAGGACTTGCACTGAGAGTATTAAACAAGGTGGAATAACTGATTGTAGGGCAAAACTCAGAAGCAAGTGAGACCATGTTGATTAGCATAAGCAAAATGCATTTGCAGTGTCCTAGCAACCTTCCATGTGCTCTCCATAAAAGAGATTTTTTTTTTTTTTAAGGCGGAAACTGAAATGTGTTCATATTTCACCTATTTACAAGTTCTTCATTGAAATTCAAGCAAACACAAGAAGAGTCAAGGTTTTTGGTTTGAAAATCTGACAGATGGGCGAGGTAGACTCCAGGCAGGTACAAGTGAGCCTGTTGATACTGAATAATACAAAAAAGAGAGCTGAAACACATGCTGGAAAGAGATACCATTCTTAAAATTAATTTTTAAAAATTTGGATTGTAAGATTACTATCACAAGCAGTTACTACAAGGAAACAGAAAAGGAGACAAGGGTGTAACTAAGGAATCAAGGACTTGCAATAAATCTGTCTCTTTTGTTGTCCTTCTCTATGGTCTTTTGTCATGGTAATTTTTCTTGCTACCCTGCATCTGACAAAAGAACAAGTTCTGGATACAAAAGATCTATGTATGTACTAATTATGTTGTTAGAACTTAATACAAATCAAGGTAATTAGATTTAAATAACCTCTTACCAGGGAGGTATGTACAGAGTATGCATCAGCTGTTATATATGGTGCTCTGTTCTGCTGTTGAGCTCATTCAGACAGAATATGATCTGTGAACAATAAATGTGTGTGTCCAGAACAAACACATTCCCTCATATAGAGGGAACCAAAAAAACCCAAAAACCCCCTAAACTCATACTTTCTTGTCTCAAAGTTTTACTTAACTTTACAACATCACTGTACATCTCTGTATTACTGCATATAAATTTAAAATTAGATTTTGTTATTCTGCCAGTTCTTTAGGCAGAATGGGTACAAGCTGGAAAAAGAAGCACTATGTATATTCTAGGAAGCTTTTCACTTTGCAGTCAATGAGTGACTTGCTAGCAATTTCTTTTAGCACTTCTTCATCTGCTAGAAAGAAGTAAAAAAGTTAGACTTACTTGAAGAAGAGGGCCAAAGGAAGGCACCTTCTATGCCTTGGTTTCTTGTGGTGGTTCTGTTGTGCACTGAGGTATTGCTTTAAAAATACATATGCTTTTGCCAAAATGAAGAGAACAGTAACTCTAGGCCTCAGTCTCTTTTCTCTGTAATTAGAAAAATGGAGCATTTGGTCAGGTTAGAAAGACATTTTGCAAAAGAAGCAAGAACCAGGAGCTTAACCATAGGTCTAATTTCTTCACACCTTAAGTTGTCCCACAAAAATCTTTGAAGTAGTATTTTGTGAATTCTGAAGCCTTGTGAAAGGGCAACTGATTTTTTTAAATTTTCAAAGAACAGACAATTTCTTTAACTTTATTATTAAACTAAAAGCAGTATTTTAATGTGGTAAATATGTGTTACTTGTTATGCAGAAGGGTTCTAATAACACTTTGGGGTTTTATTTAGTTGGAAACCCCATTTTGGTTATTGCAGGGAATGATACTCCCCCACTTTAAAAAAAGAAGCTGAAAAAGCTGTATTAGCTTGAGGCTGATATTTGAGTCTTTTCATGGACTGCTGAAAATGGTTCTGAAGATGATTTTTATATGTTCTGTAATTTTTGCAGCTCATTTGCCTTTTATAGGTTTTGTTATGATCCACGATTGTTTGATTATGGAGATGATGGGTTTCTTTTATTTGATTGCGTTTTTGTTTTGGGGTTTTTTTGGTTTTTATTTGTTTGGTTTTTGTTTGGTTTTTTTTGGTTGGTTGGGGTTTTTTTTGTTTGGTTTGGTTTTTTTGCAATTGATGTATTCATAGAAAAAGATAAAAACATTCTCATGTTTTCTGAGAACCTCTGTCTGTAGTGTCTGTAATGCCATTAAAAACAGAGTAGCTGCATAATGATGGTGTGTAGCTGGCTTGATGATTTTTGGTGTGAAATCTGGAATAATAGTAATACAAATATTTTTTTCTTTGTGGTGCTTTACACAGTGGCTGAAAATCATTTCAGGGGCTTATGGTTACATTAGTTATGGAAGTTTAGTGCCCTCTTACATTCTGTTACTTTATGTTACGTTGTGGTGCAACTCTTGTGGTTACTTTGCTCTAAGAGAGAGGATAATGAGGTGCTGCTAAAGCAGCATGGGTACATGTGGGCTCTGGTTTACACTTATACTCGGGGTGTAACAGCACAACTTTCTGGCTGCAGAGGAGTATATATCTTACATCAGTTCTGCCTCAAGGTGTTTTTAAAGTTCTCAGTATGGACTCCTTTGCCACTGAAACAGGGCAGAAAAAAGTAGTTTAATTATGATGGGGGAGGGAATTTATGGGAATGTATATGAATCCTGGAATTGGGTATGTTATTACCGATCATAAATATATTTTTTCAATAGTGACTTAAAAAAAAATTGTGCACAGAGCTTCTACTCCTAACACATTTACATGAAGGGTGTATCCAGCCTGTGTGTGTATCTGGATGAAAAAAAAATCCTCTAAGCAGTTCAAGAAAAAGATGCTATTACTGGCCTGCTGAGAGAGGATTAATTAGGAAATGTCTTCCCTTATCTGGATTTCTAGAAGTTACAGTGGTTCACTTCCTCTTAGAAGAGCATTATTATACAGAATGACAATAGGCACTATATTAAATAATTATGTTATTACGTGTTTGTACTCTGGGGCTTGGTACTTCGGTTAAATTTGAAGTCATTTGCTAGAGAACTGTTCAGTTGTCAGATGAGGGGATCAGCCTGAAATAACTTGTAACAGGGCATGGTATGTTTGAATAATGAAAAGTCAGGGAACATCTTGACATTTGGGGCAACTCCAGGAGAATTTTTTTGCATAAATACTAGCTTTACTCTGCATACCTTTTATTCCCCCCTCCCTTTTCTCCAGTATTGATACTCGAAAAGGTGGAAAATGGAGATCTGAGCAACAAGATGTTGAAGATCACGGATTTCGGCTTGGCCAGGGAGTGGCATAAAACTACCAAAATGAGCGCAGCTGGGACATATGCCTGGATGGCTCCTGAGGTCATCCGCTCTTCCATGTTCTCCAAAGGCAGCGATGTTTGGAGGTATTGATTTGGCATTAAGTGATTGGATACTAAAAAGTAACTAGACCTGCCAGGAAGCCTCTTTTATCTGTAAGAATGAGTAATGGTGAACCAAATATTAAAATTCAGGTATTAAGAAAACTTTATCCACCAACCTTCCTTCTGTCAGACTTATCTCAGACTTATTGTTACTGTAGAGAATAAGTGGTGGACCAGCTACTGCATGCCTCTAAATTTCTGTTGTTTTGTAAATATGTGTTCAGATTATTTTGGGGTTCATAATCTGAATCCCCTCTGCTTCATCTAAACCAAACTTTTTATGCTCATTTGGCTATTGACATAATCAAAGGGCATAATACAATCTGAGAAGTACTTTATTTTTTTACTGTTTTACCAACAGTATAATTTTGAGATACTTTGTTTTGGTAGTAATCTGTCACTGATGTATGTGTACACAAACACACTGTACTTAATTGAATTCCCCATGCTGTTTCAATCTGAATAATATGCTTTTCACTTTTATAGTAATTTTATTAATTATTTCCACCCTTCAAGTCTTTCACATAGGATAATAGACCTCTTATCTGGGTCCATCTGAGCATGTAATCCATAAATAGTAACTTGCATGTATACATTGTCTTTTACATTCATGCACTGGGATGTTTTGAATAAGTTATTTTGGTGGGGAGGAGTGTAACGGTTGGCCCATATACTTCCAGAAACTAAGTTAGAATGCCACCTTTAAGTGGATTGGTAAATACAGAATTCAGTAAATAGCTCTAGGACAGCAGCTTTTCTGGATGCTGGATGATTTAGAATTTTGTTTTTCCTGTGGAGAAAAAGGTGTTGAAATGTCATGGCCTTTGTAAGAGCCAGTAAGATTCCGTCGCTGGCTGCTGATGCTCCTGCACAAGTGAGTGCAAGCTGTAAAACCCGTCAGGATAAAGAAATAGCCCAGCTGGTAGACTTGTCTGGCTGTTATGGCAGATATTTGATGTGGGGATTTTCGTTTTCCTTGTCCAGTTTTGCTGAATTGATAATGTATTGCCTTGTGATAAGTCTATGAATTTGAATTTTGCACAGTAATAGCGTGGATAAAATTCTGACTCTGTAATTAAATATGGTAGCCTCTGTAGTTAATCTGAGCCAAATTGAGCAAAACCCAGGCTTTTATTCAGAGTGAAGTCTGGCAGAAATGAAAATCTTAAGGCTGTGCACCTTTTCTGTGCACATGATGACAGTACTGGTTCATACACAGCTTGTCAAGCTCAAACCTAAACTTGTTGTTCTCTGAAACAGTGCCAGGAAGGGCCTTTAAGGGTAACCTGAGGGAAAGGGAGAAGGGAAAGAGGTAACAGTTTTCCTGTAAGTGTCACTTTACTAACCCAGGCATGCTATGTACAGATCAGTAGATGTTCAGTACCATGAGTATGAACTCATTTTAAAGAAGTTAAGAATTACTCAGTCGGTGATTTTCATGAAGGTAGCACAAGTGCCTCTATACCTGTGCAAAAATATCAGTTTGGTTATTGACTTAAGGATTGTGAATCACTTCAGGACTTAAGGACTGTAAATAACTTAAATTATTTGTTTATTTTTCAGAATACTTTATTTCTACTTTTAAGATTCCTTCAGCACTTTCTCTTGTTAGTTACCAGTCTTCCCTTGAAAACAGGTTGAGTTCCTCACAATACTCTTCCTTAAACAGAGTCATCACCATTAAGAGACCTTATATACTGTCTCTGAGTAAGCCTTTTCTTTCTGGTGGCTAAAACCTCTATCCATAGTTAAACAAGCTGAAAAGAACATGTATGCAGAGGACTAATGCTTGCCAGTGCAATCACTACTAGTCTGTCAATGACTGTAAGCCCTAGATTTTACAAAAGCAATCATGGACTTGTGTAATAAATCCTGTCCCCACCCAAGGATGCAATCTGAAATTCTTAACAGGATGAACTTTTTTATCCTATTAGACTTGCCCCTCCTCTTGTCCAGTTCAACCACTTGGTTAATCACTGGAGTCACAGGGGGTTTTTTTGCCTGACAACCTTCCAGTTAGTCTATGCAGCATCAACAGAATTGTCTCTAATGTTCACAAACCCTTTTATTTCAACACCTTTTCTTTAAAGCTTATTAGAATAATACTGCTGGCTGAACTGTTGGCCAACCTTTGAGCAAGAATCTTGTTCTGCTTGTGTTCTTGCTGCACAAACAGGTGAAGAAGATGCTGAAGAAGATGCATGCTAGATTGAAATTTCCTGAGTCAGTCTTATCATAACTAACTGCTTCATCTTTTCAAAACATATTTCAAGCTCCATTTAAAAAACTCAATCTGTTTACTCTAGAGTAGGGTTGGCAAAGAACTTAAAAAGAGATAGGAATGGCCGCACATGGTATCTATCACCACGGTCTGGGCCACTCTGAAGCTTGTTCGTAGTACCAGTACTTGGTAAATCTTGCTAGTGAAAACTTGTTGCTGTGAATTTTGCTGTGCTGGACCCACAAGCTCTAGACATACAGTAGAAACCTTGTGCTTATATTGCACAGAGGACAACGAAACTACAGTTTTATTTAAATAAATCAGTTCCTGTAAATCTGTTCGTGTTTGTATTTGCTTTGGATTTACAGGGCTAAAGTTGAAGCATGGATATTGCAGCTTATCAAGTACTGTACTGCAAGCTAATGTTAGTAGGCATATAAATAAAATTTTCCTGTCGTTTGACTGTTTAAATGTATTTCTTGTTTGCTGCACACTTCGTTTTTTACTTGTGCTGCTTAAAAGACAGTCATATTGTCAGTACTATTGGTATGTGGAATATAAAGGCACCGTATAACCTTCATCTGAGTTCTCTATGTTCCTCAATTTAGATGTTTTTAAGAGACCAGTGAAGTAATTGGGAATTTAATTTCCATTTAGGAATGGAATACTAGCTCTAGCTAAAACCATCAGATTAGCAGATCAGGAAGTTTCAGGCATTCAGTGCTGGGTGTAGAAACTTCAGTCATTAGAATATTTTGTGTGAATTAAGTATTGGTCAAGCACTTCCATCCACAACTGACCACTTGTAGGCTTCTGTAGTTTTCTGTGTATAATGAAGCACTGGCAAGACTTCAGTATCTGGCAGATAAGTGCTGACTAGCGATTTTAGGAGAAAATCACCTGGGAGAAGCACATGTAGCTAATTGTTATGAAATGGGCAGGAAAGGTCATCTCTGGAATGGCCAGTTCATTAACATGTAAAATGTCAGCTGTTAATAGCCATAAAAATGTAGTGAAATCTGGGTTATTTTTTTTTCTTAACAAAAGTAATGTTCTAGTTTCTGTTGGAACTGGGATCTCCTTGGTGGGCTGATAATTCCTTCCTCATGAGAAGTGTTGAACCTGGGGTGATGGATAAGAGAAGCCTATGGTACAAATGCCATGGAACAGTACCAGTGAGAAAAAATTACTTGTTTTTTAAAAGTTCACAGACTAACAAGGGAGGTGGCAAAATCACGTGAAATCCTGCAGACCTCCAGCCTCCCTCACCCTGAAAATCCAGTGTGTAGGATTGAACCTGATGTTAAATGGCTTAAGGGATTACTGGATCACTGAAAGATGGTTAATTATTCACACAAGTGTCAGTTGACTTGGATGCATGGGATGTGTCACATGGTTCATTTAATAATTAAAGTCCAAAAATTACAACTAGGTGCTGGAAAAATAAATGAGCTTGATCACTTTTTAGTTCTCCCTGCTGAGAATGAGTAGGGGCCCTTGTTTCTTTCTTTCTGTGCCTTTTTTTTACAAGTCTTCTGACTCTGGCATTCTCCTTTGTGCTTCCCAATCTTCTGCTTGAGAGTTAGTAGAAAACACTCTGTTCAGCACTTCTCTTGGTGTTTATTCACTTGGGATTATTCTTCAAGTGCCACAAAGCGGTATTCACTAGTTCTGTGGAAGCAGCATTCTCAGCAATGAACTGTAAGTATGGTGGCATTGAGTTTTGCAGAAGCAGAGGGACCTTTCGTGCAATATACACTTCTAGCGTCACATGAAGAGAAACACCAATCTGTCTATTCCTTTTTCCTTTGAAAATTACCCTGCAGAAGAAGTGCTTTGAGCACATCAGTAGTGCTTTACCCAGTACTAGTGTTAAAGTAATAATACAGCTTTTTGCTAGATTTTACTACCTTTTGCTATCAACAGTCATATCCAAACTGAAGAGTAACATAAATGATCAATCAGATTTAGACAATCCAAATATACATTCAGTCCAGTTTTAATTTTCTTTGAGTGTTCTATAAATCCTAGAAGGCCAAACAGAAAATGGGAATTCCTTAGACTCTTGTTTATTGCTTTTTCAAATAATGCTCTTGAGACTGTAAGAAATAATAAATTATAATATGAAGAGTATGAATTACATAGGAAAAAAGCAAAAGATCATGTAGGTCAAAAAATATTCTGCTTAATAAAGTAAAAAATCTGTGTTAGCAGCAAAGGTTGTATCTTTGGTGACTAAAATCCTGTATCTAAGTAAGAAAAGTACTGTTAAGGGTGTCCAACTAAGGTAGCAGCAGTTGCAGTGAATGTTACAGATGTGGTGGGGGGAAGGGAGATTGCAAGAGTACAGGTTGTGATAATGTACTCCCAAATGGATAGGGAAACTGTTGCTTTGAAACTAGAAAAGCGTAATATTTTAGCTTTAGACTGTTTAATGGAGCAGCTATTTAAGGAGTTTGTAGGAAGAGAAGCAGTTTTTAATTTGGTCTTCAGGTGTGCTTAGGAGGCCTTCAGGATTGTACAGTAGGACATGGTTCAAATATAGGTATACTTAGATTTTATATCTGTGCGAGCACAATTAAGAAAAATCAGTCCACTGCAGTGCTGTTTAATCTCAAGATTATTGACAACATTGGGAATTTTGTGTAAAAACAGCAAGAGGGGAACACGCAACATGGATATCTTTTAAGGACACTCTTAAAGCTCTGAGTGAATGTCTAGGAAAGCCTTTAAAAGAATGAAGGAGACAATGTAGAAAAGACTGCTGAAAGACATATTTTTAAAAGCTCAGTCTGTATCCAAATGAGGAAAATGATGCATGGACTTGAGCTCTGCCAAGTTGAACATAAAACACTTAAGAAGATAAAAGGGTTTTGAGGGGAGTCTTCTTAAAGCATAAAACCGAATCACTTGCTTTCAAATGCAGCACAGGTAAGAACCCTGCAGGAGAACTGCAGCTCAGAGGTGTGCAAAATGGCAGAGTGCAAAGAAGATAAAGCTGTACCAGAAAAAAACCTCAGTGACTTGTGTCTGCCAGAATAGAACAAATAGAGGCATTTTCAACTGAAAATTTCTCTTGGAGGGAGTCAAGCCTGGAGGACTTATCTTACTGAACTAAAGTTCAGAGAGGTGTTAAAACTGACTGATAAAATGAGCAGTACCAATTCCTGAGATTTACAGTAACAAGAACATGAGTATCAGCTGAGTTAACAGCTGTGCTGTGTAATCTGTTGCTTAAAGCTGCTGTAGTACCAGAGAAATGGAAGACAGCAGACATAGTGGCAGGTCTTAAAACAGCTTCCTGAGGATTAACAAGTATGATTTTGAGTTCTTCTCAATGGTAGAAACAGCACTAAACAGCCGGGAGCTGATGGACATGTGAGTATATCTGGGGAAGAGTTAGCTTTTGTAGAAGAAAAGGTAATACCTGTGAAAAGTGAAAAGGCTTGAAGGAGTTACTGAATATGTGGATAAGTGGTGAGGTTCCTTATACTATATTTGGATTTATAAAGATTTTTAGCAAAATCGTTCATCATAAGCTTTTAAAGAAAGCAAATTGGTGTGGGAAAAGAGGCCAAGTTATTTTTCCCGTCATTTAATCAATTCTTAATTACTAAAGGAATAAATCATTTTTTTTGGTGGGGAATTCTGTGTTCAACACCATCATAAGTGATTTGAAAAAAACCCAATAAATTGTTAGGTAGCATGTTTGATGATGCTAAGTTATTCAGGATAAGAAAAATTAATCTACTGCGGAGAGATGAGGAAAAGTTTTACTATAATGAATGATAAAATAGATGGTAATGGTAATAAATACAAAGTAGTACCCATGTGAGAATTTCGTATGTACAATTATGGGCTCTAAATTTTACTATTGTGATTCAGTAAAAACACATTGGAACTACCATGGATAATTTAGCTCATTTTGTAACGAGTGAGAAAGGCAACTGGCAAATAAAAATTTAAAAGGAAAGAAAGAAGAAAACACGTAATACCGTTTGTGCCTCTCCCCATATCTTTAAAACTTTGTGATTTTGCTCATTCTAACAGAAGATGTCAAGGTCAATGAAAGATACGAAATAGCTTCTGTTCAGGATAGTAATTAGATTAGTATTTAGCTAGATTAGGTTTTGGGGGTCTGGAAAGAAGGTGATTTAGGCAGGATGTATGGAAGCCTGTGAAATCATGGATGGTATGGAAGGAACTAATAGGGAACATATGTTTACTCCTTCTTGCATTGAAAGAACTATAGGGAAGCCAATGAAATTACCAAGTGACAAGCTCAAAACACAGATACAGAAGTATTTTTTTGGCAATACATGATTAAATTTGTGGAGTTCACTACCACAGAATATAGGGGATGGTAAATGGGTTTACCATCCCCTATATGGTAAAGAGACTAAGAGATCAATGGAAGAAAAAACTGTCAGGTCACCAAGTATGAAGAAGCAGTTTCTGTTTTGGGTTTCTTAGTAGCAGAGAAAATATTCTGAGGTTATGTTTTTTGTCATATACTTTGGGGGAGAACAGTCCTGGAACTATTTCCATAATGTCATAGATAGTATTTCGTAGAGTGTCTTAACAACAATTTAATTCTGAAGAAGTATTTTTGACTTACTTGTAGAAATCACAAGCCACCAAGCAAGCCTTCTTCATATTTTTGGGTGTTTTGAGAAGTTCTGGTTTGAAAGTAAATTAGAAGGTTTATGGTTTTCAGATTGTTCCCGGTTTTCAGAGAGAAAATTATTTTTGCCTAAAAGGTGAAAATGTCATCCTATTTCAGACTTAGTAAAAAAAGCAGGTAAAACAAGGCAGATCACCAGCTTGGCAGTCATGATAAGTTTGTCCTGAAAAATGCAATTTCTTTGGTCTACCAAACTCACAGGTTCAGGTACCTTGTTGCTTAACAAAGACTGTGTTAAAGTCAAACACCTATTGTCTTTTTTGTTTCCTTCCTGATAGTTACGGTGTGCTGCTTTGGGAACTGCTAACAGGAGAAGTACCATTCCGAGGAATTGATGGTCTTGCAGTAGCGTATGGTGTTGCCATGAATAAGCTGGCCCTTCCAATCCCTTCCACCTGTCCAGAGCCTTTTGCCAAACTCATGGAAGGTAAGCCAGCTGTGGTGTGAGTGTGGTTTGTGCTGTTTCTAGAGTGCTGTTGAGCATTGCCTCTTTGCATTGGTTTTGTTACCTAAGAGCGCAGATTTCTCCAGTGGCTTTATTCAGTGGTGCAGGTTCTTGTGGGGGCCAGTCCTGGCTGTTACTGTGCTGTCACTGTCACTCTACTACCAGAGCAGTGGAAGAGATTTTTTTATCAACTGGCTTTATAGGAAGATGGGGGCTATTGCTGTCATGACTTAGCTTCTTTTCTAGTAGTGAAGACTCACCAACACCAAAACTTCACATATTTTGGTCTAGTTTGAAGTCTTTAACATGTTCTAAAATTGATAGCTTGAACATCTTGCTAGGTAGTGTCAGATTGGTTTGAAATGAAACTTTATCCTACTGACATTTCAGGGAGAGGGTTTAAATGTGGCTTAGACATTCCAAAACAACCCATATTTTCAGTCAGAATGATGTGATTTTTCTGCTTTGTCTGTGGAGGTACTTCATGCCCATGGTGGGCTACAGAGAGATGAAAGAACTATAGGAGTTAGTCATCAGAGCTGCTGTCATTATTAAAAAGGATTTTGTGAGGTAGATTTCAGGTGTACTTATGTGACCTGGTCTGTTGGCCATTGCAACTACTTTCAAGTCTCCTGAGCTTCAGTTGTTCCTTGCTTCCTTTCTCCCTCCCTCTCTCCTGCCCCCTCTCTCTTCCTTATCTTCAGTATTTTTGTCAGTGTCCCTATTCCCAAGGATTTCCAGGTGTTTATATGTAATAAACATTTTTATACCTAGCTGGCAGAAAAGAAGACAGAGGTAAAGAGACATCAAACTTGATTTATAGTCTTGGTGAGCAAAGAATGAGTTTCAACATAGAACTGTTACTCTGTGGCCTCTGGTGATGCTTTTAGCCTCTGGAAAGGAATATGAATCATGAAGGAAATATTTCTGATGGATTTCCCTGCTTTTGGAATATTTTTGCATTTCTCTGGTCTTTTCTTTAGGTTACAGGCTTCAGTTAATTTAAAAAATTTCATGTATGCTCTGTTAAAAAAATG